>OX465421.1:23447543-24034842 GCA_950005045.1 Agrotis exclamationis | reverse complement strand
TAATATTATAAAGTGATAAAATCTGTTTGGTTGTTGCATATAGGGTGTAATCCCTGGATATTCTGAACCGATTTAAAAAATCCTCGGAAATCTTGTTTTAAGGCCTTTGTAACCTTACCGATATACTAAGTAGATAGATATGTAAAAATCACAAGGAAAAACTTCCTAAAAATACGTACAGTCCAGTACAGAACTAATCATCTTCAATGCAAACGAAATTGACGAACGGAAAATTCCTAAACTTATGCATTTGTATAAAACCCACTTATGATTAAACCTAATTTGAGGAAAACATTGATGATAATAGTAATGAAACAAAGTATTTATCGTTATTCACAACCAGTACTAAGATCCTTGACATTTCTCATTATTAACTACCAGCGAGTGGTCATCTATTATAAATATCATCAAACCTTGTTTTTAAATATTACTCGCCTTTGTTATAAAAAGCAAACAATTTATTAGTCATTGAAATAAAGTCATTTTAAGAGTTCTCATAAGCTGCACATTTAAATAATTTTGGTGTTTCGATCCCTAAAGATTCTCTCGCTCGCTCGTTTATGTTTCAATTTTATATTCTGAGTCTTTGAAACTTTGTAAAGTTGCGAAATAAGGTTTTTCATTGTTGTCGTGCTAATATTAGCACAAGGTTTCGTAGAAGTAAAAAAGTTATTTTGCAACAAAACTTACATTAAAACGAGCAGTTTACGTATTTCCTATTTTAACTGAAAATAATGTTTTGTGGATGATACGCGAAAAAAAAAGCAAAACTATCCATGGTACATAACAATTTATGAAATCTCTACATTGTTAAAATCCACATAAATCGTAAGCTACAACTTATGGTGACATTTTAAACTTTTCGCGAGGTCAAAAAAGTGTAATAAATTGAAGTATCTTTTAAAAACAAAACAATAAATTACAAACACTTATGTAATTAAAAAAATACTTTTGGTTCTTAAAAGATAGGTAGGAGATTATAAATTGCCAGCGATCATATGGCACTTTTTTATTGCTGTTAGATATTACGCAACGGCTAAAAGATATTTATCATATACATTAAATTAAATCTAACGTTTCTTCCAAGAAGCACATGACCTGTGGTTGTGAAATGTGCTTTATGGAATCTTTGACACCACACGTTTTCACTTACGAATAAATCAAGTGATTTACAACAATACGTTTTATTATTAATACCCCTGATCGTGTGTTCATGTGAGCTATAGTTTTAACTAATCACATAAATACAACGGTAATGTAAGAATACGTTATTATATATTTGGCAACATTTATGAGGAAATGATGAATATTATAAGCAGAATAAAGTTACAGCTAGACAACTATACAACTAAGTGTTAGGCGATATTGACGCTTTTCACATAATTCCTCAATTTTGTAAAATTGTACCTAAGGTCCTATGAGAAATTGTAAAGCTCGAAAAGATTTGAATTGAGTGAAAGCCAGGACACTTTTATGCCTAAATTATGCTAATAAAATTTAATTGGATACTCATTTATAACCTCTAAATCTCTTATTGAAAAACTTGATGACATGGCAATAGGAGATTAGTTATTGCTAAAAGTTTAATTATTTTAGTTGACATTAAAAATATTATGAATTTAATTGAAAAGTATTTTACCTGTTTTAATTGATTACTTCGATACTTTTTGAGTAACTTGCTGTCGGCTATTTTAATTTTAAAAAATGAATTTAAAAAAAAAGGTTTTTTTTTAGAAAACGAACCTTAATTTAAACTATTATTTTGAGATAAAAGCTCGCTTGCGCCATGACCCACTAATGTGATAGATTTTAAAGATATTTAAGGCATTGTTCCTATCTGTCATATGATAGTCGTCCTTACCTATTGAAATTGTTTAAATCAATCACATTTGTGAGTTCTTTTGAAAGTGGCCAATTATTTTAGGCTTTGATTCCTCTTATGCTGATTTCGTCGTCGTTCGTGCGTTTATTATACGTTGTGTTCTATATAGCACTCACTAAAATACGCAACCGACATAAGCTTAAGAGGAATTCAAGCCTTAATATTGACGAGTGCTGAAAAACCCTCGAAATGATGCATAACGGAGGTTTTTCAGTTCTCCAAAATCAAACTATGTACATACTTTTTTTGAATACAGTTATTTTACGACTAAAATAAATTTGTAAGGTACACTGACCGCTCTGTATGGCGCAGGCGGCGCCGCGGCCGGCGGCGAGCAGCAGTACTCACTGCGATGGAATGACTTCCATTCGTCCATGGTGTCCTCCTTCAGAAGACTGCGGGATGAGGAAGACTTTGTCGACGTCACGCTTGCGTGCGCCGGCGCTACCTTTACTGCGCACAAAGTAAGATCCTTCAAAATACTATTTTTTATGATAATTATATTAAAAATAAGATTAACAAAAACTGACCAACAGCACCCAACTGACAATGTCAATCAAAAGACAAGAAACCATGCATCACTGTACACTGAATTAATAATGACGCAACAATTAATACGATTCCGTGAAAGTTTGATATTAAATCGATTTACAACACTGTACTGTTTCCAATAAATTATTTGCATATTTAAATGTTGGAAGTGCGAGGCAACAATATCGCCTGTCAATACTGCATGGGAATGGGTCTTGATACTTTCTTGCGGTTTTCCGAGAAATATCAAGAATGTACATCACGAGCATGGGACCCACGATTGTGCAAGACATTCACCAGATTTATTTTATCTGGTCCAACTTTCACACGTGCATTCTTGGGATACCTTACTTATTTATCTTTTGTTTACCAGGTCGTATTGTCAGCCTGCAGTCCTTATTTCCGGAGGTTACTGAAAGCGAATCCTTGTCAACATCCTATCGTGATTTTGCGCGACGTGCACGATAAAGATATGGAGAGTCTCCTTAGGTAAGTTTTTGGTATCACCCGTTTTCACAACAACCAGTATCGTCGACTTTCTTGTTCAAATTAATAGGATGGATCTAAAACTTGTTCTTTTTTATCGCATGTAGGTTCATGTACCAAGGAGAGGTTCACATCGGCCAAGAGCAACTGAAAGAGTTCCTGAGAGCAGCCCAATTGCTCCAAGTGCGAGGCTTGACTGACGTTCCAGCACCAGCGCCGATGGCCACTTTAGACCAGAAGGCTTCACCAGTAAGTCACTTATTATGTAACTTATGAGTCCCATGTTGGGCGTCAATAAGACGTTATGGTCCCACATTGGGCGCCAAAATAACTTAATGGCGCCCAACGCATGACAAACGATATTTTCTGAATTTACGATTGATATTGTGTGGCATAATTATGTTCAGATGAATGACTAAGCCAGAAAAAGTTAGATACTGAAGTCTGTTGCTAGGTTCCACACTGACGTAGATTTGGCAACAAGCGTTTTATAATAAATTATTAACACTTTATTTAAAAAAAAATGTCTTCAGATTTATGAAATTACCGTTAAATATACATTTTTTTTAATATTATGAACAATACTTTAATATTACTAAATATGAGAATAATTTCAACAGTCAGCGTCATCGTGGACTGAAACCGGAAGCGGCGCTTCACGCGAGGGCCGCGAGGGCGGACAACAGCGCGAAGGCAGGAGACCTCGGAAACCTGACGATGGTGCTAACAACACACCGCCACCCAAAAGAGCCAGGTCCTCGGACCTGTACCAGGCGCAGATGAAGTCCAGGTATTACTGAGCATTCCATGACTGCGTAATTGAGAGGCCTTCTTTTTATTATTACGACTCTAACGTTGATAACCAAATTCAATGATCACATTTCTTGAACTAAATCGTTTGCATTAAGTATCCCTCTCTCTAATTTTCATTCTAGTTTTTCGATCAACTTCATGTAAATTTGTTCAAAAATGTGTTTTACTATTTGTTCGCATGTGATGGGAGTTAGTGGTATTTATGAGTGTTTCAATTTATTGGTGTAGGACGGAACAGCTACTATCGGTACAAGGAGCGAGCCCGGAGCGTCTGGGCACTAATGGACACGAACTGCTCTTCAGCCAAGCTATGGACACCACCTCACAGAACCCACATATTCTGTCTGGAGTTTCTAACAATCTGGTTTGTTGTTTAATTGTTCTTCAAATTGACGAAAAGTATTACGCGAAATACACTTTGCTACCGCAGTCCGAAAGCTTTAGTAAATTCATAAATCGCATCATGTTTGAAAAAATCTCTAATCGAAAATTAGCACTGAGGATGTGAGCGTGTTAAACAATAGGTAACCAACATGTCATATCAGTCTCGTTAGGAAACCTTAATTTTCCAATCTTGTGCAGTCTGGAGACGGTGAGGAGTCGTCATCTGACGCCGGCGCCAGCGACACCGAGGGCGAGACCCGCGCCAAACAGGAACCCATCGACTACGACGACCCCGCCACCATGGCCAACACCAACGGAACCCTGCCGCACAACTTCCCTGGACTACTCAATCTACAAGGTATTAGAACGAGATAAGGATAAATGGGTTTATAATTTACCTTCTATTTTTAAAATCACTCTTGGTTATGTGCTGATGTTGATTTTAATGTGAATGTATTAATTTCTAGGATTCCCCGGCTTGCCAGGACCATCAGGAATACCAGACAATTACGGTAAGTGCATTCCTAACTCACATTAATAACTCTAATCATACATGACTCAATATCACAATCTCGAATTAGCCTGAATAATTACAATCTATTACAATAATTTCCATTTCCAATCAACAATATTAATGATGCCCAAAAGAACAAAGGAATCAAATCATTAATTGTACATTATTGAGTCATGTACCTATTGCATGTAATAACACTAACAATTAAATAACGAGAACGACACAAAAGCGCTTAATTACTCTGTTATAATCGTTTCGATAAATACGTACTTCGCCCCCAAAACATAATACGCATAAACGCAGTCAGAAAAATCTTGGCAACCGTGGAAGTTACGTAGCGACCGATCGTCCTAGACGTGCCGTCGAAAGTCAGACGAGTACCTGGTAGGAGCGCGCACTGACGGAGACCTCCCTGCCCCAGGAGCGACCTGGCCGGGCGGCGGCGACCGGCCCGACGAGCGGCCCGCGTACCCCGCGCCCCCCGCGGCCCCCGGTGAGCCCGGCAGGCCCGCGTGCCCCGAGTGCGGCAAGCTGTACAGCAACAATAGCAACCTCAAGCAGCACATCCTCAACGTGCACGCGGCGCACGAGCTCGCGCACTCGTGCCCCGTCTGCGGCAAGGCGTTCAAGACCCGCCAGTACATGCAGATACACATGAACTCGATACACGGCGTCAAACAGAGGAGGCGCGAGCCCGCCCCGTCCGCACCGTGCGACCGATACACTCACCATAGCGCTTAACGATGTTGTTCGGATCTGTGTCTAACCGCCGCCTCTGTGTTACAGGGGCGGCTCTCGCGGGCGGGGCGGCGATGGGCTACCGGCCGCAGTGTCCGCTGTGCGGCCGCGTGTACTCCTCCACCTCCAACCTGCGCCAGCATATGCTCAATGTGCACTCGCAGACCGACCGTGACCAGTGGTTCCCTTGCCAGCACTGCGGCAAGAAGTGCAAAACTAAGCACTACCTCATCAACCACCAGCTGCAAGCCCACGGCATCCGGCAGCGGCAGAACTCTTAGAGACGGCGAGACGCTGAGCTCCCGCCACCCGTCGCGCTCCCGCCGCCCGGCTCGGTCGGCACGCTCGGCACGCTCGGCTCGGTCGGCACGCTCGGCTCGCTCAGCGCTTGGTGGTGATCGTCGCCGCTCGCCCCGCAAGCGACACGACGCGAACTTACAATAATAGGAATAGATGTGCCAAGGACCTACGTGAAGCGAAATCGGAACGGGATTGTTTATCGTATCTATATATTGTATTTTAATATGACGTAATATTTTTAGAGAGTTTATTGCGTTCGGACGGTTCGGGACGTGGAGTTTAGGGTCGGGTTTGCCAACCGCTTTGCCCGTAGATAGATTGTGTAACATGGTGCTGTCGGCATTGCAGATGCCGCGGCGCGGGGCGCGTTGGCAAACCCGGCGGTAAGCAATACCGTGCCGAGTGAGACAGACAGACAGGGAGGGAACGAGTTGCTCAGGTACCTGGAACAGAGCGCGCTGGTGAAGGGCGCGCGGCTGTCGTGCCCGCTGTGCGGCGCCGCGCTGTGCTCGCTGGCTGCGGCGCGGCGCCACCTGGACGCGCACTACCCGCGCGACAGCCCCGTGTGTCCCGTGGCCAGCTGCGCGCGCTACTTCGCGCACCCCAACTCCGTGCGCAACCACATGCGCATCAAGCACCGTCGCCAGTGGGAGAAGATGAAAACTTTGAAGTGGAGTTGTGGCTGGGCCAACTGAGATCGCACTGACCGATCGGGAACGCGACTCGTTTGATATTCGGCTTTCTAAAGTTAAAATTTCAACGGCTGTGAAACGGAACTAAGTCGAGTGGGGCTCGTAATTAAACCAGAGAATATAATGATCTCCTGGATGCATTTTTTCATATAACGCTGTCATGTTCATAAAACATTGTATAAAGCAGTAGGTATAAATCGACTGAAAATTATTTTTGTAGTAGAATAGACTGATATTGTTTAAGTAAGGTTTATATTATAAGCGCATTATGACATGTGATGATTGGTGCCATTGATAGAATACGAAGTGCAACTAATGAATGTGGATCATTCTGATCAATTCCTGAATGCCTCTAACTTCCATTGTTGCTTCTACGGTTTCAACCACTCTATTATAAGCGTGGCCTGGCAAACTATTTAATGATATAGCTAACTGTAGTTACTGAACAGTCCACGAGCGTCCTTTTTGATCTGTAATCTGCAAGAACAGTCAGGCAAATTATTATTCAATAATAACTCTTGCTGAGTATGTGTAAAGATGGGGACGTTTGTAGACATGGCAATTGACGCTATTCAAGCAGCTCAGTAGTAGGTTCAGCTTTTGTAATAAAGCTTAAGTCCGACTGCGCTAGTTTCGCTTGTCCAGGCGACGCTTATAAACGATTGGTATTATTCTTCGATTAGCTGTTTGTCTTAGGCTCTGGTGTCCTGGTAATAAGCGTAGCATTAGTTGGTTCGATTCGCGGTGGGTTCAAGCGCCCCTTTAGACGGGACATCATTCTGCCACTCTACTTTTTCTTCTAACATAACTGGTGCAATAGTTCGACTACTTGAAAGTTTTTTTTTTTTTTACATTTGTTATTTTATTGTGTTTTTGGTTGGAACTTTTATTTTATGGAATTTACACAAACAGTATTTAGGTGTTAAGTGACTTTTATACAACATATTTTGGTTTATGACGAACGGTTGCACCAGTGTGTCCTACTCCTTATACGAATATTTTCGACCATAGATAAGACAATACGAAATAGATTGTAACGAAAGTGAATCTAATGCCTTTGAATGCAATAGTTAAGAATAAGTTCACTTCCAAATCATAGAGAATTTATTTTCTAAATGATGTTTGTTCGTGATGCTCTAAACGTGAGTCGTGCACAATCTAAAACATATCTAGTCAATGTAGACAACCGGAGGATTTATTTTAAAATGTACATAATAATCGACGATTCCATTCGCATATATTTTTGTAAAGAAAAAAGGGAAATACACCAAAAAATAAAACTTATTCTGTTATTGAATGTTGTTGACATATTATATAGCGCAAGTATTGAAGCGCACAGCTCCTGAACAAACATGAAATGCCTTTGTTCTGAATAGCAGCGGAGGTACCTCCCCGCATGTTGCTGCCCGCCAAAGATTATACCGCTCCTACATGGAACATTTAGCCTTAAGAAAGCAATAAATACAACTGTATCCCATGTTGAACCATAGGCCTACAAATAGACTCGCACATTTTATACATGACCCAGAAATATGTTGCCTTAGCATAAAATAGAAAGTATTTAGGAAAGTCTCAAGTCCATTTCGTAAGCTCGTGTAAATATAAACAAAGATGCCTTCAAAATATATGCGATGGAAACGGATACATTTCATAGATCTCCAGAACGAATAAAAAAGTAATATTGGTTAAATTAGCGAGTAGATGAAATTGTTCCTGACGCCTGAGAGGCAATGTCGTATATCTTAATAACTATAAAAAAAAACTAAAAAGTAATAAAAAAATATTTTTAAGCGTAAACTTAGTCACTCAATAACCAAATGTTCAATGTGAGTAAACGATTCTAGTTGCGAATGTATTAGTGATACGATATATACGTAATAACTTAATTTTTACCAGAAGAAAGTGTCTGCTTATATAAATACATAAACAATAAAACTACCAAGTAGAGCGGTTTATTTTATTTCGATCGAACCTTTAGACAATAATTTACTCTACATTTGTGCGCAAAGAACAGAGAATTACTAAACTAAATCTAACTACTAACAAACTACTTCTTAAGTCTAGTGTACAAGAACAAGGTAAGGACTACTCTAATCACCACAAGACTATGACCCTTATTCCTCAAGACATAAAGTGTATTGTCTGTTACAGGCGGATGTCGAAGGACGCAGGACTTGCTGCGTGTGAGAGCTACTGACCCGAGGCCCTGCCCCAAGTGCGGCAAGATCTATAGATCTGCGCACACGCTGAGGACGCATCTTGAGGATAAGCATACTGTCTGCCCTGGATATCGGTAAGTTAACACATATTTGACGTTTCGTACACATACAATGTTATTAAGTGACACTTGAACATAAATAGTGGATATTTAGAACATTAAAAATGATATACTTTTGCACATCATGAGCTATGGTATCGACAATTAAAAACCAAGACAAATGTGTCACTACTCTAATTAAAAAACAAAACAGGACAAGGAAATTCAAAATCCGACTCTCATAATCCAGCCATTTATTGCCCAAATAATCATGAAATTCTATTCAAAGAACGATGAAACTACCAACTTAAAATAACCAATGCATCTTTCTCCCACAGTTGCGTACTCTGCGGCACGGTGGCCAAGTCCCGCAATTCGCTACACTCCCACATGTCGCGCCAACATCGCGGCATCTCCACCAAGGACCTGCCCGTGCTCCAGATGCCCACCAGATTCGACCCTGAACTTGCCAGCCAGTACGTATACTTTGGAGATCATCATCATTATCAACCGAAAGACGTATACAGCTGAACACAGGGCTCCCCCTTACACCATAACGCCGAATAAAAATCCGCCATTTGCATCCATTGGTTGCCCGCGACTCTCACGATGTCATCAGTCCATATAATAAGAGGCCTTTGGACATCACAGAAAAAAAACCTACCACAGAACACTCATCTGCCTAGCTTTCTGTCAACCATGTTATGGGTTAAATACCAGTCTAACTCTTGGCAGTTAAACATTAGTATTATACATGGAGATACTAAAAATCTGACCTCCACAACACAGTGACTACTTATACCCGATAGAGTCTACCACAAAATAAATGTTGATTGAAACATAACTCATACAATTAAGGCATGTAAAACTGTGGAGTTTAACAAAGATAATCCAATGTTTTACCGTCCCATCAGCCTTTGCTGGGAAATGTCATCAATCAAAAAAAGACTTGATCTAGCTTATCTGCAAACAAGACTTCCACAGTTTGCCTGCCAAATTAACGAAAATACTTAACCATAATTCAAAATCTAAACCATAATTTCCAACCCCACCAGGTTACTAGCCAAAGCCGGTGTGAAGGTATCACCAGAACAGCTCAGAGCTCGCGCCTCGCCTACCGGACCTCGCCGCTCAGACATCAAGCTGGACGCCAAGTCTGCCGCGTCGGAGAGCAGTTCCATCTGCGGAGACAATGATAACGACGACCTGAGCCAGTCACGGTACCAGGACAGCATACCCGTGTCGCCACCACGTAAGTTGGACATGACTTTGTCTTTGAAGAGAAGGGTTGACAGAGCAGTGATGCCACTGCAGAAGACTTTGGAGTAGCCACAATTACAACGTTTGATAGATACATTTGGCATGGCACTACGATGCGTTTCTTGATATTTTGCTTTTATGTCAAGTTTTATTTCCTAAATTGTAACCTAGATCAATAAGCCATCAAAATCCATTTTCACAGGACTGAATGATTTTAAGCACCATTTTTTATCTCCAGATATAAACAACTTGGCAAACACGACGATCACTAAAGTCCCAGCTGTGAGAGCGGTGACCGCTAAGACTGTGGAGAACCTCCCCCATGGACTGGCTGGCTTGAAGCATGATGATTACCCACCGGGGTACGGAGGCAGCTCGGCGCTGCTTGACACCTACCTGCAGTACATCGGAGAAAATATGTTCGGTACGTTACTATTTCCATTCATGATATAAAAAAGAACTTAGTTTTTGTACATGCCTTTTCTACAACGTCCTTTTTTCATCAGGAATGAACGCGAAACTGGCACAAATGAGCGCAATGCACATGGACAGAAAATCATACGACGAACCGTCCCCACAAATGGGATCCCTACCACCTCCACCCACAAACCTGGCACACCAGCGCTTTCTCAAACAGATGCAGCGACAGTACACTGAGAACATGGGTAAGCCTGACATCATGAGGGACTCCGATGAACCACTCGATCTCGGCAAAGAGAGGCAACGGAATGACAGCATAAGCGAGACAGACACTGACAAACACGACATGGCAGACAAGGACAACGGCAAAGATTACTACAAGGATTATAACGAAGATGATCGGAGAGTGAACTCTGAGGAGCCAGAGAACAACGGACAGGACGACGGAGACTACTCAGAGGACGAACACAACAAGAACTCATGAAATGAAGGCGTGTTAAATATAAGTGTGTTGGAATAGTCACGTAGACTACGAGTAACACGGATAGGACAATGTTTTGTTGAAATTATCAAAAGGTGCTTGAGTGTTATGTTTTGTGGTCATTAGCTTGATTCGTTTTTGTAATAACGGTTTTAATTGTTGACCCGTGGAATGTCGTTGGTGCCATTTCCGATATTAATGTAAATTTAAAGTTTTAGGGTTAAATCGGTTGCAGCTAGGTTGAGTCTGGTTACTTTGCATAGATATCACGGATCTGTAGAGCTGGTATTATGAACGAACAGATGCGTGGTCTTGAATCTCTGAGGGTTGAACCGTGTTCGTAGTAGCACGCCGTGCGGCGGTCGCGGATAGCTGCGCCGCCGCACGTTTATATAAACCTGTTAGTGAGACATTATTTTTATACCCGATGTGATAACACAGCCATAATTCACTTTAGCATTTACCTGACACATTAGTTCAGATCGACTCGCCACAAGATTGTGAGATTGTTTTAGTAGTTAATGAAACTAGTGAGTAGTGTTTTTTGTATTGTGTATGTAAAGGTCCCGGTCACTTAGTAGGGCCTCTTACATAGTAATTCCATCCATCTACCTCAGCATTTGGGCCAATGCGGCAAACGTTATAAAGTAAAAAAAAATATCCACACAAATTGTGAAATTCCATCCATCTACCTCACTTCAATAGATTTTATTTAATATTTTATACAATTTATAGATATAAAAATAACTGTTGTTTTATGCATTTTGCAGATTGCATTTATATATATACTATATAGAGTATATCGTAGGTAAATATATGCAAGTCATTAGGTCATTGTTAGTGCTGCCCGTAGGTACTCGTAACCGTTATGTTATAGAATACGCACTCACTAGAGGAACATTAGACTGTGTCACGACCGTAGCGAGTAATGAACATAGACCTGATATCAATGAGCACACTAACTTTATACGATGAGAATATTGTATACGAACAAATATAACAGAGCTTAAACTCATACTATTATTATAGTAAATATACATATACATATGTGCGTATACTGAATCGCGGACGAGGTTTTAACGCGATAAAAACACGATGTATAACGATTAAAACATTAAGGATCAAATTAAAATATCGTCAAGTCTCGAAAGGCTGACATACAATATGTTGAAGTATACGGAGTTACTCGCGAGTGTTCTGCCCTGTTATCTGTTTCATCACCCTCCTGAGACTGATATCATCCAAGGGATGAGCAGTTATCGCGTTATCACACAGCGTGCGATTCGTCAAAAGTTCAAATTGACACTTAACAATATAATATTATGATAGGACGATATTATGCATGTATATAAATTGAGGTGATATGTAAAGTACATAAATAAATAAATAGTAACAAAAAGCAATAAATAAAGTATACCTTGACGTTGCCTTCGAATTTGTGTAAATACGTGGGTAGATAACGGTTTGCGTTGGTATTGTGGTAATATGAACCTTATAGTGTACAAGTGAAGGTTTATTTTGTAGTAATGATGTGGGCTCGTTACTTAAATAACAATTACTGTGATTACAATCTCATGTTAGCCTTCAATACTTATACATATTTTTTAGAGTACAATGTTATAGTTATTTAGTATATTTTAAGATAGTCGTAAGCGAGTCACAAAATTATATTTACTTCCCGCCCCTGAACGTTAGGATTCACGTTATTTAAGTATTTAGAGCAATAGGTAAAAGCATTTAACCTTTTATATGAGAGATATTACATTTATGAATTTATTGAGATATCTCACTCTGCCACCGGGGCTTGTAAAGCTGTCATTTTGACACTTGCGTGAGTGTTGCCATCGCAAGGAAATTCATAGATATTATTACTAGGATAAGTTCTACGGGTTGATTGAGAATATTTTTTTGTTTAGTGTGTTAGTGAGAATTGATGATTAAGTCAGTTTGGTTTGCGCAAATATAACCTTGTTGACATTTAACAGTGTTGCCATAGTGAGTAATGATTTTCGACTGTATATAAAATAAGTTTTGTTTGTTTAGGAAAATGAGTGCTTAATATTTGATTATTATGATATAGATGCAAGTATCTTTTATTTAGATTACTCTGACTACATTCTACTCATTATAGTTCTTTTAGACGAATAGAGTTGATGCACGCTGTATTTAACATTAAACAATAGTCAGTTACCAGATTGTGATTAAGGAAAGTATATATATTTTTTCAACACATGCCACTTACAATACAGATTTATAATAAGGGGGGTTTACTTCGTTTGTTCTGAGGGACTCTACTCAAAAATGTGGCAATTATATTTGAGATTACCTACTTGCTACTAAGACATGTTGTTCTTACTGCAAATCAACCTGCGCAGGCGCATCCTAACGTTATTAATCATCGCACAAATACTGCCACTCTTATTTAGACCCTTTTATTAGACTTACATAAGTCCAAAATTAAAAAGACGCCGTAAGCCCCCCACCGCACTGTACAGTTGTTGACTATACAGAATATTATATACCAGTGAAGAATAATGAATATTTAGGACTATAAGTCAATGATATGCTCTCGATATAATACTTACGTTTAGTTACCTTGTGAACTGCAAGTTCGACATTAGTTTTTTTTCTTTATTTGTTTGGTTATACTAATATACCTCAAGAGCATGAAACCTATCATGTAAAAACTTACTTTATTAGTTAAAACGCACAGTTGTTTTTTGTCTGTTCGAGTTCTACGCTGTTTACGGTAACCGTAGGAATATAATGCCACATTACAGAGTACAAAATAAAGAATTGATGTAGTACAGATGTGTAATATTCTTGCGAAATGTTTCAATGTTAATAGATGTGTATGTTGGCGTGGACGGCGTGTCTCGAACGACCTAGCTTATGTTTAGGGAGCACGTCACTCAAGATATTAAGTTTGTTCACTATGTGACTACGAGTAGTTTCGTTTACCTCAAAAGTTAGGTTCTCATCACAATTTTTTGCATAAATATTTGTTTAGAACTAAATTTTGGAGACGATGGAATCAATAAATAGAATAAATATTGGCAAATCGGCAAACAATTCCATTGCAAGTTGGGCGCTATCAGCATTGGTCAATAAATTGGAAGAGTGAAGAGTACACGCACTGGTACTTTGAGATCTGGCCGAGCAAAAAACTTTTTCAAAAAAAAATGTAACCGCCTTCAAAAACAACCACAATAACCTCCTTTTTTTTGAAGTCGGTAAAAAAGGGTAAAATAACCTACAAAATTACTTTTCTATCAGAAGTCGGTGCCTTTGGTTTTTTTCATTTCATTGTTTTTTTTGCCACCGACTTCTGATAGAAAAGTAATTTTGTAGGTTATTTTACCCTTTTTTGTGGTTGTTTTTGAAGGCGGTTACATTTTTTTTTGAAAAAGTTTTTTATTTTACTCTTTTTAGTTTAAATATTCAACTCAAATTCTTGTCAAATAAATCATTCTCTCTCAAGTGCACAATAAGCTAATAAAATTCCCTATCTCAAAAACTACTGAACCGATTTTGATGAAACTTGCAGTATTCCGTAAGTTAAACAATACTTAGTACAACAAAAAAAGAATTACTTAAATCGGACTTGTAGTTCCAGAGATATGCGAACACAAACTAAATCAGTCGATGCCTACTCCAAGCCGTTGAGGAGTTGTACCTTCCATCATCAGCTCATCCACCTGAGATGATGATTATCAGATGCAAATACTTGAACAGCTTTAGAAAATATATGAAAATGGTACTATGTGCCTATAAAATTTGAAGGTTGCCCTCGATTTCCCTGGGATTCCATCATCAGATCCTGACCTGATGATCATGGGACCAATTGGAAAGTATACCCTTTCAAACAAAAGAAAAATTTTCCAAATCGGTCCAGGCGTCTTCGAGAAATCGGGGAACATACATAAAAAAAAAAAAAAAAAAAAAAAAAAGATTCCGACGAATTGAGAACCTCCTCCTTTTTTTGAAGTCGGTTAAAAAGGTATCTATTTATTATTTCTATCGTCATAATTTAATTAAAACATCACAATAATATTCAAAATTTAGTTGAGATGATCTCGCAAACGTCCCCATAAATTATTTCTCATCATTTTTCTTTCATTGGTGGCGCTACTGTATACGACTGCTGCCATAAGCATAGCCACCATTCCCACAATATAATTTCAACTCTATATCTGTACTAATTAGGTGTATTTTTCAAAATCATTGGACTTACTTGTTAAGTATTTATGCAATAATTAATTAAGGTTATGATGATGATGATGATGTACAAGCCGCCATATTGTATGATGACGTCATCTCATGTTTGGACATTCAGTATTGTTATGATTTTGATAGAGATATGCCTAATTGAGACAGGAGATATTATTTTATGTATATTTTTCTAGTTGGAACCACGCCTGAGCCATTGTACATTAGAGTACTAGCTGTACGCTGCTTCATTACATTATATACAAGAATAATAAAATAATTGTTTTGAACTGTGTTGTTTTATTCATTCTTAATGACTTTTTCAATTAATAAACTAATTAATATTCATGTCACTTGAAACAGTAATGAAATTCAAAATAACTCTTCATCACAACATAAATTACTAGAAGTTTTTTTTCTATTACGCAGATGTATGAGTCAGTAATCAAACTAATGTCTATTTTCACTGACACTAAGCCACACCTTAATTAGGGTAATACTTATGTTGCGAGATGAAAATCCAACAAAGCAATTCATTCGAGGCAATCATTTAATAGATATATTCTAGTCTAAAATGTGTAGAAACGGGCTTAAGACTAGGAAGTGTGTCATATAAATCTCACCATTATTTCTAAAACTACATAAATAGAAATACTTACATAATTCAGGAAGGGACTTACAATATAAGAATATATAACCAAAACAAAAAAGTGTATTTATTTAATGGAATCTTTGACAAATGTTTCCTCGTTTCAATATATTATTATAACCATCTCTTACATATACACATAATGCCTAAAGCTAGAGAAATAAATATAGTACACATATTTAGTATAGTATTATTCCATACATTTTACACTAACTACTTGCTATTTACTCTTAAAAAAACTATACTAATTAATCAAAAAACCACACAATTTTGTTTTTTAAAATCTAAAAGCGTTTTGAACATATTTTAATTTTGGAACAAAGTATAAATTGTCATAGAATTTGTACATAGATAATAAATAAAAAAATAAGTCTAAGCTGCGTACAAGAGTTATTTTTTTAAAGAATATCATTGGAAGCCGGCCATTAATCCTCTTTTATCTCCTTCTTCATAAAGAGGTAATGAGCGCCCAACAGAGCGTTCATTCTGGAACAATAGAATATGTTGCCCATCAGATGATTGTAGATACCATATAGGGAGATGAGATTGACGGCGACATTCGATTATTTGTATCAGCTCCAAAGCATAACATAAGAATGCTTCGGAGTTTGGAAAGTAACGACGAAACCTACATTCAAAAACTAGAAGTAATATCTCGACTAACTTTCTTCCATAAATTTTCACCCAACCAATCTACACATCTTCTTTGTGGCGTGTTTATTTTCAAGCTATTACATTTACTACGATTAATTTTACAAGAGGTCTTTAATGGGGAAGGCCGGTCAAAGCTAATTGTAGATGGCGCCACCATAGGTAAGTCCTAATCCGACCAATGAGGTAGTACTATTTTGAAGTACCTATAATAAGATTTGAGCCAATGACGATGCTTGGAACAAGCTATGCTAGCGCCATTAGTTCCCCAGTTGCCATCCCCATTGAATTTAAACACAGAAAAAACTTATTGCAATCCTTATTATGATTCTACTAAAGTCGCCTTTTTAGGCCCCTGGTCGGTAATTGACAGAAAAAAAAAGATAGGCGACAATTTGATCCTACCACAGCCTCTTATAAATTAATCTATCTCAATCCAAGTCCCGATCCGTATCTCTCAGGACTTGTTCTGGTTAGACATCTCTAAGACTCGGAGAGATAAATTCGGTTGTTGATTGGTAACAAACAAAAATCGGGATCATCGGGATCAAGATTGCAACCAAGATAGCAAAATAAATTAAATCGATTTTCCCAAATATAAAATGCGTGTGTTTATTAGCTCAACTTTATTCCCCCGACTAAAGTTAACAATGTTAGAAATGTGATAAGCGTCGTATGTATTACTATATCGCGTGCTAGCAAGCTATAAAACTTATATAAAGACTGAACGGTGCACGGCATAAGTTCACTTTAACTGTTCAAAGTTTAAGCCACTACAAGAGAATTGAGAATCAATAGTAATAGCACTTCGATAGAAACTATTAAGGTCGCAATTTTGTTTTTATTTTTGTTTTCGTATGAAATTGGTACGCCAAAATTATTTAGATCGTAAGTGTAGTCTGAACTGTCTGAAGAGGGTACCGCGGGTTTTGAACGCAAAGGGCAACCAAAAAAAGGTTTATAGTCAGTTCTAATCTCACAGTCCCATCCGCTCTACCCACGGCGGGAAGTCTAATTAGATGAAAAAAAAAACAATTTGTTTTGGCGAAATTAGGATTTTCTAAAACATAACCCCGTCTTTTTTGTTGTGCGTCGGGGATACACGATTGCCTATCCAAACAGGAAAAATAGAAATTACATAATTTTATGTGGAATTTAGCACAAACCTTATCACCATTGTTTATTCAAATAAAATCAATAGCCATGGCTTATCTAACTTTATCATACATCCAGATTTTGATACTTATAATATTATCTAACCAAACCGGCAATATTTCGGCATAATATACAACTCTATCTACCATTTTTGGAATGGTAAAATCACCCCAAGACCACGGTATTCCTGCTTACATTCCCGCGAGCCTGGTAGGCGTTTTGCCTCTACCTACCCTATGGGGAAAATATTACCAATTTTTTTTTTCTCAGTAACCTCCAAACCTTGATAATATGGACCCCGATTGATAGCAATAGGTTCGGCCCCTATTGCATGGGAATTAGGCATAACTAGCAAAATCTGAGTGTTCTCATAAGTACACCTTTGCTTAATTCCTATTAAAGTTATAGCTATTCATCATTTTATTCTACCATAATTTTCCAATCTCATCTCCACATATAAACATAAACATAATAAATATATCCCAAAACCAACTACACATCTTGGACAGATAATTTACCTCTATATTTGATTACTGTGATCTTTATTTTCATCCAGAGGTAAAATAACTGTCAAAGAACTACTGCAGTGCAATACAAAATCTACAAGCACCATAGAGTAGGTAATGAGTCAGAATACTCACAGGAAGGCCTAATGCTATTTCCTGCTAGCCAGTGCTATGCCAAGGCCGACGATGCCGCCGATGGCTAGCACAGCGCCGCTAGCAACCGCGATGCCAATCAGACCTTCTTTCTCCATTCGCTTGTTGACCTGGCGCTGGAATTAGAGTAGGTAGCCATTACGACATATGTCAATAGCCATTTACGACTATAATGGATTGGTGCAGAATTTAGCAACGCATTTGGTACTACCGCATTATCGCTAACGTTCATCTTATAAAGATGATGGACAATGTGGAGATATTGTGTGTGTAAAATGGATGTTTTAGTTGCAGTTAAGTGTGTTATCCAATGGCTGCTGAACTTCTGATTTACGAACACATTAAATTTACTGTGTAATGTGTAAACAAAAAGAGTCTATAATCAATTGGTATTTCATTTCAAACTTAATGTATACCAGGTAGAATACGTAAATTAATTGAAACATAGAAAATAGACATAAAAAATGCTCATAATGGTGTCTTATATAAACGTGACAGTGAGGCACACGATAGAAACATAACACAAAACTATATGTCACACAATAATTGTTTTATGCATGAATATAAGTTACAAACATGTTTATTGATTTAATAATTCGCTTTTCCTTTTGAGGAAAAAACCCAACAAAATTTAACATATTTATATGGTTTGGATAGGAACAGGACTAAGAAAATATATTCAGTTTAAAAGATTGTTAACAAAATATTACAGTAGAAAATAAAGTCCATTGGCTGTAAGAAAAATAATATGAGTGATTATAAAATGTGAGAACATAAATAAGTATTTACTTAATAACCCAGCACACAACAGAGGCAAAGAAAAATGTTCTGAAAAGAAATAAGTCTTCTTTCTTTGATTATGGGAGAAGAAGTGCAAAAATTTCAACAATTCCGTTTTGGAAACAATGAGTTTTTTTCCTGATTTTATTAATGCGAAAATTACAAAACAAAATGGTTAAATTAGAGGTATAGGAAAATGATACAAACCTCTAAAGCCAAAACTTGTTGGTTGGCAGGCTCAATTTCTAAGAAGGACTTGACATAATGCAGTGCCTTGTTGTACTCCTTGATTCTTGCATTGCCTATAGCAAGGTAGAACAGGTAATCTCTTTTGCCATCTGGATGTGAGTTGAATAACTCTTTGAGGAGCAGGATACCCTGAAAATTATAATTATAAAACATCATTATCTGCCCAACTTTTCGTTTTACTTTCAGTCTAACCAGATGCTGCTAAGTACTGTTACTTAAGTACTGTTATTTTAAATGGGCCAAATGGTAAATGCAGATCCAGGCAATTAAAAAAAAGGAGTAGCTTGTGGCTAAATAATAACAGCTGCACAGGTCAATCTTTAAAGTTAGACTGCGCTGCGGAGGTCTGTGGATGGGTGACCATTTATCATAGCAAGGTGGGTACCTTGCTATGCCGTGCCTCAGAAAGCATGTGAAGCTTTGGTCCCCGGTGGCATTTCTAAATGATAATGATAAATGATATTTATTTTGTAAGTTGGTTATAAAAAACACTTTTACACATCACAACCAATATTTTTTTAAACTAGATGAGGCCAGTGTTTCGTACCTGACTACTCTGAGAAGAAACAGCCGAAACAAACTCAGAGGTCACAGTCTCTTTCAAAGTTCAGACATTGTTTTGTTCAGGTCATACGAGGACCATGCAGGTCTAGGTCTTTGACAGTCATTAATCACAGTCAGAAACTCGAAAGTTGGACAATCAGTCTTACAAAGGAGTGTCATATTATCCAGTTACTGGGTTGTGGTGGATGAAGGTCGCTCCATGAAAAATACCTATATTCAGCTGCATCCGGTTTAACTGGAAGCTGAGCCTAATATAGTTGGGAAAAGGCTAGGCAGCTGATGATGTGTAGTGTATCGAAGTTTTAATATCAGAAATGTGTGATATTGTATCACATATATCTGGTCAAATTTAACCAAATTCAAAGATAAAAATCATGAATTTATTATTATACCGATCTAGTTATTTATGTATGTAACAAATGTTTTTCATGCTTGATTCCTTGTTTTGGGATTAAAAGAAAAGCCACAGGCAAAAGCGAGTTTTTGGATAAAGATATAAATAACTTTCTCTTTGATTACAAAAATCAATAATTGGTCCTGTTGATATTAACAGATGAAGCAATATACTGTTTATCAATATCATTATAACTACAAGTTAATGACCATGCATATCAACACACTATTGTTCAAAACAGGCTTTGTTGTTGTTTTGTGATCTTTTGTTACTACATACTCAGTGTAATTATATAGGTACCTACCTACCAAGTATTTTAGATCAAGGAAAACATGATCTGAAAGTCCTCTAAGATCTTCAGACCTGTCATTTGGCAATCATTGATTTGAAAGAAACTTCTTAATGAGTTGTGTTGCTTTAAATAGCAACCATGACTTGTTTTTATTTTTTTTGACGCCCTAAATATTAATAGTTGAACGCACATTTTTAATTGCTTATACATCTTGACCGAAAATATCAATTTGCAAAGGCAATAAATGACGTCAAAATTCTCACGATCTTAATAATAATACGACAAAGTTGTGCATTACCTTTCGTATGTCTGTGGGATATTTGCTCCGCACCAGGCACCATGCGTACTCGAACTGTGCCTTGTGCGTCACGTTCCCCTGGTGGAGCTGCTCGTGGAACACTTTCTCGAATTTCTAAATCATAAAAAATCAACAATAATCAGTATTACATTCAATGACTCACGAATAAAACGTTGCACAAGTTTTCACATTACTTGCAAATCTTCCGAAGATACTATCTCATCTAGAACGTCCTCCATGGTGATTTCGTTATAGAATTATTATGCAGGATTCAATAGTTTTACACTTTATTTGTCGAAAAGGAAAAATATCATTATTTCGCGTTATCGATGAAAATTGAAAAATCTAAGTTTTTGATGAATTTGACGTTTACAAGATCTTTGACAACTATGACACTGAACAAAGTAGAGTCAACCCATTTACACATAGACATTATAATCCTCATTTACATGATTGACCCGCCGATTTTATTAAGTCGATTTTCAAATAGTCAATAACGAAGAAAGTTATAATCAGAGAGAATTTAGCTTAGGAATCTTTATTTTGATATTGGGTAGAGATGGCTCAGTTCATCTAAAATCTTACTTCACTGTGTGACGGCCAAAACATGGTGGGGCACAGTATCTGGTGGGATAACGCCGTTTTTTTAGTTTTTCTGGAATCCATTCAAATGTTTGAAAGAATTATAAGTGGTGAACTGTAATTTATTAGGAGGAATTATATTTAAGGAGTAAATGATACTGTGACGTTTGATAGGGGAGAATGGAAGAAGAAAACGTGTTGCACCGACCTCAAGTAGAATGGGATAAGGGCAGGAAGATATAAATATTAGGTATATTCCACAACTATCAACGCCATCTAGTCCCAAGCTAAGCAGAGCTTGTGTTATGGGTACTAGACAACTGATAAACATACTTATATATTTCTAAATAGATAAATTACACACAGACACACACAGAACAAAATGATCGCGCTCATTACACAAACATTTTGTCCTGGGTGGGAATTGAACCCACGACCTCCGGCATAGCAGTCAGGCTCACTAACCACTAGACCAACAGGCCTGTCAAGAAGAAGAAGGTGAATTACTGTAATTTATAAAAACATTTATGTATTTTTTTCTTTCAGTCTAATAGGGTAAACATTATTTCGTCGGCGCTCGCAATAATCTGCTACGTCGGCTAACATCCTTACTTACTGGGGCTCCTCTGCACATGTTCTCCGGACATCTGGCATGGCTCTCTGCTTTTCGGCTGGCGAATTTGCATGCCCCATGTGGCATCGATCCGCTCATGCCAGAAAAGCTGATGTAGCGCTCAACGAAACATGCAGAATAATCACTGGCTGCCTCAAACCTACTCCACTTGCTGCTATATGCCTACTTGCAGGAGTGGCCCCCAAAAGTTCGAAGAGAGGTCACTTGCGCTACTGAAAAGTACAAACAAGAGACAGACAAACGCCATCCCCTGTACAATATGGAGACGTCAAGAGGAGGACTAGAGAATTGGAAAAGTTTGCTCAGGTCGTCTAAATCAGTCAGCAATAGCACGGCTGAGGAAGCCCGAAAACATCTGTGACTCCTCAGATATCAACCTCCGGAACACTATGCTGAGCCTGCAGAAAAGCTTTCAGCAGGCCACTAACTGCCATACCCTATGCCTGCCTGGCCTACTTGGGAAGTTTTAAACCGCTTGCGAAGTCAGGTTGGTCGCTGCAAATACAATATGGTCCGGTGGGGGCACTCTGATGAAGAAAAGTGCGACTGCGGAGCCTCATCGCAAACGATGGCCCATTTTCTCAACTGTACTCTGTGTAACTCCACCTGCACTCTAAGTCCACCATCAGCGCCGTCAATGTGGCAGTTTTGGTCGAAACATCGACACGACGAATGTTCTTTGCTGGGAGTTTAAGTCTGACTGTTCGTCAAAACGTAAGTCTGACTGTGATTCTAATTGTGACTTTAATTTTGAATCTCACCGTGAGACTTATTACTGTAAGTCTGAATGTGAGTCTGATTGCGAGTCGGACTTTAAGTATGAATCGACTCTGTGTCTGAGTCTTACTCTAAGTTTGAGTCTTACTACTAAGCTGATTTTATTTTTCGGATAACTTATAAGATCCTTTCTTCACTTCGTACAGAAACATCCTTTTCATTTATTGTGGGTAAGCTTACTGATAGTGTCACTGAATCTAGTTTCTCTGAATATTTGTGTGTTTTTTAAGAACGTAGCATTGGCATGGTAGGCACATTCGACTCTTGTTTTTTCTAAACGCGTTTTTATTCTAGGCTTTATTTATATTTTTATATTTATTGTAGTCGATTAAAAATGGACAACTCTAATATTCATCCAGCCATCACCGTCACCGTACATAACACATAATGTCTTGGCAAAAAGGCCTCGAAGCCATGCCAAAAACAATTAAAAAAATATCATGTCAATGTCAATGTCAAACTTGCAAATCAACTGGGTCGCGCAAGGCTCCTTTGTGGAGTTCATCATCAATTTTATAACAAAAAACCTGTTCAAAAGACGTTTCAACCTACTTTTGGGAACCTGTAATCATACTGCGACAGAATGCAGAGTATGATTAACACTGTGAAGGGCACAGCCCTCGGTGTCGCCGGGTATTTGACGCCGGTGCTCAAGGTACCATTATCTTCGTAATTATAGTAATTATCACTGTTTACAGTAACTTGATGCCGTGTGAAATACATTTATAATTATCAATATTTGTTTTGTTTACTCCAAAACTCTTGTGATTTTTGTAGCACTTTCAGTTTTTGAATTTTAATGTATTAACAGCTGAACACATTTAATTCAGAATTGTCTTCTAATATCTTAGAGTCTTATCTACGTTAAAACAATTGATCATTGTCTGTCTAAAGCTAAACACAATAAAATGCAATTCAAATACAGTCTAGTATTTTAATCCAGTGAATTATGAACTGTTTGTTCAACTGTGCTCATATTTATCAATTCAAAAACGCTTCGTAATCATTCTCAGGTTTAGAGCAAGTATTTGTATTTTCTTTTACTAGGAGTCAAAGTTCCAAGAGACAGGTGTGCTTACTCCTGAGGAGTTTGTGGCTGCCGGAGATCATTTAGTTCATCACTGTCCTACCTGGCAGTGGGCTAAGGGTGAGGAGTCGAAGATCAGGCCATACCTGCCAGCTGACAAGCAGTTTCTCATCACTAGGAATGTGCCGTGCTATAGACGGTGCAAACAGGTATAAAGATGAATTTATTGAAAACTTTTTCATTTTACTGTATCTATTATCTGAAGGTATTATTAGTTGTAGTGCCCAAATATTCTTATTTGAATCATTTTTGCCGTTATCTATTGTCATAATACAATGTATTTTCATTTGAGTTAACCCAGTTATTTTTACATTAATAGGTACTCAATTAAACTAAAGTATTAGATTCTTAAATAGTTAAATTAAACTAAGAATATTTCTTTGTATTGAACTACATTCCATAGAAAAAAAAGAGTAAGATTATTATGTATTTTAAACATTTTGTGTAGTTTAACTTCTCGGGCATGCTATCAAAACTCTCTCTCTTTCACTCATAGCTCCCTCCCCTAAATTCACTTTGCGCTTATGTACAAATGGTGTACGTAAGGCGCCTGAGAAGTTAACAGTTCTAGAGACATATTTTTTACAACATCCCTAACAATGGTACCCAAACAGCAGTACAACAATAATTTCCACACAAATAACAATATATTCCATACAGATAGAATACTGTGAAGATAAGGAGAAGATAATAGAAGATGACCAGGACGGGGAAGGTGGCTGGGTGGACACACATCACTATGACACTGCAGGATCACCCACAATTGAAGAAAAGGTAAGATACGAGTATCATTTTTATACTGGACATTTCTTAAGTGTGATGCCCACTGGTAAGTACAGGCCGCGTTTGCTTCTATCCTTTTTCTATTCATAGTTTGTGAGAAAAAAAATGCACATCGCTCCACTCTTAGTCATGTGAAACATTTGCTAGTTGTACCTAATTTTCCAGCTGGGTCATAAAGTACAATGATTCTTATGTCTATCTTTGAGTAGTGTGTAAAGTTAGAAGTTACAATATTCTTTGAATGGTTTGAATATTGTGTAATTAAATTTGTAATATTATTTTGATTTAATTAATCATACAATGATGTATGATTCATTTTTAGCTAGTCAATTCTGACATTCTCTTCACACACAAAATAAATACTGAAGCAAAAAGAACACATTATAAAGAGTTCAAGACTTTATGCCATTATATTAGAACTCAAAGCTAGTTGCTAAACATATTGTTTTTTTTTTTCATAGGTATGTGAGATGACTTTAGAAGCTGCCGACACTGGTGACAGCGATGGTGAAGCCGCAGCCGGTGATCACGATGATGATGATGAAGAGGATGACGAGGATGGCGAGGCCGAGGACATGGAGCAGTTCCAGGAGTCGGGGCTGCTGGATGAAGTGGATCCGGTAAGAATGAGCTTTCAGCCTACTGCTTTATCTTACTAATGTAATAAATCTGAAATTTTGTGAGGATGGATAAATGTATGTTATGCTTGTGGCTCTTTCACACCTAAACGACTGAACGGATTTGGATGAAATTTGGTGCACAGATAAGTCATAACCTGGATTAACACATAGGATTGTTTTTAACCCGATTTTATGCTACCGTGGGGTAATTTTCAAGTGGTAGCGGGCGCAGCCGCTGCTGCTAACAGCTAGTTATGTATATTATGCAGTGTTTCGAAGCAGCAGGTAATTTATGCATACAGTTACAAAAAAAAAAAGTAAGGCAGATGTCCATAAACAAATGAAAACTTCCCTTACGAGCTCCACAGAAGGAAACAATGCTACAATTCAAAATTTGAAGAACAGATAATACGAAAGACCTTCAATAGAAGCACCAAGTACCAGATCTAACCTTAGTACCTGGATAGTGATTAGTTTTATTTTTGACTTTGACTTTTCACTTATTGTGACGTAAAGTAATCTGGAACTTCGACATTTAATTTCAAGGAAAAAATTACTTTCTTCTTCGTACACCAGAGGCGCTGTTCCATTTTTCCATAAAAGAAACGCTGTAAATACTGGAAAGACGCTGTAAAGTAAAATAGTGAAAACTCGTGATAAGGGCTCAGGCTGGTGAAAACCATACAACTTTCACCTGTTGAAAAAATCGATGTGCTTATACATTTAAATTAGAGATACGACATACTCGCCTATCGCTCGTCCTAATTTTTATCTATAGTTTTATCCGGTATGTGAATGTGAGATAACGCTCACCTTAGTATATACAAGTTTTTAGGGAACATGAGTACGTATAGGCCACGCCTTTGGCTCGCTATAACTCACGCAGGTCACTGCAAACCCTGAACACACAAATAGAAGCCCCGCCAACCTGGGCTTCATTGTCCCTGTTTAGGCCGCGTGCATTTTACTACCTGGCTACTCGCACATCTCTGCCTTCTCTCTCGTTTTAACCCAGGCATTACCAATACCCAGCACTAAGGTATAAAATATCTAAGCAAAGTATAAAATAAAATAAAAAACGTTTCATAAATTAACTTAAACGTAAATAAATAACGGTGTTTTTTTTTCTCTAGATATTTCTCCTGTATCGTGGGTACATTTACCAACATTTAAACTCACCTATCCCCTGGTAAGCCACTGGGAAGTTTTCTTCCCGCAACCTGTCATTAGTGTCAAATTTCGGAAAAGCCAACGGGAAGTTTTCTTCTCAGTGGCGGTCAAGAACTGTCACTTTGACAAGACATTTGACAGGTCTGATGTTATTGGATGTTTAGGCTCAAAATCCCAGACCCCATCCAATTACTTGTGGATCATACAAACATTGTCCCATGCGGGAATCGAACCCGCGATACGCAGTACAGTAGTCCAACGACATCTTGAATGTCGCGAGCAACTAATGGATGCAAGTGGCGAAATGTCGTTCGGCGTGGCGGTCTAATGCTGGGTCCACACTAGCGTATATGTAACGCGAATCCATCGTGTAATGTAACGCGAATTCTAGGTGTGGACGGCACCGCGAGCATTACATGTAACGCTCGCGGCTGATCCATTGGCTGTCGGTTTTTGCGCGAACACAAAGGCGCACGCAGTATCCGCGTTCTCAATTCGCTTTGAGTTCGTGTGCCGTCCACACTGTTGACGCATATTAGACGTAATCGTTAGATTCGCGTTACGCCAGTCTGGACCCACCTGGCATAAGGGGAAGGCCTATGTTCAGCAGAGCACGTCTTCCGGCTGATGATGATGATGATGACCCAGGGTTCAAAAGTTTTTATAAGTTTATTCTACGAAAGATGTCGAGCGAATTCATGAATGTAACATATGAAGAAACAATGCAACCAGTGCGAGGTCTGTGAGGTGCGTATAGAGCCGGTAACATATAAGTACCTATATTAAAGTGACCTACTTATCTGGTTGTCATGACCACTATCGCTCATGTTCATTATGATTTCCAACCTTGATTACATTGTATCTTTCAATATATTACATACAATGTTGAGTAATTTCACCTATTTTTAGTTTATCAGTACTTTAGATGTTTTATTTTATGTAGACACATATCATGTTATTAAAATCTCTAGGATATAACAGGGACAATTGGTGTGATATAGAGTACTCCTCAGCTTATCCTCCAATAAAAGGCGTAATTATATAGGGTCTTTGGTGCATCGTGTGCCAAATTGAAATGGTCGACTGAAGGGGTTACCTGCTAGCCTTTAAGACCCCTAAACACCCCTCATGCCCTGTTTTTTTTATCGACGATTTATTATTTTACTAAAAAATACCCAAAGGAGAATGAGCAGCCGACTATGGCACTTGGTTGCGCTCCTCTTTGACACTTATAGTAGTGAAAATTGGACACAAGTAAGGGTTATTGACATACATGAAAGCAAAGTTAAATACAGATTGATATTTTGAGGGGTTTTCCAAAAAAACATTACTTACTCAGGATATTTTTGAGGTTATATTATTAGGCGTCAAAACAATGTAAGTAAAACATGTAATTAAAAGATTAACCATAGCATGCGTTACCTCTCTTATTTGGCGATTAGGCAGTGGATGCGATAATAATAAAACACAGTTCACACAGCACGATACAGTATCCAGTAGAAATCAACGTAGACGTATAAATTCACTAACAGCGCACTACAAAAAGAGTCCAATTGCTCGATGTATATCAACGTGAAGGTATCCTAAAACTCTACTCGACACGAATATAAGTTTACTAGCAGGGAAAAGCAAGAAATAGTAGTTCGCCGGTAATAAAGAAATCAAAACCAAACAAACACGAAAATCATGAGTTTGACTTTGACAAATGACAATTGACACCATAGACACATGATTGACACTTCATGGAATAGTGCTGTGACACATCAGTCATTACGACATCTTAATATAATCGATTACATCTTTACTTTTGTTATAATACCTCAATATGGGTTATCATAAAATAAATCATATTAGAGTTTATAGAAAAGCAATAACAACAGCTTTTAAGGTGGTCTTTAAGGATACTAGTACATTTTTTAATTGTTTTACGACTATGTTCTTTGTTTAATCGATCGATTTTGGTAACGTAGCCCTTCACTATACCGGAACAAAAATATAATAGTAAATACTAATAATGTTGAATATACCCCACAAATGTTTTAAGTGAATTTATGCAAAAACAAATTTAAAATAATAATATTAATTATAGATTTGCTTAAGTGATCATACGCCTCAAAAAGCGAAACCATGAACGCTCATTCTCCTTTTGCATTCAAATACATTTTTTTAAAATATAAGGCGTAGACTCCTCTTTTAATGTTATTTTGATTTGTATTGTTTAAGAGTACTTTTAAATACTCTTAAACAATACAAATAAAAATAAAAAATAGGAGCAGTGGTGGCCCAGTGGTATCGGCCTCGACTTACGCGTTGTAGGTCGTGGGTTCTAACCCCGTCTGGCGCATTACTTTGTGTAATTTATTTCAACACCACTGCTCTCAAAACGGTGAAGGAAAACATCGTGAGGAAACCGGCATGTCCTAGAACCAAAAAATCGAAGACATGTGACATCTACCAATCCGCACTGGGCCCGCGTGGTAGATTACGGCCCACCCCCTCTTACAGAGAGGAGGCCTGTGTCCCAGCAGTGGGAACATTTATAGGCTGATGATGAAGAGTACTTTTAAATATAAAATTAGTGACATAAGTCACCTAGTTTTTTTTTTAATTCACTCGTAAAGGTAAAACTTTAATTAAAGCTGTCTTTAGTTACAGCTGTTTATATGACAACAAAAAAAAAAACCAAAAGCGACCGGGATCTTCCAACTCCCTCATTAATTCTCCAGTCTATCCTCTTGCTAATGATGTGCCACATGCCATAAAAATCTTTTAACAACTTTGTGAAATTGCCAGAATTGTGAATCGAGTCACATAAGGCTAATATTCAAAATTATGATTTGAAAAAATATTTTTGCTTAAATGATACCTGACAAACCTAAAAATCTGTTATCTCATTCTTATAAGGTAAAATCTGTCTCGTATCTTTTCGTGGGATTTACTTGAAATAAAAAAACATAATTGAAAATTCGCTCTATGAAGGACTGGACTACGGCCGCAGATAGCAGGGAGAAGTAGAAAGAGAAGAGGGAGATGTTTGCCCAGCTGTGGGACACTAAGGGCTGATATAATAGTAATATGAACCATGTTACAATTAGTGAAAAGGTTAACATTAATTTGGAGACTTTTTAAAACAAACCTTTTGAAGGACTAAAGCGGTAAACTTCGCATCGATAAAAACAACTGCGATTTTGACCAAAATGACTTTCTAACTTACAGTCAACAGACCTAGCGCAGCGCAAGGAACCAAAACCGAAGTTGGACAAGAAGTCGAAGTCGGACGGGGACGACATCATTCGCACGCGGACGTACGACCTGCACATCACGTACGACAAGTACTATCAGACGCCGCGGCTCTGGCTCATCGGGTATGACGAGGTTAGCTGAGAAAATTCAAGTTTTTCTACACCACATTCCTAATCACTAATCCTATTTATTTATTAAGGGGATCACACATGGCTAAGATACTATAATATTTTATCTTAAGATGTTATATTAATATATCTTAGGCCATCACAGACGACGAAGATACGATACTATAATATTTTATCTTAAGGCGCGGTCTTATCTCATATTCCCAAAAATTGGTTTCTTAGAACGTCGAGTATGACGTAATGTAATAAAAATAAGCAACGCGAAAAATACAGTGAACAGAGAAGGGTATAAAGAAGAATTTAAACCGAACAGAATAATAAATAAGAGTTTGATATTCCCAATAAAAATTGGGAAGTTGTAGCACAAAAATAAACTTTGACGTCGAAGATCTCTGTATTTCCAGCGATAACAACAGTTTTTTTTTAAAGAATTTAGTAGGTTTTCCATTTTTTTAAAACTAACCGAACCATTATTTAATTTTATGTCTATATTTTAAATAATCTAAAGAAAAGCAGTAAAATAAATGCCCATTCGCAGCTTACGTCACATTTCAACACAAATGTAATTTTTTCAATTTTCAATCTTATTGACGCTCCATAGTGGTGACAATAGTTTACGCGGTCATAAGCGATTAAAATCGTAGTCAGTCCGCGTCTTAAGATGTTATCTTATGATATATTTTATATCTTAAGATATTATCTTACTATATATTTTACATCTTAAGATACGAATATCGCTCTCTATCTTGCGATACGAAAATATAAAAGATATAGTATCTTAGCCGTGTGTGATGCGCTTTAGTGTCGGCGTAACATACTTTCTTCTTCCATTCTTCATTCATCATGTTTATAATCTTGGTGCTTTTATTAGAATATTCTCAGATGGTAGGTTTGGTAATTCACCATCATCTTCCCGTCCTTATCCTTATTCTACTTTGGGGTCGAAGCAACGTTTTTTTTTTTTCATCCTCTTCTGTGAGAAAATTTGAAATAGATAATTACCAAAACATAACAATGGTAACGAAACAATGATTATGGGAATAATTATTATAAAAAAAAATGATGAATGATGTAAACAAGATTATACAAAAATAAAGAACTTAAAATTTTAACATTCAGGGCAGTCGGAATATATTACAAGCTGGACCATCCAAAACCATGTATCCTTCGACTGCAATTGACTACTGTAAGAGGTGTTGGTAGGGGTTTTTCACACTCGAAGGAAACACACACGACGTTTTCAGGAGATGTATTTCAACGAACACAGTTACAGGTGATGAGGTGATACAGAATATATATGTTTAAGCGATGATGGATGGTTTTGGATGTAAATATAGGGATAATTCCGTCGACCAAGACCTTAGGACGAAGGTCGGGAAATGAGGTCCCTCTATCCAAAAACTCCTTACGGATAATATTTAGCAACAGCTATCAGAGGTGTCCCTGGTAACCTTTCCAAGTAGGACGAAATTCCAGAATGCACTCTCTAGGTAGCTGTGAACCGAAGAAATTTATTGATCCAGCGAGGGTCATTAAGTCACGGAGAATCTTAACACCGCGATTCAGAAATGCGCGTCATAGGCACAGCGCCATCTAGTGGTGAGCGGCGGAACCCTTTTATTGACAACTGGATCAGTAAACCTCTGTTACTTATAATATCTAATATACATGATAGATGGTGTGTTACAATCTCCCCCTCAGTCCTCAAAGACGTCTCGGCGTGGAGGACTGGATAGTGGGTTATTATTTCTAGGGCGTCCACGTCCTCGTTTGGGCCCCGATGAAGGCTGGCTAGCAACCTTCTCCTTTCTTGGTTGTCCTCTTCTTCGAAGTGGTCGTGAGCAATCTGCTCGCATATTCAACGGGATGCTCATCTTCCTTCTCCCCCTGGACCAGAACTGCTCCACGCACATAACTACTGGCATCAGTCTTCAGAATGTAGGGCTTTGTTTCGTCGCAGTGCTCTCCAAGCAAGGATAGTTTGTTGGTATCAATAAAAACATCTAGGTAGTCGACAAATATTTTATTCAAAATTTCCTTTTGACCACCACCTATGTCAATACTATAAAAGTGATAGCCACCATCAGAGTCCGTAGGTTCGTTTGCACTAGGAAACAGTTGGATTGAATGCGGGGATAATGTTACTTCCGCTTCTTTGACGTTTACTTCCGCATCATGCATCATATATTCTGCGAAAGAAGGTAAGTAACCGTCGAAAACCCTTTTTGCTCTCTTAGCAGGTGACAGCTGGAGTGGTATTAATCTGTATCCTGGGGAACCCTCAGGAAGAGCGGCAGCACTTGATGATGCAATAGCCGCTGAAGGCATTCCTTCTGTGATATCAAAAGCAACACTGGCCGAGTTGCTATTCGCTTCTTCAAAGGTAGCGAAGTCCTCCTCATATAGCTCATAGGTCGAGTCAGCGTCAAGGAATTCCCAAGTAAACTGAGGAAGGTTGAGCACCATTTTTGCGTCTTGCATAAACCCGACGCCTAGTAAAGTTCGGTTGTCCCTTGAATTTGGCAAAACAATGAAGCTGGTCGGAATGATGCGGTCCTCTAACTTTACAGGCACTAGTACCTTCTTTACTCGTTGGTTTTTCCCGATGCCATCGGCCAGAGTAATCTTTACCGTTTCTTCGTGAAACTTGTATCCTTTGTTTATCAGCTGCTGGTATAACTGGTACGATGCGATGCTGGTCTTCGCACAAGTGTCGACGTATGCTGTCCCTTTAATACCATCTACCTCAATAAATACTATTGGCCTGTTTCTTACATCTGTTTGGACATCAACTGGGCAGAAGGCTAGGTTTGTTGATGGCAGTGACCGTTGTTTATTGGCGCAGCAGGTTGGGCAACTACTGCGAACTACACCGGGAGTACCACAGCCGTAACAGGTCACTTTGGGTGCGGATGGAGATGGAGCTTGCGTCGTTTTGGTAGTAGCTGTTTTAGCTTGACTCTCAGGAACGGGCTCAGTTGCCTCTAGTTCTCTCTGCTTCTTTTTCAGCTTCCTACAGTGTTCGGTAGCATGGCCGGAGAAGTGACAGAACCCGCACTTCACCTTGGGTTTCACAGTTGGATTTGGCTTGGCTTCCTTGTCACCTTTATCCGGTTTGTCGATCCACATTTGTTCGACACCCCGAGCTGCTTCCAATAACTCGTCGTAAGATTTAATCGAGTTGCGAGGAATTTTATCTCGTATTCGGTGTTTGAGTTGGCCGTATATCATGTGAAGCTGATGTGATTCCGGTATTTCGGGTTCCGGAAGTTGCGCAAAAAGCATTCGCTTGTGAGCGATGAAGCTTTCAGTGGTTGCTCGTGGGTCTTGCTTTTCTGAGACTATTTCCTGGAATACCACATAAGCTGGTTTCCTTGGGGCAAAAGCGTGACGAAGTCGCTCTTCGAAATCCGCCCATGTGGAGACATGCTTTTTAACTCCCTGCCACCACACTGCAGCTTCACCCTTGAGGAGTAGTGGTAATCCAGTGAGCGCTTCTGCATCACTTACATTTTCAATTTGCTTGAAAACTGTCACTGCTGCCAAAAAAGCTTCCGTCACTTCGGAGTCCTTGGTCCCGTCAAATTCAGCTTTACAGGTAGTAAACGAACCGTGTCTTCCTGGTGAAAGTTTCGACAGCAGCGCCTCAAACTGAGTATCAGACATGGTGACCGACATCTCTGCTTTCCCTTCTGTAGCTGGTGTTGTTGTTGTCCGTCCGTAGCGTGTGATGTACTTTGGTTTCTCTTCGAGGTCCACGTTGGTCGCCAGATTGTAAGAGGTGTTGGTAGGGGTTTCACACTCGAAGGAAACACACACGACGTTTTCAGGAGATGTATTTCAACGAACACAGTTACAGGTGATGAGGTGATAAGGTGATACAGAATTTACAAGCGATGATGGATGGTTTTGGATGTAAATATAGGGATATTCCCGTCGACCAAGACCTTAGGACGAAGGTCGGGAAATGAGGTCCCTCTATCCAAAAACTCCTTACGGATAATAGTTAGCAACAGCTATCAGAGGTGTCCCTGGTAACCTTTCCAAGTAGGACGAAATTCCAGAATGCACTCTCTAGGTAGCTGTGAACTAAGAAATTTATTGATCCAGCGAGGGTCATTAAGTCACGGAGAATCTTAACACCGCGATTCAGAAATGCGCGTCATAGGCACAGCGCCATCTAGTGGTGAGCGGCGGAACCCTTTTATTGACAACTGGATCAGTAAACCTCTGTTACTTATAATATCTAATATACATGATAGATGGTGTGTTACACTACTATTTTTATGAGCAAAAATAAAACGAATATTGAAACAAGTTCAGATAAAAGACACCACCATCTTCCTGCCCTTTCTTATCCAAAAAAAAAAAACATCATATTCCGAAATATCGCACGATGTCAAACATAAACCAAAAATTGTACTCCGCGCAAAGATACTTCTAATGAACAATTAATTGATGATTAAGATTCCCGCCTCATAATACCGCGGAGTTGTTAATAACTCGTTGCATTGTTTGCTGTTTAAAAAATAGATAAACGCACACACGAGACAACAGTCTTCCTTATTACGACCTTGATAAAGATCAATTTACAAGATTCTGCTTAATCGATTACGCGATCATTCCAAAATAGGTCTTTTGTTCTTTAAGGCTACACAAGCCACGCATTTCTCCATACATTTGTTTTAGGATGATTACTCCATTGTTTGACATTTTTTGTTCCAAGACGGACATAATACTGTTTTGTCTTGTTATGATCTATGCCTGTACGAAAACAGAATTTAAAAATATTTAGTCATTTCAAAGTTATCAGCCTCAAAAGTTCCATATTTTAACCCGTAATTTAACACAACTTTGGACGTAATTAAATAACAGAAGGAGTATGAAATCTCTAAAACCAAATTCGTACAGGCGTAGTTTATTTATTCAAGAATTTATATAACTTTACTTTGGATCAAAACATTCAGTTATTTTGTCATAAGAACACAAATTCTAGAAGCCTACTCATCAATTTTTACGCGCCCGTTTCTAACAACAATTAATGTGCATCTCACTTCAATACACATCCCCCGCGGGGAACGGGGGAAGTGGGCGGAGCGGCGCGAACGCCGGCCGGCAGTATTTTGTTAAATAATATTTCCTTATATTTCGCTTTCGTTCGCGTTCGTATGTTGACTTCCGTTACCTATTATAATTTTATCTTTTGCATCTTATTATTGTTATCACACTGACTCCTGGCATTGAACTTTTGATTTTGATTACGATTCTACATTGATAGTTGACTTCGCGCGTGTATTGTTTTGGTTTCGCCTTATCTTATTGACCCCTTTTTTTCGTGGTAAAATCATCAAATAAGTCCTCCCGCCCAGGGTGTGGCGGGAGGGACTGTCAGACTTGTACTGATTAAAAACCTTCAATAGCCCTTTACGTACCAGGGTCACGGTTACCAGGTGAGAGAGTCCCGCGACCCCGGCAGGCTTTGGCTCTCTTAGGGGGCCCCGTCAGATTGCTGACAGCTCTTTGAGGCGCGAGTGGAACACAACGCGCCGTCGACCCGGGCATGGTCCATGATCGGGCGGCAAGTCACCCATAACTCACCGCCCGCACGCCCGCGCTTACGTTGGCTGGAGATCGTTGCGACGTCCGTTGCCTTGGGCGTCACCCGCGGCGGCTGGTCGTGAGGTGGACGCTGCTGTCCTCTCCCTCACGTATCCCGCCTCCTCCTTTGTTAGCATGACTGCTTCGCAGAAGGAAGCGACCGCTTCCCATTCCGTGTCGCCCCGCAGCATAGCCTCAACCAGTGCCGGGCGCGAGAGGTCGCCGCCTATCGCTGCCGTGAGGACACGGCGATGCTCTGCCCAAGCGGGGCAGTCCTGCACCGTATGCTCGACCGTGTCCTCCGGGCGATCCTTGCAGTGGTGACACCCAGGCGTTTCTTTCTTTCCAATGCGACACAGGAACCTCCCGATACATCCGTGCCCGGTGAGGACCTGTGTCAAGCGGAAGGTGAGGACGCCGTGACGCCTCCAGCCACTCTTCAAAGAGGGGTCTTACCGCCGCGATTGGGGCGTGCCCGATCTTATAGACCCCTTGCATTTAATTTTGGACTATTTATTGGATTGAATTGAACGATTTACTTCGCGTTTTACAGTTGGCCAAGTGTAAAAACCGGCCAAGTGCGACTTGAACTCGCCCATGAAGGGTTCCGTAGTAGCAAGCATAGATTAGGGACATAATTATATTGATATTAGTAAGTAATATACACAAACAATAATAATAACTTTGTTTTTCATAGTGTTTATATGAATGGCAAAGTTATATTTGCGGTTTTTGAAAATGTACTATATCTCAAAAACTGCTAAGTATATCTCATCCAAACCAATTTTCAATGGAAGTTTGCATGATAATGTACATCATATATTTTTTTAGTCTCTTATTTTAGAAGTTACAAGGGGGGGGAGCTCACATTTTACCACTTTTGGAGGTGTCTCTCGCGCAAACTGTTCAGTTTAGGAAAAAAATATATTAGTAACCTCAATACCATTTTTAAAGACCTATCTATAGATACCCCAAGTATGGGTTTGGTGAAAAAAAAAATTTGAGTTTCAATTCTAAGTATGGAGGGAACCCCTTTGTTTTGTTTTTATTTTTGTGAAAAAATCCTAATGTGGTTTACATAATACATCTACTTACCAAGTTTCAACAGGATAGCTCTTATACTTTCGAAGAAAAGTGGCTGTGACATACGGACGGACAGACAGACAGACATGACGAATAGATTCCGTTTTTAGGGTTCCGTAGCCAAATGGCAAAAACGGAACCCTTATAGATTCGTCATGTCTGTCTGTCTGTCCGTCGGTATGTCACAGCCACTTTTTGTCGAAAGTATAAGAGCTATCCTGTTGAAACTTGGTAGAAAGATGTATTATGTGAACCGCATTAGGATTTTCACACAAAAATCAAAACAAAACAAATTTTGGGGGTGCCCCCCATACTTAGAAATGAAACTCAAAAAAAAATTTTCACCAAACCCATACGAGTGGGGTATCTATGAATAGGTCTTTAAAAATGATATTGAGGTTACTAACATCATTTTTTTCTAAACTGAACAGTTTGCGCGAGAGACACTTCCAAAGTGGTAAAATGTGTGTGTCCCCCCCCGTAACTTCTAAAATAAGAGAATGATAAAACTAAAAAAAAATATATAATGTAGACCTCAACCAAAACTACCAACGAAAATTGGTTTAGATGAGATACAGTTAGCAGTTTTTGAGATATAGTACATTTTCAAAAACCGCAAATATAACTTTGCCATTCATACAAACACTATGAAAAACAAAGTTATTTTTATTGTTTGTGTATATTACTTACTAATCTCAATATAATTATATCCCTAATCTATGCTTGCTACTACGGAACCTTTCATGAGCGAGTCCAACTCGCACTTGGCCGGTTTTTGCCATTTGGCTACGGAACTCTAAAAACGGATTCCTGCTAGCAACGTCACGGTAAATCCATTATTTTTACATACTAAAACCTTCTCCGGAAGAATGTGACGAACACTTTTCTGAAAACTGCATCAAAATCGGTTCAGCCAAACGCGAGATAATCGCGGACAACATACATACATACAAACATCCAGGTCGAATTGAGATTGGAACGAACGGACTTCAAAAACAAGTGCGAGTTGGACTCGCCCATAAAGGGTTCCGTAGTAGCTTATTACAAAAACCGATTATCTGCATTTTTAAACCAATTTTTGTTAATTATATAGAAATCGAATCCTCAAGTCACGACGAAGCTACAAGTAAAAGCCATTACCGCTCGAATTTTGATGCAGTTAATCGGTTTTTGCAATAAGGGTACGAGATTAGCGATATAATTATTATATTGAGATTAGTAAGTAATATACACAAACAATAAAAATAACTTTGTTTTTCATAGTGTTTGTATGAATGGCAAAGTTATATTTGCGGTTTTTGAAAATGTACTGTATCTCAAAAACTGCTAACTATATTGCATCCAAACCAATTTTCGTTGAAAGTTTTTGTTGAGGTCTACATTATGTTGTTTTTTTAGTTTTATCATTCTCTTATTTTAGAAGTTACAGGGGACACACACACATTTTACGACTTTGGAAGTGTCTCTCGCGCAAACTATTCAGTTTAGAAAAAAAATATATTAGTAACCTCAATATAATTTTTAAAGACCTATCCATAGATATCCCACACGTATCGTCATCAGCCTATAAATGTTCCCACTGCTGGGACACAGGCCTCCTCTCTGTGAGAGGGAGTGGGCCGTAATCTACCACGCGGGCCCAGTGCGGATTGGTAGATGTCACATGTCTTCGAATTTTTGGTTCTAGGACATGCCGGTTTCCTCACGATGTTTTCCTTCACCGTTTTGAGAGCAGTGGTTTTGAAATAAATTACACAAAGTAATGCGCCTGACGGGGTTCGAACCCACGACCTACAACTCGTAAGTCGAGGCCGATACCACTGGGCCACCACGCTCCCACACGTATGGATTTGGTGAAAACATTTTTTTGAATTTCAATTCTAAGTATGGGTGTAACTACCATCAAAATTTATTTTGTTTTTATTTTTGTGTAAAAATCCTAATGCGGTTCACATAAAACATCTACTTACAAAGTTTCAACAGGATAGCTCTTATACTTTCGAAGAAAAGTGGCTGTGACATACGGCAGACAGACAGACATGACGAATCTCCCGTTTTTGCCATTTGGCTACGGAACCCTAAAAATAAAACTACCGACTTCCGAAAGAAAAGTTATTTTACGCTCTTTTGTGTCTGTTTTTGAATTCGGTTCCCTTTTTACAAAAAGTTTTTTTACAACAATAATTATACAATACTAGCGACCCGTCCTGGCTTCTTCTTCTAACTTTGTTTACACACGGCTACACCATCCTTCAATCAAACCTGAGCTAGCAATCTGGAAGAGATTGCTTTTACACTATATAAACGCTATTTTGAAGGAACAATTATCAATAAAAATATAACTAAATAACATGTAACAAGTGCCGCCGGCACTGTCGTCGGCTTTTGCCGAGCAGCTGTGCCGCCGCCATACGCGGCGGCAATAACGAAATAATAACAACAAAAACTTTACAGAACATAACAAACTATCTAAACTACGAGTATTACCAATGAGCTTGCGCAAGTGTGCGGAACGACGGATACGGTATGCTAGACGCGATCGTTTCTGTGTGTGCGCAATAGTTTCGTACTGTTCATCACTGGCGCTATCCTTTTCTCGCGTGCCGCTTGATGAAATAGCAAGCGTTTACGCCGCGCCCACCGTTGAGTTCGACCGAGCGGCCTGTGTACTCTTAAACTTTAAAATAAATATTATACGAGTATTATATCAGTATGTAAATTGTATGGCTACTACTGACTCTGAGGTGGACCGATCTTGTTTTTAAAAATATTTAATGCCAGTTTTGGCCACCTAAAAGTATAACCTGAATAAAGCCTTAATTAAATGTGTTGTATTTTAAATACTCAGCTCTGTGCTTAAAGTCGGAAATCCAACAGCATACTATTATTAAGTGTTACTAGTATCACTTAAAACGCACATTATTACATTTAACCGTATGACAGAAGTGCAACCAGTCTTTGTATTCTTTCCATTCAGGATCGGACCCTACTGAGTGTGGAGCAGATGTACGAGGATGTATCTCAAGATCACGCTAAGAAGACCGTCACCATGGAGTCACATCCACATGTCTCTGGACCTAGCACGGCGTCTGTGCACCCTTGCCGGTAAGTCGTTCACCACACTTTGAAATTTTGTAGTGCGAAATGCTAAGTTTGACGGAATTCCTTCCATTCGGCTTTCCTTCAATGTATGCCGATCCTCGAACCCTAACGAGATCGGGATGTCTGTCCCCTTTTTCCAGGACGAGAGGGACTGTCAGACTTGTACTGACTAAAATCCACGGTGTCTTTCAATAGCCCTTTACGTTCCGTGGCCACCGTTACCTGATAAGACGTCCCGCGACCAATGTAATATGTCCTTAAGTAAATCTATTCTAAATATAATATTTTGGTCTGAAATTCCACCATGAGTTGTATAGTTAAGGCTGATGTAACACAAAATGGAAGAATAGATTAGTTTACAGCATTGCAAATCTAATGAACACGTGTTTTTTCTTGTGTTAAATCAGTAAATGTGTACAAAAATATAAAATGCATCAAAATTCGAATGTGGGGACTTGTGACGTCAGGATGCACTACGTCATGACGTATTGCGAATTTCAAAAGCGTCTTATCTTCGTTAATTTTGGTTTACGTAACATGTATTTGTTTTTCTCCATATTGGTGCAATTATTGTATGGTGTTTGTCCAAGTGTACATTAGACGTTAGAAATGTATTGAAGAATTGACGCGGAAGGTAAGAACCCCGTTGACTTGGTTGGAAATGAGTGTCGGATGTACTGAATCCGAAGGTCGCAGGTCCGAATCCTGCACGAAGTTCGAATTCTTCTTTCCAAAGAAAATCTTTGAAATTCTCTACGCATGCGTTAATGCTTTTAATATTTCACACAGGCACGCCGAAGTAATGAAGAAGATAATAGAGACTGTAACAGAGAGCGGTGGAGAGATGGGAGTGCACTCCTACCTCATCGTGTTCCTGAAGTTTGTACAGACCGTCATTCCTACCATCGAGTATGACTTCACGCAGAATTTCGCCATAAACTAGATACCCAGGCTTGGTATTCTGTAGCTTTTATATAAGGCGCGGCGAACGCTTCTAGGTATTGTATATGTTTGAAGGGGATTTTATATCTTGTGTTACAATAATTTAATGTTGAGGAAATAGAATAGTGATCGTTAAGGTATCAAGGCAGTAAATTTTGATGTAATAAAAGCAATAAACTTACTGCAAGTTTAAAATCTAGTAAGCACTGTAAAACATTGTTTCAAATACGTATAAATTTGAATTTGGATGAAGACTATGATACCGTATCTTTTATTTGAATGTAGTTGCCATATTTTTATTTTTGAAACAACTTTGCAAATTCAATTCACTTTATGCCTTTGCAGAATAGTCGACATCGGCTATGCTTGCCATATTTAAAAATATAACACTCCTTTTTGGGCAGTCGTTTAAAAATAGAAGACAGCTCAGTTGATACTATGTTTTACAATGCTAGGCTATATCATGGTGCTTATTTCTAATGTAAAGATGAATTTGCCATGCTGTATAAGAAAACGAAAAACCATCCCGCCGCGTCTATTTATATAATAATATTGTATATTATCGTAGAGTAGGCCAATCTATGTTTTAGTCGATGTTTTGCGATTTTCGATATATCGATGTGGTAAATTAGAGTTTATAAAATTGGAAGTGATCTTTTTAATCAAATATTTGTATAAAAATATATTATTTACAGTGAATTTTAACTGAGCCAGTGCAGTACAAGATTTTATCAATAGCTTTAATTGCAGCATTTCTTTGTTTACAAATATATTTTAAGTACAATTTGCCTTCCGAGTCCTTGCCTGTTATGTAAACGTAAGACATTGTTAGTTATTTTCTTAATAAATAACATGGCTAAAATGTTTCCGATCTTTACCATCATCTTTGTAGACATCACAATTAATTTGAAGAGTAAATTTACCACTTAAGAATATAATTTTGTAAAGCCCCTTTCTTTAAAAATACAGTGATTTGCTCTCTCTTTCTTTTGCCAATAAAATGACAAGGTCAGCTGAATCCATAATATATCTGTCAATGCATCGACTTATGAATTAAGGTGATAGTGGTAGAGTTGAATGTAAACAATTATCGAGATCGATTTTCTTGTGGAATAATGATTGAAACTTCGAGAAGGGCCCTTTTCATGAGAGCATATTTGTATTATAAAATTACAATTATAGCAAAAGTGGAAAAACACTTTTAAACGTTCGTATGTATATTAATACTCGAATGTATGCATATTTCTCAATAATTTTTAAGTTACTGGCACAAATCATTTAGTTTGTACAAAAGACATAGTTTTCCAGTACATTTACGTTGGGAACATTCCTATAATAGCGCCATAATTTAATTTAGAGTTATAAATAGCAACTATTATGTTTATTTGTTAATCAAGATGCTCCATATTTAATTATTATAGTAATGATTGCTTGTAGCTTTTATACCGACTGAGAAACATTGATTTCACGATAGCAGCTATTTGATAATCCGTCTCGTTACCCCATGGTTACAACAAGGCATAAAACATGTATTCTACATGTTGATAGCAGTGGTGGCCCAGTGGTATCGGCCTCGACTTACGAGTAGTAGGTCGTGGGTTCGAACCCCGTCAGGCGCATTACTTTGTGTAATTTATTTCAACACCACTGCTCTCAAAACGGTGAAGGAAAACATCGTGAGGAAACCGGCATGTACTAGAACCAAAAAAAAAAAAAACGAAGATATGTGACATCTACCAATCCGCACTGGGCCCGCGTGGTAGATTACGGCCTATTCCCTCTCACAGAGAGGAGGCCTGTGTCCCAGCAGTGGGAACATTTATAGGTTGACTAGCTACATGTTGATAAACAAGTTCTATTGCCATTTGTTGACGAAACCTGTCAAATAATGTACAGTCAACAGAGATAAATATCCAGACAAAAAAAAATGTGTTGTAATTTATAACGTGTCTAAGTATCAATCCCTTTGACACTTTTTAGCATATAACCAAAGAGCACATACATAGGATACAGGAAACCAGTTTAAACTTGCTGCCTGTATACATACCTCTTTTGGTGACTATACTGAATCCACGTCTCAATACATCTTAAACGTTTTAAAACAAGTGTTTTTGCAAAACTTGTTGAAAACATGTTTTTCATTACTCATACTCTGAAAGTAGGTCATTACATGTCTGATTAGCCGTTTGAAAGTTATCCATTGCCGCCCTAGGGAAAATCGCTTTCAACTGACAGATGCCAAATTCAAGAAAAAAAAACTAGTTCTATTTTGACATTTTTATTGAACCGTGTTCAAACTTTTTATACAGCCACGAAATTACAGAGCGATTTAAAATTAAAATAACATAAAGTTAATTATTAAGAATATAAATAATGACTATAAAATAATTTAGTTTCAACTATTTCTCTAAAATAATACAGATTTCGACAAAATCTTTGCCAATTTTTAAATAATGAACATGAAAAATCCTGGCTGAATAGCTGGACGACCACAGCATAAAAATTAAAAAAAAAAAACAAGCGGCAAAGTGACAATCCGATCTACGCTCATTTTTTCTTTAGCTAAAATTTATGTTGCTAATTTTATTTTCCTGGTATTCGTAATGAAAAGCACAGTGTTTACCTCGGGTAAATTACTTATTTAGTCCCTCGTACTATTGGCGCCCTCACTACGTTACGGGCGCCAAACCCCGTCTCGGGACGTAAATAAGTAACTTTCACGCCTTGGATAACAATGTACTATTACAACTTATTAAGGTGGGGTTAGAAAAACAATATAATTTATATCGTCTAAGTCGCTTTAACTGCGAAATAGTTAGTTTCCTATTTTTATCAATAAACCGGTTTGTATCGATTTCGAAAACTTGTTAGATCTTTTAATATACAGACAGCTTAATTAATTACATATTATGTTCAAACAACGATAATTCATTGATAAACGATCATTCAAAAATGCAGACATATATACATTTCTATGTTATTTAACCAATATTATTATATTGTCCATGTATGTATTTTGTAAAATTACGTTATGGATTAAGTACATGGCATGTTTAGGTAAATACTCTTATGTTATATTAAATATAAATATGTGCACTGTTTCGTTTATTTTTATATATAAAATAAAATATTTTGCCTATGTACTGTTTTATTTACTGTAAAACTTTTGAATTACCACAGTTCTCAAAATGGAGCTGGCAATTACAAACGATTTGCAAGCAAGGAAAGTTGAGACAGTTTATATCGCTTGGCTATGAGCGAGCGGCCGTGCGCACTAGTAGTATAAGGCTGCTTTTCCACCAGAGATGCGCTATGCTACGTTGCTGCGGATGCGTTTGATATCCACCAATCACATTCATTGGTTTACATAGCACAGCACTGGTGGAAACGGATTCAACTAAGATGTGTTTTTTATATGTAAGGATGCGTGCTATGGCTGCGTGCTGTGGCTGCTTGCTATGGGTCGTTTTCCCTAGTATCGATACATCGCATAGCTCGAGCTGCGCATCTTCGTAGCGCAGCTACCTTGTGACAGCGCATCTTCGTAGCGCAGCTACCCTGTGACAGCGCATCTTCGTAGCGCAGCTAGCTTGTGACCGCGCATCTTCGTAGCGCAGCTAGCTTGTGACCGCGCATCTTCGTAGCGCAGCTAGCTTGTGACAGCGCATCTTCGTAGCGCAGCTAGCTTGTGACAGCGCATCTTCGTAGCGCAGCTACCTTGTGACAGCGCATCTTCGTAGCGCAGCTAGCTTGTGGCGGCGCATCTTCGTAGCGCAGGTAGCTTGTGACCGCGCATCTTCGTAGCGCAGCTAGCTCGTGACCACGCATCTTCGTAGCGCAGCTAGCTTGTGACAGTGCATCTTCGTAGCGCAGCTAGCTTGTGACAGCGCATCTTCGTAGCGCAGCTACCTTGTGACAGCGCATCTTCGTAGCGCAGCTAGCTTGTGGCGGCGCATTTTCGTAGCGCAGCTACCTTGTGACGGCGCATCTTTGTAGCGCAGCATTAGTGGAAACGGTCACACAGTTTCGTAGCTCAGCTTTTACATCGTCGCAGCACAGCTACATAGCACATCTCTGGTGTTTCCACCAGAGATGTGCGAGTAGGAATGTGTTTTTAAAGAACCAATAGAATCACTTCATTTACCTCGTCTCGGTCAGCACAGCTCTGGTGGAAACGGCTCAGCGGAGCTAGATTTTTGTACATACAAAACAAGTGAAAGATGTGTGCGAGGGATGTGTACGAGGAATGTGTGCGAGGGATGTGTTGAGAAGGATGTGTTGCGAGGTTTGCGCATACTGTACCAGCCAGTCCATAGACGGAGTTTGTCACCGCAACCCCGTCGGCACATTTCACAGCTTCGCAACGCATCCTTGCACCACACATTAATGCGCATTTTCACAGCTCCGCTACACATCCTCGTAGGCACATTTTCATCGCACAGCTTTGGTGGAAACAACCACACATTTTCACAGCACAGCTAGATATCTCGCACGACACATTTCCATCGCACATCTCTGGTGGAAACGCAGCCCTTGACGCACAAACGGACAATCCGTTGAGTGTGAACGGTCAATTGTTTTTCTATACATTTGTCTGCTCTGGCGTTCCGCGACCGTTAATACGCGATGGATGTTCCGTCAGATATGAACCCACCTTAACGGGCGATTCCTCGCGCTGTGACATTTGCCTATACAATACGTATAAGTATGCCATAGTGTATAAACGAGCGTGTTCCATCCTTCATAACTCTCGTATTCGGCAATCAACTTTTACGATATCACGATTCAATCATCAGCGGCATCACGGTATCGCCGGTACGGTAGACATTGTAGCCGAGTGATTGGACTGCTGCGCTGCGTGACGCAAGTTTGGTTTCCGCACGGATCAAATACTTCTATGATATGTTAGTGGTTGTTCCGGATCTGGATGTTTGTGTGAGTTTAAATGTTTATAAACACTCTCTATACAGGAGAAATTACTAGCACCTACAGCTGCTTGGTATTAAAAAAAATGCTAGGCGAGCATTCGTGCAGTAACTAACACCAGAACAAGCGCGAGACGCATTCCAGTGACGCCGCATGGTCAGAAGTGCGCCGGCATAGACAACGAGAGAAATCTCGCTTGTATACAACACTACCTATACTAAGCCGCGTACGCACGAACGAACAAATTTGTTGCGTTGCATGATACGCAACAACTTGGTTCGCACGTGCGTGCCACTAACGAATATCGAACACTGTTCGACAAACATGTTTGCGGCGATCCTTTTAGTATGTTCTGTATGGACGGTATTCGAAGAGCTTTAATATATGTCACGAAACAAAACTGTTCTAATAGATCTTGGCGGGGTGCGAGCGGGGCGGCAGAGGTAGCTAATCCTGCCCGTACCTCAGTTCGGCTGTTGTGCGCGAACTCGTTTCGAACTATGTTCACATTCGTGTTCGAATATGCCGTCCATACGTACGAACCAAATGTCCCGATTTGATGTTTGGGTTCGCTATGTTCGTGTTCGTACGTGCGTACGTGGCTTTAAGTTTACTAGACTAAATACACAACTAACACCACGCCGGGCAGAGAAATACCGTAATTGTACACCCAGTTTTCACCAGTTATGTTTAAGTATCATGTACCTAATATGGGACGATCCTATTGCTATCAGGCATCGAATCCAGATTCCGTGGCTGCTACTGAGAATATACGTAATGAATAACTAAACGCTGATGCCCCCAACCACCAGGACCACTTAAACTAAAGGGGGTAATTAACACACAGAATAAATTCTAATAATAATTTATTGATATCTATCACATACAGTATGTACAAATCACCATGCTTTAATAAAATATAATCAGTACTATGCAACGAAGCCCGCCAACCTATCCTCTACCGCCTATTATACAAAATAATACAAGTCCAACCGCAAATTAACTGACATTGTAGTACAGTGCATGTCTGTCAATATGACACATAACAAGAATAAGGATATTTTAGGCACTTGAATTTATCTTGCCAAGACAGCGGTTGATGAAATAATTGTAATATCGTGTAAGAGTGGCGTTGGCTATGGTCAGACGCCAAAATACCCTTGTCTCATCTTTCTCAAACCCGATGTGCCATTTTTACAGCCAAACACTGCAAATAACTGAAAAAGCCCAGTGAATGATAGCATTTAGAACTTCTAACATAATGTGACATGTAACAATCGTCGCCAATTCAATTATTAAAATAAATATTAAAGGTTATACATGGAATTGAAATCATTAACATAATAAATTGTAATAAAAGTATAGTATAAACATAATATTTATATACATTACTTATACATCAAAGAATTTTAACATAATTATTATTCAAAATGGGACTAATTACGACCAAGTTAATTCGGAAAATAATAGCTGCCATACCGCGTGTCCTAACTAAAGCGATTGTGCATAAACGCGAACGCCGCGTGCACATGTTACACATTTGTTCGGAAAAAATATGTGTAGCCAACGAAGCTGGCGCAATAGTACACTATAGTATATTCTCTTCAATTTAAAATTACACTGGCTTGGACAACGAAACCCATTTTATAACAAGTCCCATTTTATTACAATTTAAAGTTAAAATTTAATCAAATTTGATGAAAACGATAAAAGTATACTTTATACATATTAACATAAACTTAATATAAAAAGTATTTAATATAAACAATATTTATTAGGATAATAACCAGAGATAAAGCCGTATCAAAAGTCGTTTCTTTCAAAAATAAATACTCTAACTGTTAACTTTTATTCATAAAGATCTAGACATAATGATCCTTTAATCCAGATGTTGTTTTTAAAAGCGAAATTGATAAACATAATTTTGCACGAATTTGGTTTAGACATTATATACTCGCCTTTTACATTTTAACTTTGCACTGTTGTGCGACAACAACTTAAATATACAAAAATGTTTAACATGGTAAATATCTCGTTTTAGATTCTAATGTTATACAAGTAATACTCATCCAAAGTAATTTAATATAAGTCAATCTGAACCAAAGAATTTCTTGAAAGAACCGATTTACAATACGGAGTTAAACTATCGATCATGAAATAAAAACCGTCAGGTACGCAAACGGCGCTACCGATCCTAAACTACATTAAAACAGAGGCCACACCCACTCGACTTACAACCTACTGCATTCACCATAATCACAGAATACTCCCGCTTTAAACAATACGCTAACTAAACGTTGATAGAACATGATTTGGTCGCAAATTAAAATTAAGGATTATCATAGAAGGTGTGTCAATGGACCCTTTATGAAGCCATCAAACAAGTATTCTGTAGTACCGATCCGCCTCGACTTCACACGGTTGCTAATATGCATGTATTATACATAGACAACTTCATGTTAAATCACTGACTATTGATGGAAACCGCATTTAAATCCGTTGCGTAGCCTAAAAGATCATAGCGTACAGACGACGGCGGCAACTTTATACTTACTATCTACACTAATATTATAAAGAGGAAAGATTTGTATTTTTGTGTGTATGTTTGTAATGAATGAACTCAAAAACTCCTGTGCCGATTTAAATTTTTTTTAGCATTAGAAAGCTACATTAACCCTGAGTAACATAGGCTATATAATCATGTCCACTCATGCGATGCCGGACGGGCCGCTAGTGTCAAGATAAAGGTGTCAATCTAAGTAAAATTGATATGTCAGAGGCCTATGGAGTTCCAAGAGGTGGCTAAATTAACATCATGACAATGCGCATAAATAAACTGCTGGGAAACGAGAACGGGAAGACGAGAAGAATCTTGTTGGCGTGGAAAAACATGTTTTACGCAGGCGCGGTCCGAAGGGGGGGGGGGGGTCACAGGAGACATGACCCCCCCCAAAATCTAAGGTCACATTGAAAAATCTCAAAAATTTGCCAAATAATAAAAGGAAATTTCTAACTATCCCATAACGTCGATAAATTTATAGTTTGCTGATTTGCTGACATCTTGTGCAATATGTTTTGTGCAATAATGTTTATGTTATTCCAGATAGGTACCTATTTTGTATTAGTGTAATGAGTGACCCCCCAAAATTTCAGGCTGCGACCGCGCCTGGTTTTACGGTACTCAAAACTTTGTGCATAATGGATGCGTTGAACAATACAGGGGGACATGGAGGTATTTCTTGGAATTTTGACTTTCAATGTCCGACAAAAAAAAAATGACGGGTAGAAGCCGAAGAGTGAGGTAACCGTGACGCTGGAACGTAAAGGGCTATTGAAGGATCACCGTGGATTTTAGTCAGTACAAGTCTGACAGTCCCTCCCGTCCCGCCCTAGGTGGGAGGACTCATTTGATGATTTTAAAACAATTAGAAAAAAAAAGATAGAACACGAGTTTCATGGCTTCGATAAGGGTATTTTTACACCTTTTCATATCTACTAGAGGGAACTAATCTGCCAACCAACTTGGATGTCAGCTACTAGAGGAGCTAACAAGAGCTATTTATTAGCAAATACTACTTTAGGTTTATAAGGGAAAATATGCGCCTGCGACTCTTGGAGGCTGATTTTAATTCTGGTGATAATCAGTGGCGTAGCGTGCCTTGGCGGGGCCCCGTATAAAAATTTGTTTGGAGGCCCCTTAGGTAGGTAAAGATTTATCACTCAAGAAAAAAAATGCATTTCTCTGTATCTACGCCGAAATTTAAACAAAAAATTGGACAAAGGTCATCAAAAAAATTCAAGATGCGACCGATCAGTCAGGTCGGAATTAGGTAGAGTTATTTTAATACTTGCATCGAAATGTTGATATTAATATGGATCTTCCCGGGACAATGTCGTGCTTAAAACAGTATTACATATAAATAATAATAATAAGTGAAGGCTGAGAAAGATAAACAAATCAAATATCTCGACCTAGCGCGCGAGGTTGTCGACATGTGGAATGTGAGCTCGGCTATCATTGTACCGATTGTCGTTACTGCCAATGGCCTGATGGCCAAGAGCCTCGACGAACATCTGTCGAGGCTCGCGTTGGGTAGTTGGATCAAGGGCCTGATTCAGAAGGCAGTTCTCCTCGATACGGCTCGCATTGTGAGGAGGTTCCTGTCTCTGGAGCCCTAACCACCGGTAGCTTGGACCCTGCTCCCACACCGGTGGATCACTATTTTTATATTTTTAAATGTTTTTTTTATTTCTTTTTTGTAAAAATATTTAAAAATGTATAAATATGATTGTAAAGATAAATAAACGACATAATAATAAAAACACCAGAGATAGATTAGACGAATAAATTGCGTAAAAGTAAATAACTTTTTTATTTAATAAATCATTAAGTTTTTATTAATTTTTGTTTACGTACATTGGGGGCCCCTGTGGCCCGGGGGCCCCGTATAATTGATACGGCAGATACGGCGGTAGCTACGCCCCTGGTGATAATTGAAAATGGTCACTGCGCTGACTTTCTTCTATTTGTGTATGCGGATGTGATTTACTGTGCAACGTGTTATCTGTCTGTGTTCAGATTTGTAATAAAGTTTACCATCCACGTGAAGCCCTATCTTGATATTATTTATTCTCTGTTTTCCCTAATATGAAATGCCTTGCTGTATTAAACTTTTAACTAATCATAGGAAAGCTTTAAACTAATTAGATTTCCAAAATGTTTTGGTATAAACTTTCCATTCAAACAATTAATTAGGTATTATAATTGTCCAAAATGTATATTAACCAAATATTTGTTTTTTCTTCTTCTCTAAACAATAAAGGAATAAATAATTTCGCTAATTTATTTACAAGTTAATAACACAATGAAATGCGATCACTTTTTGGTGTAGGTATGTTAGTTCACATTAAAATTGTACTTTTTGTTAAAATTCGATTATAATTGAATAGATTTTTTTATTTTTCAAGTTTATAAGATAAGGGAATGCTAGAGACAAGTTATTTAACTGGTTTATATTATGTTTTTTAAGGAGTACAATATAATATTTTATATTGATGAAATTCAATTTCCTAGCTACTTTTTCTGGGTGTAAGCAGTGACGAACATTTACTAGGCAGCACGAAAATCTTGAATTACAATAATATCATTGATATAATTATGTGGATTATGTATACACATACACAATTTACTTTTATTTGTGTGTATGCACATACATGATACAAGTTTTAGTAATAAAAATAATCTCATACTCACTCATTTCCATTCAAATCTGAGTTTTTAAACTCATTTCCACAATTTAACTACTATACATTGAAGAATAATATACTCTTTGTTTTAATTTCGACTAAATTTTACATTTATATGATGTATAAGTGTAGTAAAAACAGTAATTCTCTACATAAACTACAAATACACACCAAAGGCCATTTTTGTTTCAATTAAACTATGTATTTCTTTTTTTTCGATCCCTCAACCACAACAGATACATTCAATTTTCAACTTTATCGTCTGATTATTTTAGTCCATTTAAGATAAGGAATGTTTGAAAAATCTAATTATATAAAATTGATTCCTTGGACAAAATAATACCAATATTTTATGTCACATAATAATTTCGTTAGCGCTAGGTGTTTCAAACCTAAAGCGCTTTTTAGTTAATTAATTCGTTCAATATGTCGCTCGATTTTCGAAATTTGTCAGTTTTCTAAAACCACGTTGTCAATCCATAGATCACTGGCTGATTACACAAGTAGCCAAACCAGTGATAAAATATTTCACATCAGAATTCTTAAAAAAAAAGTAATCATATTACTTCGACGGCTTCCTGTTGTAATTGCAACCTATTTTCTTTGGCTGTAAGGTTTAATATCACTTGTGTGGTACGATGGCTACTAGTCTGAGTAGTACTAGAGACAATAGCTTGTCGAGAGGATCCAGGGTGCCTCGTTGGAGCCACTTGGGGATGGTGGTGCGGGCGTGGCTGAAGCCGAGCTTCTGCAAGATGTAATCCACTCCGTATGGCTCGATGGACTTGCCCGCCCAAGATAGCAGTCTATGAACAAAAGTGGAAAAATATTAATAGAATACAATCAATTTCAAATCTATTTAGTGCGTTACGTTGTTCAAATATAATGGAAACGTATTTTTTTAAAGGGCATGAGTGGTGGCATGGACTTTATGTCATTCTTGTCGCAAATGTCCCTTATTTCAAGTACCAGAGAAGTTAACGTAAAAGTATAATCAAATATAAAAATGAGATTCTCGATTTCTCGAAGAATCTATATGACTGCAGTACCTGAAATCTACCCACATTAACACAGTAAAAACAAAGCTATAAAAAAGAAAAAAAAGCATATCATCAAAATTACACTAGACAAAAGAAAAAAAAAACAGCGGAAACTTCTTCGGAATGATGATTTGGAAATATGAAGCGACTACTTTTTAAATATTGAAGATATTTGAAGAGTAGTTGCTCCACAACTTCCGATCTGGTGTAAGCTTGTGTTTCTTCTGTCTTCCTGTTTCTAGAGTTGAGATTATAAACTGTTGAAGCAGCCATTTTTAGCCAACCAGTTACCATTCGGTGAAGGTCTTCTGTATCTTAAGGTTTAAATTTTTGAACCGATAACTTAGTTATATATAATTTAGTTACTAACCGCCTTCAAAAACCCCCCCATAAATGGTTTTTGGTCATCGCTGCGTCTGAAAGGTCAATTTTAGCAATATTGCTGGACAGACGCTGCGATGTTTTTTTTTTACAAAATGACACCAAGAAATGTAATGTAACATAAGATTAACACAGGTCACATACATACACACATAGTTATAAAATAAGAAAAAGAAACAGTTTTTATGATAATCGACAGATATTGTGCGACTTAATCGTTTTCTTCTCGAATAAATCTAAAGAATGTATCTGCTTTAAGAAGCATGAAATAAGTTTGCACTACTAGGAGACACAGACCTCCTGTCCTCTCTGTGTGAGGCAATGGGCTATAATCCACCGCGGGGACCCAGTACAGGTTGTTATTAGAAAGGCCTCAGTAATATTTTATAGTAGTGACATACCTGACAGTGGGCTCCAGATGCCAGGTCACACAGCGGTAGTCCTGCGGCGGACCCTCGGCCCGGGGCCGGGCTGCCCCGCCTGCGTTGTAGTAGTGACATACCTGACAGTGGGCTCCAGATGCCAGGTCACACAGCGGTAGTCCCGGTAGTCCTGCGGCGGACCCTCGGCCCGGGGCCGGGCTGCCCCGCCTGCGTTGTAGTAGTGACATACCTGACAGTGGGCTCCAGATGCCAGGTCACACAGCGGTAGTCCCGGTAGTCCTGCGGCGGACCCTCGGGCCGGGGCCGGGCTGCCCCGCCTGCGTTGTAGTAGTGACATACCTGACAGTGGGCTCCAGATGCCAGGTCACACAGCGGTAGTCCCGGTAGTCCTGCGGCGGACCCTCGGCCCGGGGCCGGGCTGCCCCGCCTGCGTTGTAGTAGTGACATACCTGACAGTGGGCTCCAGATGCCAGGTCACACAGCGGTAGTCCCGGTAGTCCTGCGGCGGACCCTCGGCCCGGGGCCGGGCTGCCCCGCCTGCGTTGTAGTAGTGACATACCTGACAGTGGGCTCCAGATGCCAGGTCACACAGCGGTAGTCCCGGTAGTCCTGCGGCGGACCCTCGGCCCGGGGCCGGGCTGCCCCGCCTGCGTTGTAGTAGTGACATACCTGACAGTGGGCTCCAGATGCCAGGTCACACAGCGGTAGTCCCGGTAGTCCTGCGGCGGACCCTCGGCCCGGGGCCGGGCTGCCCCGCCTGCGTTGTAGTAGTGACATACCTGACAGTGGGCTCCAGATGCCAGGTCACACAGCGGTAGTCCCGGTAGTCCTGCGGCGGACCCTCGGCCCGGGGCCGGGCTGCCCCGCCTGCGTTGTAGTAGTGACATACCTGACAGTGGGCTCCAGATGCCAGGTCACACAGCGGTAGTCCCGGTAGTCCTGCGGCGGACCCTCGGCCCGGGGCCGGGCTGCCCCGCCTGCGTTGTAGTAGTGACATACCTGACAGTGGGCTCCAGATGCCAGGTCACACAGCGGTAGTCCCGGTAGTCCTGCGGCGGACCCTCGGGCCGGGGCCGGGCTGCCCCGCCTGCGTTGTAGTAGTGACATACCTGACAGTGGGCTCCAGATGCCAGGTCACACAGCGGTAGTCCCGGTAGTCCTGCGGCGGACCCTCGGCCCGGGGCCGGGCTGCCCCGCCTGCGTTGTAGTAGTGACATACCTGACAGTGGGCTCCAGATGCCAGGTCACACAGCGGTAGTCCTGCGGCGGACCCTCGGCCCGGGGCCGGGCTGCCCCGCCTGCGTTGTAGTAGTGACATACCTGACAGTGGGCTCCAGATGCCAGGTCACACAGCGGTAGTCCCGGTAGTCCTGCGGCGGACCCTCGGCCCGGGGCCGGGCTGCCCCGCCTGCGTTGTAGTAGTGACATACCTGACAGTGGGCTCCAGATGCCAGGTCACACAGCGGTAGTCCCGGTAGTCCTGCGGCGGACCCTCGGCCCGGGGCCGGGCTGCCCCGCCTGCGTTGTAGTAGTGACATACCTGACAGTGGGCTCCAGATGCCAGGTCACACAGCGGTAGTCCCGGTAGTCCTGCGGCGGACCCTCGGGCCGGGGCCGGGCTGCCCCGCCTGCGTTGTAGTAGTGACATACCTGACAGTGGGCTCCAGATGCCAGGTCACACAGCGGTAGTCCCGGTAGTCCTGCGGCGGACCCTCGGCCCGGGGCCGGGCTGCCCCGCCTGCGTTGTAGTAGTGACATACCTGACAGTGGGCTCCAGATGCCAGGTCACACAGCGGTAGTCCCGGTAGTCCTGCGGCGGACCCTCGGGCCGGGGCCGGGCTGCCCCGCCTGCGTTGTAGTAGTGACATACCTGACAGTGGGCTCCAGATGCCAGGTCACACAGCGGTAGTCCCGGTAGTCCTGCGGCGGACCCTCGGGCCGGGGCCGGGCTGCCCCGCCTGCGTTGTAGTAGTGACATACCTGACAGTGGGCTCCAGATGCCAGGTCACACAGCGGTAGTCCCGGTAGTCCTGCGGCGGACCCTCGGGCCGGGGCCGGGCTGCCCCGCCTGCGTTGTAGTAGTGACATACCTGACAGTGGGCTCCAGATGCCAGGTCACACAGCGGTAGTCCCGGTAGTCCTGCGGCGGACCCTCGGGCCTGGACCGGACTGCCCCACCTGCGTTGGCATCAACCCATGTTGCGCGTGCGCCGCCCGGCATCTAAATACACACAAACATTAATTATTTAATTCTGGTAATTCAACTAGAACGATTTAGACAACATGTTCATCACTAGGACCACATGTGTTTGACCGTTTTCAGTTAACTCTGTAAATATTTATATAAAATTAACGATACTGACTTTCATGGCGATCACGTGATTAATTACGCGATCATTATGGTATGACGTATTTTCGATACCGATAAACGCGATAACTACGTTTGGACGTCATTAATTTTATTTTCTAGGAACATAATAATTGCTAATTATTAACATTCATACGCACGAAGATTAATTTAATTACGAATATTTACAGCGTAACACATTATTAGATAAAAAACAGAGGAATTAACGTAAATATGTTCAGACTGAAAAACAATGATCCTGTAGCATTTTAGTTAAACTAGCTGTTGCCAACGGCTTCACCCGCTACGAGAACCTAATACCGGGATGAAAAGTATCAATGTACCAAAGTTGAAAGTATCAATGTTCCAAAGTGTCAATATACCAAAGTATCAATGTTCCAAAGTATCAATTTACCAAAGTATCAATATACCAAAGTTCAATGTACCAAAGTATCAATGTTCCAAAGTACCAATATACCAAAGTATCAATGTACCAAAGTATCAATGTACCAAAGTATCAATGTTTCAAAGTATGAATGTACCAAAGATTCAGACACGTCCTACAGTGGAGAAGTAAATCAAAAAAATATTTTTACTAGTCAAAACTTCTTTGGCATCGTTGTGATTTGAAAGTCGATGAAACGAAAAAGCGACAGTTAAATAAAAGAGAGAGAAGAGAGAGTTAAAGGAAAGAGCTATGCTCGGAGTTTCTTTGCGGGATAAAATCCGGAACATGGATATCCGGCGAAGAACCAAAGTCACCGACATAGCTCATAAAGTTTGCAAGTTGAAGTGGCAATGGGCAGGCCACATCGCTCGTAGAACTGACAACCGATGGGGAAGGAAAGTTCTCGAGTGGCGACCACGGACCGGAAGACGCAGCGTAGGTAGGCCTCCCACTAGGTGGACCGACGACATCGTGAGGGTCGCGGGCAACCGATGGATGCAAGTGGCGAATTGTCGTTCGGCGTGGTGGTCTAAGGGGGAGGCCTATGTTCAGCAGTGGACGTTTTCCGGCTGATGATGATGATGATGATGAAATAAAAGAGACAGACACATAAATTCATAAGATTTAACGTGAGAGAGTATGAGATAAGAAGCATTATACAGTGTTTCTTATGTTTTTTTTTACGTTAGACTTTATGATCGGAGTTTTGAAGTAAGCCATCTTTTTATAAAAAAAAATAATAATTTACTTAATTGGTATAATATAATTATCATTGCTGTAGGACAAATCCATTCATATTTTGTGTAAGAGTGTCAAACATAAATCGATCCATCCATCCACACACGCATGTAAAAATTAATAGTTGGATTAATGTATTTAGATTAGATTACACAGCATCACGCTGGATGCAAGCCGTTTCCAACCGGTCCTATTGGAAGTCTATAGGGGGGGAGGCCTATGTTCAGCAGTGGATGTCTTACGGCTGATGATGATGATGAGATTAGTTAGATACTCACCACTCTGTCCTTCTCCTTGATATAAGAAGATATGAGATCGTGGAGGAAAAGGAACGCCTCAGCATCCACTGACACGAATATGTGATCTTCAAACTCCGTGATGAAACTGCACTCCACCACTGGCTTCTCATCTATAAATAAAAGATATTTTGTATTGTAGTTTTGAGTTTTATAATAAACTAGTTATACCCCGTGGTTTCACCCCCGGTGCTCTGCCCGTATTGGATGTAGCGTCATCGTGATCGGGATCCCTCGCTGAGCTCCGGATTCTACTCTAGAATCCATCGCTCTACACAGGATTTAAAAAAAAAAACACTGTCGCCCTCAAAATAGTTGCTTGCTTATCTTAAAGAAAAGACAAAATGACAGAATGTAGAATTTTTCTTTATCGTTTTAGGCATGGAAATTTTTAAGAGTGTTATCGGTAAAAAATGTCAATTTACATAAAATCGGGGTTTTTTATAGTTAAATTACAACAAATTTGCACGAAATTATTAAAAACTAATTTGAGTGACGCATTAAGAATATATTGTATTTGTATAGAATAAAAATTGAAAAACATTATTAAATATCAAAATGAAAGCTTATTTTCAACTCATATTTCTGAGATTATACGGGAAGACTGAATTTCGGAATGAAATTATGAATCAACAATGAGTCGTAGAAGCCTAGAAAAAATACGTGGAAAAAGGAAAGATACCGTTATTGTTATTGTATAAAATAAAAAAGTAACTTTAATTCATTAAGTACCTAAAAATTTTTTTTTCAACCTAATTTTGACAAAATAAAACATCATTTTTATTTTATTTTAAGGCTGAAATAACTTTTAAAAAATACACTGTTTGTAAGTGGAGTTCAGGCAAACAAAAAAAAAACTTACATAAAGTTATTTTATCGCCAATGTAAAATTTCAATGTTACTAATAAATTACGCAGCGCCGAGCTGTGTCGGCCAGTTCTATACAAATACATACAATATAAAGATATGCTTAATGCGGTACTAAAATTATTTTTTAATAATTTCGTGCCAATTTGTAGTAATTTAACTGTAAAAAACCCTGATTTTATGTAAATTTACATTTTTTACCGATAACACTCTTAAAATATGGAAAAGAAATGTATTCTTCAATGGTGTACGGATCGTGTCATGTCCGTGTAAAAAACAGTATAATTTAAAGGATTAACGATGAAATAACTTTGTCTATTCATAGTAGAATAATAATGAGAATTGGTCATGCTACGTGTGCTGAGAAAGAAGGGAGATAAACAATATAAATTGAATAAAACTGCTCGTGACTATACAGTACGTATATACTGTATACTTGTGTAGGTCACTGACCGGTCTCAGTGGGCGGCGTGTGCGCCTGCAGGTGGTGTGTCCTGAGGTGCAGCTGCAGCGACGGCAGCGCGAAGATCACCTCCCGCACGTGCTTGTCTGCGGCCGCCTTGTTCCGCTCCGTACTGTTGGTGTTGGTGCTAGAACCACTGCTCGTGAGTGTACAGTATGTGTAGGTCACTGACCGGTCTCAGTGGGCGGCGTGTGCGCCTGCAGGTGGTGTGTCCTGAGGTGCAGCTGCAGCGACGGCAGCGCGAAGATCACCTCCCGCACGTGCTTGTCTGCGGCCGCCTTGTTCCGCTCCGTACTGTTGGTGTTGGTGCTAGAACCACTGCTCGTGAGTGTACAGTATGTGTAGGTCACTGACCGGTCTCAGTGGGCGGCGTGTGCGCCTGCAGGTGGTGTGTCCTGAGGTGCAGCTGCAGCGACGGCAGCGCGAAGATCACCTCCCGCACGTGCTTGTCTGCGGCCGCCTTGTTCCGCTCCGTACTGTTGGTGTTGGTGCTAGAACCACTGCTCGTGAGTGTACAGTATGTGTAGGTCACTGACCGGTCTCAGTGGGCGGCGTGTGCGCCTGCAGGTGGTGTGTCCTGAGGTGCAGCTGCAGCGACGGCAGCGCGAAGATCACCTCCCGCACGTGCTTGTCTGCGGCCGCCTTGTTCCGCTCCGTACTGTTGGTGTTGGTGCTAGAACCACTGCTCGTGAGTGTACAGTATGTGTAGGTCACTGACCGGTCTCAGTGGGCGGCGTGTGCGCCTGCAGGTGGTGTGTCCTGAGGTGCAGCTGCAGCGACGGCAGCGCGAAGATCACCTCCCGCACGTGCTTGTCTGCGGCCGCCTTGTTCCGCTCCGTACTGTTGGTGTTGGTGCTAGAACCACTGCTCGTGAGTGTACAGTATGTGTAGGTCACTGACCGGTCTCAGTGGGCGGCGTGTGCGCCTGCAGGTGGTGTGTCCTGAGGTGCAGCTGCAGCGACGGCAGCGCGAAGATCACCTCCCGCACGTGCTTGTCTGCGGCCGCCTTGTTCCGCTCCGTACTGTTGGTGTTGGTGCTGGAGCCGCTGGCGGTTGATGATGTTGTGCCTGTTGGGTCGCGCTCTAATGATGGGAAGAGCTCGATTGCTGGAGAAAGAGATTGTTGTTTAGTGAAAGAAATGTGGACAAAGGAGGTAGAATCGAAAGTAAATAGGATTGTCTCGGTTCATTAAAAAGAGAAGGAGAGGGAGAAAGAAGGGAAGAGGGGGAGAGGGAGAGCGAGAGAGAGCAGTAGAGAGGGAAAGAGTGAGAAAGAGAAGGGAAGAGAGAGAGATGTAAGGACAGAGGGAGAGATAGAGAGAGAAGGAGAGAGAGAGAGAGAGAGAGAGAGAAGGGTATAGAAAGAAGGGGTGAGAGAGAGAAGGGGAGAGGGAGAGAGAGAGAAGAGAAAGGGAAAGAGAGTGAGAGAGGAGGATAGAGAGAGAGAAGTGGAGAGGGAGAGAGAGAGAGATTGAAGGACAGAGAGAGAGGGGAGAGAGAAAGGGGAGAGTGACAGTGAGAGAGAGAAGGCGGGAGGGAGAGAAAGAGAGAGAGGGGGGGGAGAGGGAGAGAGAGGTGGTAGGTGAGAGGGGGAGAGATAGGGAAAGTGAGAGGGGCAGACAGAGAAAGAGGGAGAAGGTGAGGGGAAGAGAGAAAGGGAGAGGGAGAGAGAGTGAAGGGAAGAGAGACAGAGATAGAACGACAAAGGGAGAGAGAAAGAGAAGGGTAGTGACAGTGAGAGAGTGAAGGTAAGAGGGAGAGATAGAGAGAGAGAAGGGGAGAGGGAGAGAGAGATGATAGGTGAGAGGGGGAGAGGGAGAGAGAGAGGGAAGGTGAGAGGGGCAGACAGAGAGAGAGAAGGTGAGGGGAAGAGAGAGAAAGGGAGAGAGAGAGAGAAGAGGAGAGAGAGAGAGAATGAAGAGGTTATTTATTTAATCGATGAAAAACGTTTACGTGTACTTCATCCTTGTAAACCAGGGTATCTTCAATTTAGAATCTTTTAGAATGACAAAATTTAATAATAATAATAATTTTACATATCTCTTGCTCTGTAAGTACACCCTTACACCCCTGAATGCCGGGGTGTATGACTATCATTACAGCATAGGTTTTGGAATTTGAAAAAAGAACTGTCATACTCATACTGCACGAAGAATATTTTTAAAAAGTTAACTTTTTTTTCTCGGTATCGATTAATTACTCGAATCGGAATCTAGACAATTTATTTTATAAAGATTTTATTTTAAATATGGAACTATTTGTTTCCACATCGTATAAACTGGCCAGCAAGATTTGACGCGCTTGCGTGCGTGAAAAAAAAAAGGCAGTCTACTAGTAGGCGCGAAAGCATCGCGAAAATAATTAATTTTCTTGTTTGAGTTCTTTTTCAAAAGTTTTAAACATGTCTAGTGACGAAGACATAGATCTAACGCCCGATTTTATTAAAGAAAGGGCAAAAACAGTTGTCGAAAATATATTACCGCCGAACTCGAAAGAAAGATATGTAAAGGCATACGACGAATTTATGAAATGGCGGTCAGAAAAAAAAGTGAAATCTCTTTCTGAAAGTGTTTTTATATCATATTTTGATGAATTATCTAAGAGGCTACAACCTTCCAGTTTATGGTGCTTTTATTCCATGCTAAAATCTACAATGATGACAAAACATGACGTGAATTTGAAAGATTTTTTCTAAACTTACTGCTTTCTTGAAAAGGCAGTCTGACGGCTTTAAAAGCAAGAAATCGAAGGTATTTACTGCAGAAGAAGTACAGAAATTCTTAAATGAAGCTCCGGATGAAATTTATTTAGCAATAAAGGTACCTACGTATTTACTTGCCCTTTTTAATAAGTTACCAAAATATTTCACAAAAATACTATGCGAATTTGGTGCCTTTAATACAACTTATGTCTTTTTTACAGGTTGTTCTAATTTTTGGGATATTGGGAGCCTGCAGAACCGTGGAATTGACAAACTTGACAATAGAAAATGTAGAAAAACATAACAAATTACTACTCATAAAACTGCCTAACACGAAAACTAAAATTGACCGGTCATTTGTTGTGCATGAAGAATTTGCAAATTATGTTGAAAAATATCAAGCTCTTCGGCCTGAAAACGTGGATACAAATCGTTTTTTTCTTAATTACAGTAAAGGAAAATGCCACAGACAAGTAATAGGAAAAAACAAATTTACAGGCATGCCAAAGCAAAAAGCCACATATTTAAAACTGAGTAACGTAGAGCATTGCTTTCGCAGAACATCAGCGACTCTATTGGCTGATTCGGGAGCCAACCTCACTCTGTTAAAAAGGCACGGCGGCTGGAAGTCCAGCAAAGTGGCCGAAGGTTATATCGAAGATTCGATGGCAAACAAAAGCAAAATTACTTCTAAAATAACAGAAAATATAAACTTAAAATCACCACGTCAAAGCACATCATCTGAGCCATTTTTTAATGAAGAAAATAGTACCAGTCAACTGCCGCCATTTACGATGCAAGAACCTCAAGTCACTCAAACTCAAGTCTTATCATCACAAACTCATATTCAAACTATAAATATACCTAAAAAGAACGTGACCATATCTCTTACAAATTGTAATAATTTTACTATTAATTTTAATTAAATACACATTTTTTTCTTCTTAATAAATGTTCATTGAAACCTGCTGTCTTGTTGTTTACTTACCTCACAATCGATATGTAAAGCAGAGTATTTATCTCGGGCGTAAGCATCAATTGCATACTCGGGTTAATTAGCGCCTTCGCTTCGCTCAGGCGCCAAAAATCTCGTATGCAATTGATGTCATACAGCCCTTGGTTAATAATCTACTATTATTCAAGAATTAAGTCAAAATCATGAGAAATGTAGTTCCTTTAAACTACCCATTACAGTCCAGGGTTACGTTAACCTATTTAGACATACAATATAATCTAAAAACAAAATGAGCACTCACCATCAATCTCACTGTTGGCGAAGGCGTAGTGGAACCACTCCTTGAGGGTCTTGAACTGCGGCGGGAACAGCAGCGCGCGCGTCATACGACAGACTGTAGCCATGGACACGTGAGCGCGAGCTGCAGACCCGCCCGGGCCCAGCCCACCCAGGCTGGCCGTCAAGCTCTGTACCACGTGCACCTCCATGGAACCTGGAGTGAAACGAAATACATGGACACGTAGCAGACCCACCCGGGCCCAGCCCACCCAGGCTGGCCGTCAGGCTCTGTACCACGTGCACCTCCATGGAACCTGGAGTGAAACGAAATACATGGACACGTAGCAGACCCACCCGGGCCCAGCCCACCCAGGCTGGCCGTCAGGCTCTGTACCACGTGCACCTCCATGGAACCTGGAGTGAAACGAAATACATGGACACGTAGCAGACCCACCCGGGCCCAGCCCACCCAGGCTGGCCGTCAGGCTCTGTACCACGTGCACCTCCATGGAACCTGGAGTGAAACGAAATACATGGACACGTAGCAGACCCGCCCGGGCCCAGCCCACCCAGGCTGGCCGTCAGGCTCTGTACCACGTGCACCTCCATGGAACCTGGAGTGAAACGAAATACATGGACACGTAGCAGACCCGCCCGGGCCCAGCCCACCCAGGCTGGCCGTCAGGCTCTGTACCACGTGCACCTCCATGGAACCTGGAGTGAAACGAAATACATGGACACGTAGCAGACCCGCCCGGGCCCAGTCATTTTAATACAGTCCCGCGACCCCGGCAAGGTTTGATTGAATCCTGAAATTACTTTCTAGTTTAGGAATTCTGTTCCAAAAATATTTTCTGTTTTAGTGTTTACGGATCTGATAAAGAAATATCAAGATTTCATTGAAAAAAAAAGAAAACCTCATAAATATATTACAAGTAAATAATCAAAACTGCAATAATTCTTACCCTCTTCACTAGCGACTTGCTGAGCCTCAGTCGCGAAGCTGATGCAAGGGTCCTTGAGACTGAACAGCGCCCAGGACTTGGACTTGAAGCTGTTTCCGTGGAAGCATGCCAGGGATATGTTGGTGCCGTGGAGTTCCATTGTACCGCCGAGCACAGTGCCTATAGGAAAGGGCGATTACATAATGTATTAAGGCGCGGTCTTATCTCATATTCCCAAAAATTGGTTAGAACGTCGAGTATGACGTAATGTAATAAAAATAAGCAACGCGAAAAATACAGTGAACAGAGAAGGGTATAAAGAAGAATTTAAACCGAACAGAATAATAAATAAGAGTTTGATATTCCCAATAAAAATTGGGAAGTTGTAGCACAAAAATAAACTTTGACGTCGAAGATCTCTGTATTTCCAGCGATAACAACAGTTTTTTTTTTAAGAATTTAGTAGGTTTTCCATTTTTTTAAAACTTTAACCGAACCATTATTTAATTTTATGTCTATATTTTAAATAATCTAAAGAAAAGCAGTAAAATAAATGCCCATTCGCAGCTTACGTCACATTTCAACACAAATGTCATTTTTTCAATTTTCAATCTTATTGACGCTCCATAGTGGTGACAATAGTTTACGCGGTCATAAGCGATTAAAATCGTAGTCAGTCCGCGTCTTAAAGATGTCTTCTTTAACATTTTTGTCCATACGGTACGATTTCATTAATTATGGTCGTAAATACGGGAAATCAAACACACAAAATCACTTTAACTATTTTATATATTTATCATAAATTCGTCTTAACGTCTTTACGTCAATCGTCCGTAGAAGGTTCATTTCAAAGGTAGTCATTACGAACATTTTAACTATAAATTTTCCATAAAACTAGTAGGTAGTACATACATTATTCTAGAATCGCAGAAGTTGTCAGCGTTGACATTCTGTTTTGTCTTTTTTTTATAAGTGTTTTTTTTTACCTAGCGGAGGACTCTGATATCATGATCTAGGAATGAGATTGAAGTTTTTTTATTTATTTATTTAACTTTATGCACAAGACAGTACAAAGGCGGACTTAATGCCTTGGGCATTCTCTCCCAGTCTACCTTAGGGTGATGCAGAGAAATAAACATGGAAGGTGCAACAATACACTAAATGATCTTTTTAAATGATACATACATACAAACATACATACATAAAAACAAGATATATACAAATATAAAGTGTAAAATAGAGAATATTTATATATAAAGATGGGGATTACCAATAACAAATTAATTTTGTGCCGAGTCTGCCAACATCTTGTGTAAATGCTCACGAACTTTCAACTTAAAAGTGAACCGACTGGAGACCGTCCTGATATTCCGAGGGAGCTCGTTCCAAAGGAAGACCGCTTGGACAAGAAAAGATGATTTTAGAAAACCAGAACGATGAGAAGGACATCGAAGAAGACGGTTGTTGGAGGAACGAAGATTTTTACTGTGAGCAGAGCATAAATATTGAAAACTAGAGGTTAGATAAGAAGGTGAAGAAGAATTATTTAAAAGAGAAAATAAGGTAGTCAATGCCCTCAACGCTCTGCGCTGACGAATGGGTAGCCATTTTAAAGTGGATCTATGTTCAGACACATGATCATACTTACGTAGATTGAACACGAATCGAATGCAGTTATTCAGAAGTCGGTCAAATTTATTGAGTAGATCTGCATTCAGGTCATAATAACACACATCACCATAGTCAATTATGGGGAAGATAAGGGACTGAACCAGCATTTTCTTTATGTGTGATGGGAGAATATTTTTCAGGCGATAAAGCGACCGCAACGTTCCGGTGACCCTTTGACTCACAGCTGCGACCTGCTTCCGCCAGTCGAGGCAAGTGTCAACATACAGACCCAAATTCTTAACGACAGGGCTAAATGGAATGACCGTTCCGTCAAAGGTAATCGGCGGCAATGCCGAACCATTCAACTTTCGAATGCTATGGGAGCTCCCTACAATAATAGCTTGGCATTTAGTTGGATTAACAGCCACCCCAAATCGATCAGACCAGTTTTTTATACTAGATAAATCCTGATTTAGTTTTTTGATTGCATCAGATATGTTGTCAACACCCGCCCGACAGTAGAGCTGCAAGTCATCAGCGTAAAGATGATACGCACACTGAAGTTCAGTAGTTATGAGGTCTATAAAAATAGAAAACAAAAGTGGAGAAAGAATTCCGCCTTGAGGGACGCCAGTTGCAAGATCACACCAGCTGGAAGAAGAACCTCCAGCAAAAACTGATTGCTGACGCCCTCGAAGATAGGAAGTAAACCATTCCAGAACCTCGGAAGAGACCATTCGATAGGATAGGATGGATAAAAGGACTTCATGACTGACGGTATTGAAGGCATTGGAAAAGTCAATCAACACTAGAACGGAAACTTGTGTGTCTTCCATTCCCCGCCTTATATCGTCAGTCACTTTAAGGAGAGCGGTAATGGTACTGTGGCCAGGTCTGAACCCGGATTGGAAGGGGCTGATGAGGGAATTTTGGTGAATGAAATGGGAAAATTGTTTATGGACACAGGCTTCAAGGACTTTAGATAAATAGGGAAGGATGGAAATTGGTCGGAAGTGACAGGGAAGAGTGGGATTAGTAATTTTAGGTAAAGGGCGAACATGGGCTTTCCGCCAAAGAGACGGAAAAACACCGGAGTAAAGTGAGAAGTTTATGACATGGGAAATGGCAGGAAGGAGCTGATCTAGCGCCGCCACAATCATGTAGCGACTGATATTATCACAGCCCACGGCTTTGGATTTAATAGACAGGATAATCTTCTTGATCTCCCCCGGGTCGACTGGGGTGAAAGCAAATGGGGTAATATTTGGACGCGTCAGACCAGCAAGGTATTCATTCAATTTTTATTCCTGAGTTGTAGTAGTTATTGTACTATGCCGTTCATGTTCCTGATTGACTTGAATGACTCTAGCAATTGAGAGTATTTCATGCTCACTCAAATGTCTCGCTGATGGTGGCGCGTGTGTCGGATCATTTAGTTCCCTTCAAAATGGTTGAGCTGAATGGTGCTGATATATGTATATGTCATGTTCGTGAACGGGCGCTGTTAGTGGTTGATTTGATTTACAAAAGTATCCACGAGATTAAAATATATTGGCTGGTTATTTAACATTTTGATGACAATAGTGTCCATACCGTTAGCAGGCAGCGGCGTGGGCAGCGTGAAGAGCTGCATGCCGGACACCAGGTGCAGCACCTTCTGCCAGTGACGGTGGTGACGGAGCTAAGGATATAGAGACAATAGTGTCCATACCGTTAGCAGGCAGCGGCGTGGGCAGCGTGGAGAGCTGCATGCCGGACACCAGGTGCAGCACCTTCTGCCAGTGACGGTGGTGACGGAGCTAAGGATATAGAGACAATAGTGTCCATACCGTTAGCAGGCAGCGGCGTGGGCAGCGTGGAGAGCTGCATGCCGGACACCAGGTGCAGCACCTTCTGCCAGTGACGGTGGTGACGGAGCTAAGGATATAGAGACAATAGTGTCCATACCGTTAGCAGGCAGCGGCGTGGGCAGCGTGGAGAGCTGCATGCCGGACACCAGGTGCAGCACCTTCTGCCAGTGACGGTGGTGACGGAGCTAAGGATATAGAGACAATAGTGTCCATACCGTTAGCAGGCAGCGGCGTGGGCAGCGTGGAGAGCTGCATGCCGGACACCAGGTGCAGCACCTTCTGCCAGTGACGGTGGTGACGGAGCTAAGGATATAGAGACAATAGTGTCCATACCGTTAGCAGGCAGCGGCGTGGGCAGCGTGGAGAGCTGCATGCCGGACACCAGGTGCAGCACCTTCTGCCAGTGACGGTGGTGACGGAGCTAAGGATATAGAGACAATAGTGTCCATACCGTTAGCAGGCAGCGGCGTGGGCAGCGTGGAGAGCTGCATGCCGGACACCAGGTGCAGCACCTTCTGCCAGTGACGGTGGTGACGGAGCTAAGGATATAGAGACAATAGTGTCCATACCGTTAGCAGGCAGAGGCGTGGGCAGCGTGGAGAGCTGCATGCCGGACACCAGGTGCAGCACCTTCTGCCAGTGACGGTGGTGACGGAGCTAAGGATATAGAGACAATAGTGTCCATACCGTTAGCAGGCAGCGGCGTGGGCAGCGTGGAGAGCTGCATGCCGGACACCAGGTGCAGCACCTTCTGCCAGTGACGGTGGTGACGGAGCTAAGGATATAGAGACAATAGTGTCCATACCGTTAGCAGGCAGCGGCGTGGGCAGCGTGGAGAGCTGCATGCCGGACACCAGGTGCAGCACCTTCTGCCAGTGACGGTGGTGACGGAGCTAAGGATATAGAGACAATAGTGTCCATACCGTTAGCAGGCAGCGGCGTGGGCAGCGTGGAGAGCTGCATGCCGGACACCAGGTGCAGCACCTTCTGCCAGTGACGGTGGTGACGGAGCTAAGGATATAGAGACAATAGTGTCCATACCGTTAGCAGGCAGCGGCGTGGGCAGCGTGGAGAGCTGCATGCCGGACACCAGGTGCAGCACCTTCTGCCAGTGACGGTGGTGACGGAGCTAAGGATATAGAGACAATAGTGTCCATACCGTTAGCAGGCAGCGGCGTGGGCAGCGTGGAGAGCTGCATGCCGGACACCAGGTGCAGCACCTTCTGCCAGTGACGGTGGTGACGGAGCTAAGGATATAGAGACAATAGTGTCCATACCGTTAGCAGGCAGCGGCGTGGGCAGCGTGGAGAGCTGCATGCCGGACACCAGGTGCAGCACCTTCTGCCAGTGACGGTGGTGACGGAGCTAAGGATATAGAGACAATAGTGTCCATACCGTTAGCAGGCAGCGGCGTGGGCAGCGTGGAGAGCTGCATGCCGGACACCAGGTGCAGCACCTTCTGCCAGTGACGGTGGTGACGGAGCTAAGGATATAGAGACAATAGTGTCCATACCGTTAGCAGGCAGCGGCGTGGGCAGCGTGGAGAGCTGCATGCCGGACACCAGGTGCAGCACCTTCTGCCAGTGACGGTGGTGACGGAGCTAAGGATATAGAGACAATAGTGTCCATACCGTTAGCAGGCAGCGGCGTGGGCAGCGTGGAGAGCTGCATGCCGGACACCAGGTGCAGCACCTTCTGCCAGTGACGGTGGTGACGGAGCTAAGGATATAGAGACAATAGTGTCCATACCGTTAGCAGGCAGCGGCGTGGGCAGCGTGGAGAGCTGCATGCCGGACACCAGGTGCAGCACCTTCTGCCAGTGACGGTGGTGACGGAGCTAAGGATATAGAGACAATAGTGTCCATACCGTTAGCAGGCAGCGGCGTGGGCAGCGTGGAGAGCTGCATGCCGGACACCAGGTGCAGCACCTTCTGCCAGTGACGGTGGTGACGGAGCTAAGGATATAGAGACAATAGTGTCCATACCGTTAGCAGGCAGCGGCGTGGGCAGCGTGGAGAGCTGCATGCCGGACACCAGGTGCAGCACCTTCTGCCAGTGACGGTGGTGACGGAGCTAAGGATATAGAGACAATAGTGTCCATACCGTTAGCAGGCAGCGGCGTGGGCAGCGTGGAGAGCTGCATGCCGGACACCAGGTGCAGCACCTTCTGCCAGTGACGGTGGTGACGGAGCTAAGGATATAGAGACAATAGTGTCCATACCGTTAGCAGGCAGCGGCGTGGGCAGCGTGGAGAGCTGCATGCCGGACACCAGGTGCAGCACCTTCTGCCAGTGACGGTGGTGACGGAGCTAAGGATATAGAGACAATAGTGTCCATACCGTTAGCAGGCAGCGGCGTGGGCAGCGTGGAGAGCTGCATGCCGGACACCAGGTGCAGCACCTTCTGCCAGTGACGGTGGTGACGGAGCTAAGGATATAGAGACAATAGTGTCCATACCGTTAGCAGGCAGCGGCGTGGGCAGCGTGGAGAGCTGCATGCCGGACACCAGGTGCAGCACCTTCTGCCAGTGACGGTGGTGACGGAGCTAAGGATATAGAGACAATAGTGTCCATACCGTTAGCAGGCAGCGGCGTGGGCAGCGTGGAGAGCTGCATGCCGGACACCAGGTGCAGCACCTTCTGCCAGTGACGGTGGTGACGGAGCTAAGGATATAGAGACAATAGTGTCCATACCGTTAGCAGGCAGCGGCGTGGGCAGCGTGGAGAGCTGCATGCCGGACACCAGGTGCAGCACCTTCTGCCAGTGACGGTGGTGACGGAGCTAAGGATATAGAGACAATAGTGTCCATACCGTTAGCAGGCAGCGGCGTGGGCAGCGTGGAGAGCTGCATGCCGGACACCAGGTGCAGCACCTTCTGCCAGTGACGGTGGTGACGGAGCTAAGGATATAGAGACAATAGTGTCCATACCGTTAGCAGGCAGCGGCGTGGGCAGCGTGGAGAGCTGCATGCCGGACACCAGGTGCAGCACCTTCTGCCAGTGACGGTGGTGACGGAGCTAAGGATATAGAGACAATAGTGTCCATACCGTTAGCAGGCAGCGGCGTGGGCAGCGTGGAGAGCTGCATGCCGGACACCAGGTGCAGCACCTTCTGCCAGTGACGGTGGTGACGGAGCTAAGGATATAGAGACAATAGTGTCCATACCGTTAGCAGGCAGCGGCGTGGGCAGCGTGGAGAGCTGCATGCCGGACACCAGGTGCAGCACCTTCTGCCAGTGACGGTGGTGACGGAGCTAAGGATATAGAGACAATAGTGTCCATACCGTTAGCAGGCAGCGGCGTGGGCAGCGTGGAGAGCTGCATGCCGGACACCAGGTGCAGCACCTTCTGCCAGTGACGGTGGTGACGGAGCTAAGGATATAGAGACAATAGTGTCCATACCGTTAGCAGGCAGCGGCGTGGGCAGCGTGGAGAGCTGCATGCCGGACACCAGGTGCAGCACCTTCTGCCAGTGACGGTGGTGACGGAGCTAAGGATATAGAGACAATAGTGTCCATACCGTTAGCAGGCAGCGGCGTGGGCAGCGTGGAGAGCTGCATGCCGGACACCAGGTGCAGCACCTTCTGCCAGTGACGGTGGTGACGGAGCTAAGGATATAGAGACAATAGTGTCCATACCGTTAGCAGGCAGCGGCGTGGGCAGCGTGGAGAGCTGCATGCCGGACACCAGGTGCAGCACCTTCTGCCAGTGACGGTGGTGACGGAGCTAAGGATATAGAGACAATAGTGTCCATACCGTTAGCAGGCAGCGGCGTGGGCAGCGTGGAGAGCTGCATGCCGGACACCAGGTGCAGCACCTTCTGCCAGTGACGGTGGTGACGGAGCTAAGGATATAGAGACAATAGTGTCCATACCGTTAGCAGGCAGCGGCGTGGGCAGCGTGGAGAGCTGCATGCCGGACACCAGGTGCAGCACCTTCTGCCAGTGACGGTGGTGACGGAGCTAAGGATATAGAGACAATAGTGTCCATACCGTTAGCAGGCAGCGGCGTGGGCAGCGTGGAGAGCTGCATGCCGGACACCAGGTGCAGCACCTTCTGCCAGTGACGGTGGTGACGGAGCTAAGGATATAGAGACAATAGTGTCCATACCGTTAGCAGGCAGCGGCGTGGGCAGCGTGGAGAGCTGCATGCCGGACACCAGGTGCAGCACCTTCTGCCAGTGACGGTGGTGACGGAGCTAAGGATATAGAGACAATAGTGTCCATACCGTTAGCAGGCAGCGGCGTGGGCAGCGTGGAGAGCTGCATGCCGGACACCAGGTGCAGCACCTTCTGCCAGTGACGGTGGTGACGGAGCTAAGGATATAGAGACAATAGTGTCCATACCGTTAGCAGGCAGCGGCGTGGGCAGCGTGGAGAGCTGCATGCCGGACACCAGGTGCAGCACCTTCTGCCAGTGACGGTGGTGACGGAGCTAAGGATATAGAGACAATAGTGTCCATACCGTTAGCAGGCAGCGGCGTGGGCAGCGTGGAGAGCTGCATGCCGGACACCAGGTGCAGCACCTTCTGCCAGTGACGGTGGTGACGGAGCTCGGCAGGAGCGGGGGCTGGGGCTGCGCCCTCTGCGGCCGGGGCGGCGGGTGCTGGGGCTAAGGATATAGAAACAAATTGTATTTGCACCGACTTTCTCTAGAGTCTGATTACAAAATCAAAATCAAAGCATTTATTTCAAGTAGCCAATTACAGGCATTTTTAAATTGTCAAAGACAGAACAATATAATTCGACACTACAACATTATGGTGCTACAGTCCCAATCACAAGACATAAAAACTGTGGAAGTTCCGTAGACATCGAGTCGAACAACGCAACGGTATATTTTCAATGCAGTGCCCATCACTCTGTATCCCTAGGCTCAGCGAATACGATATCCCAACGACCATTTATATCTAGACCCCTAATCACAGGCGACCGATGTCTGTCAACACATTAGGTAAAAAAGTCTTATAACCGTCGTGACTCGACCACTCCTGTGAGTCCCCTCGTCGCACTGACCTTGAGTTAGCCAATCAGAACGCAGTACCCCGTCCCCAACGACCATTTATATCTAGACTCCTAATCACAGGCGACCGATGTCTGTCAACACATTAGGTAAAAAAATCTTATAACCGTCGTGACTCGACCACTCCTGTGAGTCCCCTCGTCGCACTGACCTTGAGTTAGCCAATCAGAACGCAGACGCCGTCCCCGTTAGCCAATCAGAACGCAGTACCCCGTCCCCCTCGCTTACGTCGTACCTCAGCGACTTGACAGAATAATTTTCGTTAGTCAGATCGTGCATGAGACGTCTAGATATAAATGGTCGTTGCCCGTCCCCCTCGCTTACGTCGTACCTCAGCGACTTGGCAGAATAATTTTCGTTAGTCAGATCGTGCATGAGGCGTCTAGATATAAATGGTCGTTGCGATATCCACAAACCGATTCCAAAATACCCGAGTGAATACCGATCCCTATAGTGAAAGACTATATTATTATTGTTAAAACGTTAGCGACTAGGAAGGAAATTAACGAGCAAGGAGATCAAGCGACAAAGAAGTTCCAGTTCTAGTGTATACAGGGTGTAAGGGACATCGACGCACAAACGGATACCACGGGTCCAGGACATGATTCTGGACCCCCCCGTGTTGGTTTTTCTTCGGATTTTTCCTAATGTTTAATTTTTTTTTTATTTTTTTTGGAGTTTTTTTTACTTTACTGTTCATAATCGTTATTCTTACCTAACCCAATGAGATTTCTAATAAAAAAGTAATTAATTCACTTCTTTCACTAAAAGTAAACAAAACTAGAAATGGTGTCTTCTTAGATGTTTATAATGAAAGGTCATCGTATACCTAAATACTGTGCCCAGTACCACAGTACCTGTAGTACTTCAAGCGCGGATCACTATTAAAAAAAAAAAAACTTATAAAAATAAAAAAACCGACGAAAAATTCCAACATCATGTCCTGGACCCATGGTATCCGTTTGTGCGTCGATGTCTCTTACACCCTGTATTTTTTAACCTCATCCGAACTTCTTCATAAAATAATGAAGCTATGTCATCTTTATTTGCCGTTGTCGTCACTCTGCAAGAGTACTTTAAATTACAAAAAAAATCTATTCAGTAACAATAATATTGTGGGAGCCTTGATACTCGTATGTATGGATCTTTTGATGATTGGTACTAACAAAAATCAACCAGTACATTAGAAAATACTCACGTTCCCGTCTATCTCTCCTCGCATTAGTATAATTCGGATGCAGCGAGCTGAACACCCTTTTACTGGACTTGAACTGCTGCGTGAAGAACTCTTCAAGCTTCAGTTGCATCTTTAACAAGTCTGGCGTGGTGCTTCGAGACATCAGGATCTGCAGCTGGTGCCAGCTTAGAGTTCCGTGGGTCAGGATTATAGCTGGCCTGGGGGGAGGAGTAGGGGGTTAAATGAAGTAGGGTATTTAACACTTAATGCGCTTGTGATAAGGTTCTATTTTATTATTTTAACTTTTTGGGGTGCAATCAGACTGTAATAAAATGACGTCATATCGATATGTTTTGCGTCAAAGCGCCCTTACTTATGACTTGCGATTCCGACCAACTAGAAGTGAATAACATCCTTATTACTGCGACATAGTGTTTTTTTTTCTACCCACAGACAACTGTAAGTTTTATATTGGCAGCGCCTATACGCAGTGTCGAAAATAGGTGTGTGCCAACAGTGCCCAGGCACAGGTCGTAGACTCTGGAGGGATGCAGAATTGGCCAGAGCAGGACCACGATTGGCCAGACCGCACTGGGCGCATAAAAGGCTAGTTTATAGTAGAATTAAAGATAATTTTCAGTTGTAGTCGGCGCATCGTCTCATGAGCAAGCGCGCTTAGTACTTATATCAGGAGGTGTGTACGGGACGCCCTTTTTGCGTTCCGCTCTGGATGGAGGTACTGTCAGACTTGACTTCAGACTCAGTCAGGGGGAGCAAAACCTTTCAAAAGATGGCTGTGTTGGCCTGGATGCGGAAGGTGTAAGAGGCTATTGTGATGCAGCTCGGGATGTGTTTGTTAAAGCAGACAGAAAAAGCTAGTCCCGTGAAATATTAATTTCGTCAATTAGATTATTAAAAAATATTTGTACCCATATTTTTTCTTTGGTCACGTAAATTAAAATTGACAAACATACAACGCCTTTAAAATTTACAATACGTTAATTAAACAGTAGTATAATTTTATGTGAGTTCCAACTTCACGAGGCTATCCGCCTGACGCATCAAAACTATACGTTTTATCTTTGTCAATATCAATTGTATAAAAAAAAAAACATTACATTTCAAAAGTCTATTGATTGGTAAATGTGGTGACAATTTTTGAGTAGATGGTTGACGTCAAATTACCATGGTCTGGTTGCACCAATGTTATGATTCGTTTAGAATTTTGGCTCTTTTTTTCATGGTTCCAACCAGGTGTTCAAGGTCCATGGGTAATAAAATAGGGCCTCATATCTTACCCGTCCTCCAGTTCTTGATCTTCTGGGTAGCTAGTGAGAGATCGTGCGAGTTAGTTACGGTTACAATATGTTATTTGTGCACTGTGCTTGTGCATAGCCTACTAGCGTATTTAGCGTAATACTTCGGTACTTTTAACTTCAATATTTTTATCGATATTTATATACTCCGCTGAATTTTTTTATTGGGATTGTTAAAATCATCAAATAAGTCCATCTGCTCTATTCAGATTGAAGAAAAAGGTTTTGTCCAACGTTACCGTTACGAAATTAGACATCTCCTTTGATACATTATTTGGTAAACCTCGATAGAGGCATTGCAATTTTTTTTTTGCATTTACAGATTGCTTTTGGCCGTGACTCGCTTATTGCGTTTTTTGGCCATCATAAATGCTGTGTTAATTATTTCTTTTAAGTTAATATGTTTAGTGGAAACTAGCAGAAGTATAGCAAGAAGGGAAACATCAGCATTAATAGACAAGACTAAAGCTCTATTTAAACACAAACAATTTAATAATGTACTCACCTGGAGGTAGGTCTGTGCGGATGATGCGCCGGATGCCTGTTCCTGGCCAGCCACTCGTCCCGGAGCGCGGCCTGCAGGCGGGACACGCGCGCCATGAGGACGGGAGTGCCCATGTACTCACCTGGAGGTAGGTCTGTGCGGATGATGCGCCGGATGCCTGTTCCTGGCCAGCCACTCGTCCCGGAGCGCGGCCTGCAGGCGGGACACGCGCGCCATGAGGACGGGAGTGCCCATGTACTCACCTGGAGGTAGGTCTGTGCGGATGATGCGCCGGATGCCTGTTCCTGGCCAGCCACTCGTCCCGGAGCGCGGCCTGCAGGCGGGACACGCGCGCCATGAGGACGGGAGTGCCCATGTACTCACCTGGAGGTAGGTCTGTGCGGATGATGCGCCGGATGCCTGTTCCTGGCCAGCCACTCGTCCCGGAGCGCGGCCTGCAGGCGGGACACGCGCGCCATGAGGACGGGAGTGCCCATGTACTCACCTGGAGGTAGGTCTGTGCGGATGATGCGCCGGATGCCTGTTCCTGGCCAGCCACTCGTCCCGGAGCGCGGCCTGCAGGCGGGACACGCGCGCCATGAGGACGGGAGTGCCCATGTACTCACCTGGAGGTAGGTCTGTGCGGATGATGCGCCGGATGCCTGTTCCTGGCCAGCCACTCGTCCCGGAGCGCGGCCTGCAGGCGGGACACGCGCGCCATGAGGACGGGAGTGCCCATGTACTCACCTGGAGGTAGGTCTGTGCGGATGATGCGCCGGATGCCTGTTCCTGGCCAGCCACTCGTCCCGGAGCGCGGCCTGCAGGCGGGACACGCGCGCCATGAGGACGGGAGTGCCCATGTACTCACCTGGAGGTAGGTCTGTGCGGATGATGCGCCGGATGCCTGTTCCTGGCCAGCCACTCGTCCCGGAGCGCGGCCTGCAGGCGGGACACGCGCGCCATGAGGACGGGAGTGCCCATGTACTCACCTGGAGGTAGGTCTGTGCGGATGATGCGCCGGATGCCTGTTCCTGGCCAGCCACTCGTCCCGGAGCGCGGCCTGCAGGCGGGACACGCGCGCCATGAGGACGGGAGTGCCCATGTACTCACCTGGAGGTAGGTCTGTGCGGATGATGCGCCGGATGCCTGTTCCTGGCCAGCCACTCGTCCCGGAGCGCGGCCTGCAGGCGGGACACGCGCGCCATGAGGACGGGAGTGCCCATGTACTCACCTGGAGGTAGGTCTGTGCGGATGATGCGCCGGATGCCTGTTCCTGGCCAGCCACTCGTCCCGGAGCGCGGCCTGCAGGCGGGACACGCGCGCCATGAGGACGGGAGTGCCCATGTACTCACCTGGAGGTAGGTCTGTGCGGATGATGCGCCGGATGCCTGTTCCTGGCCAGCCACTCGTCCCGGAGCGCGGCCTGCAGGCGGGACACGCGCGCCATGAGGACGGGAGTGCCCATGTACTCACCTGGAGGTAGGTCTGTGCGGATGATGCGCCGGATGCCTGTTCCTGGCCAGCCACTCGTCCCGGAGCGCGGCCTGCAGGCGGGACACGCGCGCCATGAGGACGGGAGTGCCCATGTACTCACCTGGAGGTAGGTCTGTGCGGATGATGCGCCGGATGCCTGTTCCTGGCCAGCCACTCGTCCCGGAGCGCGGCCTGCAGGCGGGACACGCGCGCCATGAGGACGGGAGTGCCCATGTACTCACCTGGAGGTAGGTCTGTGCGGATGATGCGCCGGATGCCTGTTCCTGGCCAGCCACTCGTCCCGGAGCGCGGCCTGCAGGCGGGACACGCGCGCCATGAGGACGGGAGTGCCCATGTACTCACCTGGAGGTAGGTCTGTGCGGATGATGCGCCGGATGCCTGTTCCTGGCCAGCCACTCGTCCCGGAGCGCGGCCTGCAGGCGGGACACGCGCGCCATGAGGACGGGAGTGCCCATGTACTCACCTGGAGGTAGGTCTGTGCGGATGATGCGCCGGATGCCTGTTCCTGGCCAGCCACTCGTCCCGGAGCGCGGCCTGCAGGCGGGACACGCGCGCCATGAGGACGGGAGTGCCCATGTACTCACCTGGAGGTAGGTCTGTGCGGATGATGCGCCGGATGCCTGTTCCTGGCCAGCCACTCGTCCCGGAGCGCGGCCTGCAGGCGGGACACGCGCGCCATGAGGACGGGAGTGCCCATGTACTCACCTGGAGGTAGGTCTGTGCGGATGATGCGCCGGATGCCTGTTCCTGGCCAGCCACTCGTCCCGGAGCGCGGCCTGCAGGCGGGACACGCGCGCCATGAGGACGGGAGTGCCCATGTACTCACCTGGAGGTAGGTCTGTGCGGATGATGCGCCGGATGCCTGTTCCTGGCCAGCCACTCGTCCCGGAGCGCGGCCTGCAGGCGGGACACGCGCGCCATGAGGACGGGAGTGCCCATGTACTCACCTGGAGGTAGGTCTGTGCGGATGATGCGCCGGATGCCTGTTCCTGGCCAGCCACTCGTCCCGGAGCGCGGCCTGCAGGCGGGACACGCGCGCCATGAGGACGGGAGTGCCCATGTACTCACCTGGAGGTAGGTCTGTGCGGATGATGCGCCGGATGCCTGTTCCTGGCCAGCCACTCGTCCCGGAGCGCGGCCTGCAGGCGGGACACGCGCGCCATGAGGACGGGAGTGCCCATGTACTCCAGGCGCAGTTCCAGCGCTGCCAGGCGCACACCACACACGTGACCTGGGTTGCAGCCAGCTTCTTCTTCGATGTGGACTATGGAAGTGATGGTTAACATTAGCGATGGATTTTTAGCTGAAATAGTTTTGAACTTTTTGTGCGAAAAGTAGGAAAAACTACGTAATTCGCCCTAGTTGACAAAACACCCCGTCATTCTAGCACTCAAACTTACTGCTCGGAACAACAAGAGGAGTTGGCCACTATTAGCGTACAACATGGCCGAGACCGAAAGACCAGCAGACCGTGTCAGGGTGGCCACTGGTGGCGTACGCAATGGTCCTCCTACGGTTCCAAGCAGTAAGTTTGAGTCCTAGAGTGACAGGGCTTTTGTCAACTAGGGCGTATTACATAGTTTTCCCCTACATCAAATGCTTTAACCAACTAAGCCATCCCAATCATGCTCAACATAGCAAGGTCGAATTTTGCATTCCAAAAGGCTTCTGACTCGTGAAAGTGGGGCGATCGAGGACGGATTTGATTTGCCATCCCGCTCAATACGAAATTCAACGTAGAGTCACAGATTACTAGATAATGCACTCCATGTACTAAACACACGCAAACTACTTACTGGCCGCCGGGATACCGGAAGCCCCATTTTTGTTCGCAGCGTTTTGCGGATCGAAGGTGTAAATATAGCAATAAGTATTGAAATTTTGGTGTGTTTTATGGTGATCTGTGGTAGCGGTCCAAGATTTGCCATTTTACGAATTAGGCCTTTCGAGAATTTGCCATTTTGAGAATCAGGCATTTCGAGAATTGGCTATTATGAGAATTAGGCTTTTAGAGAATTTGTCAACTTGTTCTTTGACAACTTGTCCTTTTGCGACTCGGTTGCTATTTTGAGAATTAGGCTTTTTGCGCCCAAGCCATTGATTTTATATTCCTCACTACCGACTTCGCACATCTATATTATACAGAGTGAATTTTTCAACTGTATATAAAATTCAAAACTGACTGGCTGACGGACAAGTCGATCAACGCACAGCCGAAACCGCTGGACCTAGAACCATGTGGCATAAGCGTTCCTAATTGTTCCCATTTTTGGATTTAAATAAAAGCTTGTTCCCACAAGTGCTAGGAGTTTTAATTTTGCAATGGGCTTCTTTTGAAACGTAAATGCACACCAAGACAGTATTTTGTGAAATTCGACCCCTGAGGGGTTATTTTTGGGGTTGATAGTTTGTATGAAACATTGTTGCTACAAATGCTAGGAGTTTCAAATTTTGCATGGGGGTTCTTTTAGGACGCAGGTGCTCACCAAGACAGTATTTTGTGAAATTCGAACCCTAAAGGGTTGTTTTTGGGGTTGATAATTTGTGTGTAACTTCGTTCCTACAAGTGCTAGGAGTATCAAATTTTGCAAGGGGGTTCTTTTAAGCCTTTTAAAGTAAATGCAGACCAAGACAGTTTTTTGCAAAATTTGACCCCTAAGGAATTGTTTTTGGGGTAGATTGGAGACTCAAATTAAATTTTGCAAGGGGTTCTATTTAGGACATAAGTTCTCACTAAGAAAGGAATTTGCAAAATTCGACCCCTAAAATGTTGTTTTGGGGTTGGTAGTTAGGAGACCCAAATTTTGCATTGGGGTTATTTTTAGGACATACATGCCACCTAAGACGGGATATTGCGAGTTGATAGAATTTTTGTTGAATAAATAAAGGCCGGGAGTATAAATTCACAAAGCCATAGTTCGAAAGTTACGCAGACGAAGTCGCGGGCGGAGTGCTAGTAGTATAAATTCACAGCCATACCTAACCTACTCTTTATTCAACAAATAAAACTGGCCAAGTGCGAATCGGAAATCTATATCTAGAAAAAACTTCTGTATAATTTCCTGTAATCTATAAGCAAAGGATCTGTATTTTATTCAGAATTAATTATTTATTTACGGTCATTTATTGTCTGCTTTCTTGATTAGCTCTAAAACTACTTATACAAAATACGGGTACATACCATAGGTGTCGATGGAAGACAACGAGATGGCGCCACCAACGATCCCACCACGCGCATCAAGTTCAGAACTAGCCAGCGCCACTCCCACCAGCATGTTGCGGTGTCCAGTACTGCCGATACTGAGCCGACCGGTGCAGTTGAAGTCACGGGACTGCCAACTGAATAAAAGGCAGAGTTAGCAGAAGAAACTACCAACAAAACCATTCTAGGAAGAATGCAGTAACGAGGAAATCGGGGTTATATAACAACTGTTTGAATGTTAAGAATTATTTAACAGACGATGCAGTGTATTAGGGCCCGCAAATACGCGCCTTTCTGACACTCGTAGCTCGTAACAATTATGACTATACCGACTTGGATTATGCGCCAAATTGGATACAGTATTTCGATTCAAGCGAGGAAAGTTTGTTATTGATTCGAGGCGGAATACCCAAAATTTGCCAAAATAATAATCATTCTATTATTTTATTTCTTCGAAAGTATTTAAAAACGTCGTTGAAATGTGTATCACACATGGGCATTTGTTTGAGCTTCTTGGCTTCATAACAACCTCGTCTACGGCTCGGCTGGGAATTCTGCCTCGAATGCAAAACCAAACTTTCCCCACTTTATTTTCAGATCAAGATTTATATGCAATTTTTTTTTTTTGGTTGGTAGTAAATTTGAAGCCTGGCGAAGCCTGGCCGATAGAGTAATAACAGACAAGCTAGTTACCTGACATTGCCCATAACGTTGCCCATGTTCATGTGTACGTTGAGTTTGGTGAAGTTTACAGCGAATAACACCAGCGTCTCCCACGCCGCACCCATCGCCGGCGCTGACGCTTTGCTACTATCTGTTCAAAACACATAATGAATTATTATCATTCATCCAAAAATAGACCTTAATAGTTAGTTGATCAAGGTTGGTTTATGTATGTTATAAGATTAACTCATAAAAACCTTTGGATCTCTGATGTTCAGGAACAGTCTTGGTCTTCTCTCTCTGAGGCAGCACGGGCGATACGGGAGCATTGCTACTTGATGGCCTGATAAATAAGGATAAACATAGGATACGTTGATCGAAGAATAACAGAATAATACTAATAAGAATAACAGAAAAAACAAGAATAATCAATCTGTGTTAACAATTTGAAAGATTTTTAACAAGGTGCCTGGGCTTAGGGGAAGTATAAATGAGTGTGATGGCCGCGTGGCCTTGGAACGCAAAGGGCCTTTGAAAGGACAGGGTGGGTTTTAGTCCGACACTTCTTACCGTTGCACCCAGAGAGGGAGAAGGAGAAGAAATTTGATGACTTCCCATCCCCAAAAGTAAGTTAGTAAGTTAGTTTCCGAGGTAACATAAACAGTATCGGATCTGGCCTCCTAGTCCTTATGAACTCTGTGCTACGGTGTCCAGCATTACTTGACCCACTTCAGTGGCGGTTCCTTCATACAAGCCCAAAAGCCCGGCATGCCTTATTAAAAATGCTCGACAGAGAATCATAATCAAACCCGAACTATTTAAAAGTTCGCGCGCTTAATTGTTATCAAAATAACACAAACTATCCACGCCACACACTTTACATCGCAATTGTTCGCGCGCAGTTTCGTATTTGCAACATCTATATATAGCTATCTCGCTTACACGTACCGGCTTTTACCGGGCTTTCAAATACTATCTCTGTCCCTTTCGCGCCTAAAGCGTTGTGCCGTATAACGAGTTAGAACCTTGTGCGTCTACAAATCGATCAGTATGGAAGATTTAAGCCGTGCATGCGTATGAAGTTGCACGCGTATGCGTGAGCTTGTCACCTTGCCAAATCTGCAGTGTTGCTGTTTTAGCGACGTTGTGAGATCTTGGAGATTTTTAACGAGTTTGGAGACTTTTTTAAGATTTAGCAACAAAAAGAACTAGCGACTTTTTAAAATAACGAAATTAAATATTCAAGCAATATCTTAAAAATAAAAAAATGCGACATCTCGCTAGATTGTTCATATACCTGGCGACTTTTTTTGCCTAAATGACAACACTGTTACTCTGCGTAAGTAGCTCACTTCAGTTTCATTTGCTTGAGTGGGGAAAGCTTTGTTGTTAAAGTTTTTTGTGTGTTTTGTTAGATTTTCTCAGTGATACAATTGTTTTGGTGACTTACCTGCAACAATGGAGGTAATTGTACCTTGTGAGGATTTAAAATGCGTTCAAGTTTTGATTGACGAAGATAAGGTAAAATCTTTAAACTTTGCTCAGAAAAAAAAAAACAGTTTATTTCTTCCCGACGCCGACGCCTAATCTGTGTATTTCTCAGACTAGTAAATCGCATAAAAGAATATTTCATATGTGTATAAATCATGCAATAGAATTCAAGAGGTTAGTTTATTTTTTCAGCCCTTCAGGCTTTGTGTAATTTTTTTAGTAATAGTACAAAACGAGCTGCTTTTTACGATACTCATTGCAGCAAAAAATTCGTTGGACATACATGTCGCGAGTCGTAAACACGGTTTTTGAACAAAAAAGTAAACTTTTCTGATCTGTGCGACAACCCACAGAACTGGGACGGGGATACGATTTTAGCTATTGAAAAACAGTTGTTGGTAGAATTAAAACGATCACCAACATTTTACTCTGATGTAATTAAATCATTTCTTAAGAAAGATAGACGATTCCAATTAGAATATAAATAATTTATTTAAATTCCTTATTACATTCTATCTAGCTATTTTTTAACCGACGAAAAAAAAAAGGAGGAGGTTCTCAATTCGACATGTATATTTTTTTTTTTTTAACTTTCGTTTTGTAACTTTCTGTTTTGTTTTTTTTTGTCTGTAACCTGTTAGTTCTGTTACAAAACAAGCAACTACTTACCATAACTTTGAATTCACTTTTAATTTATTGTACCTAACCAGTAGTTTATGAGAAAATTGCGATGATACATACGTGTAGGTACCTACACACTCAGTCAAAAACTGAACTTTCTTTTTTTTGAAATCGGTTTAAATTTTATTGGGCTTGCCTTATTTTGAAACCCTAGGCCCGCCACTGCCCACTTTAACATTATTTTGCCGTATAAGATTGGTCATATGGACACCGGTCGGCTGTACTAGCCATTCTGAAATCACCTGTATTTACTCTACAATAAAGTTCAAGTTGGAAATACATAAATAATAACATAGTACTGTCTTCTTACCCATGATCCCTTGTGTCGTGTAAACTGAGGTCTCCCAAGAACATTCGTCTGACGATGGTACGTCTATACCACGCCTTAGGGAAGGCGAGGATCTCTCCCAGACGACGCATGTCATATTTGAACCAAGCTGAGCCCACATCCACGATTGCTGTAAGACGAAATAGTACATTGTTATCCAAGGCGTGAAAGTTACTTATTTACGTCCCGAGACGGGGTTTGGCGCCCGTAACGTAGTGAGGGCGCTAGTAGTTCGAGGGACTAAATAAGTAATTTACCCGAGGTAAACACTGTGCTTTTCATTACGAATACGAGGAAAGTAAAATTAACAACATAAATTTTAGCTAAAGAAAAAATGAGTGTAGATCGGATTGTCACTTTGCCGCTTGTTTTTTTTTTTAATTTTTGTGCTGTGGCGTCCAGCTATACAGCCAGGTTTTTTCATGTTCATTATTTAAAAATTGGCAAAGATTTTGTCGAAATCTGTATTATTTTAGAGAAACAGTTGAAACTAAATAATTTTAAAGTCATTATTTATATTCTTAATACTTAACTTTATGTTATTTTAAATCGCTCTGTAATTTCGTGGCTGTATAAAAAGTTTGAACATTGTTCAATAGAAATGTCAAAATAGAACTAGTTTTTTTTTCTTAAATTTGGCAGCTGTCAGTTGAAAGCGATTTTCCCTAGGGCGGCAATGGATAACTTTCAAACCGCTAATCAGACATGTAATGACCTACTTTCAGAGTATGAGTAATGAAAAATATATTGGAGGAATGTTTTGAAAACTTTAAAAAATGAAGTAACGGAATTTTAGAAGTTTTTGTATCTATTGTGAATCATTTACTCGGTATATAATTTAAAATGGAGACATAGGTGATAGCGAAAGAGCATCATAAAATAGATATCAAATTATGAGCTGTCAGTTAGGATAATATTTCTTTTTTGTGGAAAAATAAGATTCGCGACAGGGACGTTAATGCGAACAAAATATTTAAAATTTAGGATAAGAATTTCAAGAAACAATCTTTCTCATCAAGTTCAACGTTTTCAAAACACTCGACTTGATAAATGATATTTATTTTGCAAATTGGTTTTGACCACAGAAATATTAAAAACAGGAGAAGTGGCAAGGGGGCGTGTCGGTGAAGCCATGGTGTTGAGCGTTTCGCTCAGCTATCACTTGTACTACTTTATTCTTGTTTTCCTATATTACTCCGACTGTATTGTTTTTGCATTAAATACATTGCTCTTTTACAACCACCTCAGTCTATCACTGAGTGACTGGACAAGCAATGTAAAACTGACATAACGATACCTCACCAAGCCGTAATGTCGCATGGTGCGTCCGTTGTATTTGAGCGGGAGAGTCGTATCCGCCCCCCCGTGTCGCGACAACACACAATGATAATTGTTTGTGTGAGTAAATTATACGGAAAAAGTACGCTGTAGTGTAAAGAATTAGGTTTATATTTAAATGACTGAGTTATCGATGGCGCGTGTGTGTGTGCAATTGTTCGTAGTTATGTTTTGACAGAATTGTGTGCGCAATATTAGCGTTATGGAGGGGCAATTGTGGCTTCATCGGATTTCTATACATTTTGAATTCCACGCCATATCTCCTTCTTTAATATATCTATGAGGCCGCTTAATTGTGGTTTCATGTGTTTTACAAGTAGGTATACAAAAAAAATCAATCTCTATTTTTTTCATCCATTACAACTAACACACAACTATAAAACCCCACTCACTTGAGAACCGAACAGTAGCCTTCGACTGATCCTGCTCCGTCTGAAAGTCCAGCTTCCTGGACCTGGACAGGTGGAACTTGACGAACTCCACGTTGATGCTGAGCGAGTCCTTCCTCTCGGTGTCGGACAGGGGAGACCACTGCGCTTCCTTGAGGCTGGACTTCTTGCCGCCGTACGGGTGGAACATGTTCACTGAGAAGTCAGCCAGGCAGCCTGTCACACTCAGCCCGCCCATCGCTACTGCGGGCTCTGCCATCTCTCTGTGGAGGGATTAGATGGGTTAGTAACTGAATGGTTTAATGTCTTATCCCAAACATGTACTTTTATGTTTTAGTTAATGAAGTGTGTGGTGATGGTGTGTGTGCGGGGCTGGACAGGTATGTCTGTGGGGCTGTGTAGGTGTGTGTATGGATCTGGGTAAACGTGTATGTGTTGGTTCTTTTGATTAAAATAAAAATGTTGCTCCACAGTAGGAATTTCTTCCTGGGTGCATTTACAAACATAGAAACTCACATACGAGTAACCAGACACCCAGAACCGAAACAACTACTTGTAAATCTTACAAATATTTGTTCCGTGAGGGATCGAAACGTAACATACTGCGCAGCAGTCGATCGCTCAGCCACTGCGCCAACCGTTTGATGAAACCGGGTTTGATGCGTATTAGGTGCTGAGTATATGTGTGTGCAGCGCTGAGTAGGTGTGTGTGCAGCGCTGAGTAGGTGTGTGTGCAGCGCTGAGTAGGAGTGTGTGCAGCGCTGAGTAGGAGTGTGTGCAGCGCTGAGTAGGTGTGTGTGCAGCGCTGAGTAGGTGTGTGTGCGGAGTTTAATGGATACCCTCGAGGCTGGCAGGCAGCTGAAGCGGAAGGTGCTGGGCTGAAGTACTCACTCATCACTCGCCCGCTTGGAGCTGAACACGATCTGCAGGCTGGGCAGCTGCAGCAGACACTCGACCCTCGAGGCTGGCAGACAGCTGAAGCGGAAGGTGCTGGGCTGAAGTACTCACTCATCACTCGCCCGCTTGGAGCTGAACACGATCTGCAGGCTGGGCAGCTGCAGCAGACACTCGACCCTCGAGGCTGGCAGACAGCTGAAGCGGAAGGTGCTGGGCTGAAGTACTCACTTATCACTCGCCCGCTTGGAGCTGAACACGATCTGCAGGCTGGGCAGCTGCAGCAGACACTCGACCCTCGAGGCTGGCAGACAGCTGAAGCGGAAGGTGCTGGGCTGAAGTACTCACTCATCACTCGCCCGCTTGGAGCTGAACACGATCTGCAGGCTGGGCAGCTGCAGCAGACACTCGACCCTCGAGGCTGGCAGGCAGCTGAAGCGGAAGGTGCTGGGCTGAAGTACTCACTCATCACTCGCCCGCTTGGAGCTGAACACGATCTGCAGGCTGGGCAGCTGCAGCAGACACTCGACCCTCGAGGCTGGCAGACAGCTGAAGCGGAAGGTGCTGGGCTGAAGTACTCACTCATCACTCGCCCGCTTGGAGCTGAACACGATCTGCAGGCTGGGCAGCTGCAGCAGACACTCGACCCTCGAGGCTGGCAGACAGCTGAAGCGGAAGGTGCTGGGCTGAAGTACTCACTCATCACTCGCCCGCTTGGAGCTGAACACGATCTGCAGGCTGGGCAGCTGCAGCAGACACTCGACCCTCGAGGCTGGCAGGCAGCTGAAGCGGAAGGTGCTGGGCTGAAGTACTCACTCATCACTCGCCCGCTTGGAGCTGAACACGATCTGCAGGCTGGGCAGCTGCAGCAGACACTCGACCCTCGAGGCTGGCAGACAGCTGAAGCGGAAGGTGCTGGGCTGAAGTACTCACTCATCACTCGCCCGCTTGGAGCTGAACACGATCTGCAGGCTGGGCAGCTGCAGCAGACACTCGACCCTCGAGGCTGGCAGGCAGCTGAAGCGGAAGGTGCTGGGCTGAAGTACTCACTCATCACTCGCCCGCTTGGAGCTGAACACGATCTGCAGGCTGGGCAGCTGCAGCAGACACTCGACCCTCGAGGCTGGCAGGCAGCTGAAGCGGAAGGTGCTGGGCTGAAGTACTCACTCATCACTCGCCCGCTTGGAGCTGAACACGATCTGCAGGCTGGGCAGCTGCAGCAGACACTCGACCCTCGAGGCTGGCAGACAGCTGAAGCGGAAGGTGCTGGGCTGCATGTGGAAGTGCACGATCACGTCCACCGGGAAGGACGCGTACACGTACTGACCGTACGACGCGCCTTCCACCGAGCGGGAGCGGGAACCGCTTTCCGCTTCTGTTGGGAAAAGGTTTAATAATATGAATTTTAGGTATCTACTGGTAAATGTTACGGCAATTAACAGTGTTATATTCATCGTGAGACGAACTGAGTCACAGCGCTAAACACACCATTTTGGCAGTGAGAATCCAACGCGGCTCGACTGAAGCTACCGTTTCATCACTTTGGCTTTTTTTTTTGGCCACGCATATTTGACCAAAAAATTACAGAAATCTCGATTAAGTCTTAAATCCGTATATTTTCCACGGGCCTTTTTTTTGTTTAAAATAGTACGACAAACCCCAAGAGTAAATAATGACGTCACGTCAAGGGACGAAAGGGAGGATGGAAGTAGAAAATACGTTGCGCCGACCACAAGTAAAATGAGATAAGGGCAGGGAGATTATGAAGAAAAACCCACCTGGCGTAGGCGTCGAGAACGAAGCCTTAGTAGGTATAGGCTCCAGGGTCTGTTCCAGGAACTCCAGTATATGTGGACTGATGATGGTCTCTTCAGGTATACTCTGCAGCGTGATCCAGGCGAACAGCGCTGCCTTCTTGATGCCCACCTTCCTCGCGCCCACGTTCAGGGAGGGCATGGAGGGGACTGTTTGGGGAGAGTTCGCCTCTTCGGGCAGGGTTTTTGATTCGTAGTGGACCTGTTGGGAGACATTATGTTAAAATCTAGGATTTTGTGAAGTAGTAAGAAGTTGAAATTGCATGGACTGTGATGTCCTAAGAAGATGACCATTTATATCCAAAGTGATAATTTGAATTCATTCAAAATGTGAGCAGTTCATTTTGAACTGTTATCGATATGCCAACGGCTTGCAATATTTTAGGAGGCTTTTACACAGAATTCAGCTATAATAAATGGTATCTAGCAATTTTTTTTTTGTTGGCCTATTCTTTTGCACTTTTTTTTTTCTAGGTAAAATCATCAAATGAGTCCTCCCACCCAGGGCAGGGCGAGAGGGACTGTCAGACTCGTACTGACTAAAACCCACGGTGTCCTTCAATAGCCCTTCATGTTCCGGGGTCACGGTAATGAGATAAGTCCCGCGACCCCGGCAGGCTTTGGCCCTCTAGAGGGGGACCCCGTCATTACGCTGACGCTCTTTGAGGCGCGCGTGGAACACAACGCGCCGTCGACCCGGGCATGGTCCATGGTCGGGTGGCGAGTTGCCCAATTCTTTTGCACTCTTGGGGAAAGGCTATGATTCATTATGTAATTTCATTTTTTTAGTAAAGTATTATCCAATTTTGGATAAACAGGTACTTTTAGCGCAGCATTATGCTGAGTGATCGTCTTTCTTTTCATAGTCATGGCGTGCAGCTATCGATTTCTGTTTTCGTTATTTTATTTATGATTAGATTTAGTAAGTTATTTATTTCTCTGTCTTTTCTCTTCATATTTTGCATGCGTGTCTGTGCAAAAATAAAAAGATGTTTCTTTATTTATTTTTTAGTCAATTTATCCAATCAGCTTTTCCGTTCTCAAAAATGCCTAATATTAAAAAGAGTCAATAAAACAAGCATTTCATACCTTGAGATCCAACCCGGGTACTCTAAACACAGTAAGATCCAGTACAGGTTGATGTCTGGCATGCGCTGGTTTCCTTCTGGCAGCTGTGGGTGAACTACTACCTCCCGTACCACCTTCTGCTAATCCACCTGACGCCGACCTGCCGACTCGCATGCGACCGCTAAAGGCAAGAAATATACTTAATAAATTTGCAAACACTCTATTTCTAGATTATTAGGTGAGAGATGAAGTGAAATTCCTTTGACAACTTTTCGACAAGTCTTCAGCCGAGTTTCCACTTTTGAGCAAACATTTTGATCAGAGCAAATGTTTGCTATTTTGCCAGTGTTCACTGAATGCAACTAGTACTTAATTTTTTATTGTGATAGCTATAAGTACCAATGTTTGTTATGAACAAAGGTTTGTTTGTATGTTCGCTAAAAAGATCCAACGACCACCGAGCACGTCAAACACCGAATGAATGCTCAAAGCAAGTACTACTACTCACATTTTAATACTATCATCTTCTTTACTGGGTTCCTTGGTATGCAGCACACACTTCCCGCTGTTGATGTACACTTTCACGTCCAGTTCGAAGTCAATATTCGGCTCCGTCGTCTTTGACTTGCTCGTCTTGTTCTCAGAGCTCAGGCCTTCTGATTGTATGCCGCTGTTACAGAAGATATACAACGATTGGATTCATTTTAAGGTTGAGGAGATTAGTAGAAGAGTCTGTTAAAAAATGGATAGGCTGTTTTAAGATCCGCTTTTTCCTACTGCAAGGAAGTTTTACTCGCAAAGAGATGGCGAAGAGAGAGAGGGACCTCTCAATTCCTCTCAGGTCGTTTAGTTGACGGACGCAAATTTATCTGCGTCCTCCATGAGATGTAGCCTGCAAGTGGCTCACTTGATTAGATACAGGCCCGAGAAGACGACTACGCCGAAAATTTGAATGAATTGAAAAACTTTTTTTTTAAAAAGTACCGACTTCAAAACAAATACAATAAAAGTTTAAAATTTTAACTTTTCTTTCGGAAGTCGGTGGCAATAGTCAATGACACAACAAAACAAAGCCACCGACTTCCGAAAGAAAAGTTATTTTAAACTTTTTTGTATTTGTTTTGAAGTCGGTACTTTTTTTTTAAGTTTTCATTTTACCCTTTTTATTTAGTTTATTTATTACATATTCAACAATTCTTGTAAAAATACAAAATTTTCTTATTCTTACATATGCACTAATCTTATAATCCGTCACAACATAAAAAAATCCATATCTCTAAAACTACTGAACCGATTTTGATGAAACTTGCAGTGTACCCTAAGTTGAACAATACCTAGTACAACAAAAAAAGAATTACTTAAATCGAACTTATAGTTCCGGAGATATGCGTGCACAAACATAAAAACATACATACATACACTTATGAAATTTGGCACATTTGTTCAGACGCTGATATAGACTAACATATATGAAAACTGGGCAGTTCTGATAATATTACATACATACGGGTCGAATTGATAACCTCCTTTTTTTGAAGTCGGTAAAAAGAGCAGGGTTCGAAGGATATATATCAATTGATATATATCATGATATATATCCGATATATATCCGATATATATCAAACGATTTTTTGTGATATATATCAAAAATAATAAATGGATTATTACTATATTGTATTTAAGTACTTTTATCGACGCGCTGCGTATATTCGTCGTTTTTTCCGTCTTCAGACCATCAAATTCGAATTTACCAAGTAGGTACTGCGATCAATAATAATAATGCAACGAAAAAGAGCCAAAATAATTTTCAATTCTATCATTTGTAAACATACTCCTTAAAAGTGAAGTGGATTTTTAAGATATTTTAATTTTGTTTCCATAATATAATATAAGACTTTGTTTTCTGAGAAAAAGATGTGTTTTTAGTTGATTTTAGTGAATTATAAGATTTTATGTTTATTTTGTTTGTACTGATTTTAATTGATTTGTTTAATACATAAACATAAATAAAAACTAAAAATATGTGGTTTTTATATTATAATAATAATTCATAATAAATTGTCATGTTTCTGTGCAAAATCGTATAGTAATAAGATAACAAAATGACAGTCTTAAGAAATGGATATAAATATCGGATATATATCCGATTTTGGATATATATCGGATATATATCATAAATATCCGATATTTTGATATTTATTATAAATATCGGATATTTTCGAACCCTGAAAAAGAGATTGCTAGACAGGGTTAAGTAAGGGATAAAGGTCATCAGCCTATAAATGTTCCCACTGCTGGGACACAGGCCTCCTCTCTGTGAGAGGGAGTGGGCCGTAATCCACCACGCGGGCCCAGTGCGGATTGGTAGATGTCACATGTCTTCAAATTTTTGGTTCTAGGGCGTCGACGGTTTCCTCATGATGTTTTCTTTCACCGTTTTGAGAGCAGAGGTGTTGAAATAAATTACATAAAGTAATGCACCTGACGGGGTTCGAACCCACGACCTACAACTCGTAAGTCGAGGCCGATACAAGTGGGCCACCAAAACAAAAGAGGAGAAAGATATGCCGATCACAAATAAATTGGAATGATGTTGTCAGTCTTTTACAAGAACGGCCAACATTAGTTTTGCGATATAATGTAACTTTTACAGTAAATAAATCAAATCAAAAATATTTGTTTACTACAATATGGTAAAAAAAAGTGTTACGTTTAATTTGTTTCAGCGTATCCTGCCATCACATCAAATAACCTAATAAAAAAAGTTTTCGTTTTTAAATTAATTCAATGTATTTATAATGTTTTTTCATCAATAAAAGTCAAAAAAAGAAAGAAAGTCAAAATGTTTAGTCAATACTACAACAACTGTTAAGTCAATCTATCCACATACCCGTGGTCATGTTTCCTTCTCAACTCCACTCCATCCAGTTCATCAGGCCAGTGGTCGGGGTGTGCGGGCAGCGAGCTCTGTCTCTGGACCGTGGGAGTCTGTAGTGGACGGGAGGAGCCTGCACCCGCACGAGGACCGCGGAGAGACGCGGAGCGGGACGGACCTGGATATATGAAAGTAAGGGACTTTACTCATGGCGCGACGTGATATCGAATTGCATCGATTGACGATATCGGTGAGATATCACACAAGCGTCCGGCCGAAGCAAATGTATGGACAATCGCTAGTGTTTGCTAATGGAGTCGCATGGATTGACAATATCGCTCACAGATCTGCTCGATATAGAATTGCATGTACGTCCTAATGACAATGCATATGATTCTGTGTTCGAAATTCGATTGCGCAACTAGGTACTCGTCACTGGCGACATCTTTTGTCTTTTGTTTGCAGCGCCTTTATGTCGTAGTAGTAAGGTGGATTATCGTAGTTTACGGTCGAATTGCATCGCATCGCTCCATTAGTAAGTACGTGCGACTTATATCGGCAATCGACTCGATATCGCACGAATCGCGTCTCGTCGCATCGCGCCATGAGTAAAGTCCCTAAGGATATGATTCCACCAAAATAGTGTGCAGCACGTTTGTTCGCAGAACTCCAGCAGTGCGCGTACTAAAGGAGGTTCCCCATGATGCGAGGTGACGTAATAGGGGGTTTCACTGCGAGTTTTAGCCGTCAGTCGCGCCACAAGCGCATAACGTAAACAACGTTCAAGTGTAGCTTCGAGTGTGAGTTATATTAAATGTAGTCTTATGTAGTGTCATCATCATCATCAGCCTATAAATGTTCTCACTGCTGGGACACAGGCCTCCTCTCTGAGAGAGGGAGTGGGCCATAATACACCACACGGGCCCAGTGCGGGTTGGTGGATGTCACATGTCTTCGAATTTTTGGTTCTAGGACATGCCGGTTTCCTCACGATGTTTTCCTTCACCGTTTTGAGAGCAGTGGTGATGAAATAAATTACACAAAGTAATGCGCCTGGCTGGATTCGAACCCACGACCTACAACTCGTAAGTCGGGGCCAATACCACTGCACCACCACTGCTCAACGATTAAACCCTACCCTTATGTAGTGTATGTCAAGTTAATCATACAGTAAATGATATCATGCGCTGGTAGCGCCATCTGAGCCGAGCTTTGCTTAAAATGTCCCATTAGATCGATTCCAACTACAAGTGAAAATCATCCTTACCACTACGACATATAACATAAAACGTGCGGTTATCTACGGGTGAATGAAAAACAAAACACGCTCGCCACGAAGACGTCAGGTCAATCGAATTGCATCATTATAATCGTAGTAGCAAGGACGATTTTCATTTTTAGTTAGTAGAAATTGCAAATTGCACGAATCTCGTCATGGGGTAGCTCCCTAACTGGTGCCTCTGTGTCCACCGACAAGGCAGTGCGTAACTTTTGTAAGCGCACAGTGCAGTGATCTTGTGCACGAACATGTAAATATAAGTTTGTTTTAGAGACGAGAACCTATCAGTATTTTATTCATTTTTCTTATCTGTTGTATGACTAAAATGTTTGTTCTACCGAGTCAGTGTTACTACCGAAACAGTGTGTGTTTTGCTCTACTAAGAATTATTACTGTACTATACGTTTAATTTGGTAAAGCAATATGAGCGCACAAGCGAGTCCACTGAATACATTTGTGCGCGTACAAAAGTATACGGATGTGCGCGAACATTTCTTATATGAGAGTACGGACGCCAGCACATCAAGCTACCACAATCTGTCTAATTTCTTTAATCGATTTTCAACCTTATCAGAATAGTGGAAGGTTAATATTCGATTGGTAAAATTTTAAAGATTGGGGTAGGTTGACCTGCTGCCGTCTATACTTACCGATTCTTTGGGGTAACATAAAAAATCTGTTTGCGGCTGTCATAATCACAATAAACTGACCTGTAAGTGGCTCGCTCTCCATAGAGCTCCAGCTGCCTCCTTCAATGATGTCCGCGAGTCTGTTGTCCTCATCACCCAGTAACAGGGTCTCACCAGAATCTCCCACACCGGGAGACAATGACAGGTTCGGTTCTACCAGACTGTAGAGTGGGTAGTAAGTTAAATATCTCAAATAATACGAAAAAAAAACATGCTCGCGATTTCGCTCGTCTCCTTTCCTCTACGTATCCTTGTCTGTATCAAAATTAATCAACATCGGATCAGTCGATTAATTAGTAAGGCTGATTTAATCCCAGTTTTCTTTTTCTTATTCATATTGTCGAAAGTAAAAATATGTACGAAATTAGTTCAAACTACGAATGAGAGATTTTTGGGGGATTTTTGGAGCTTCGACTCAGGTCTAGTATAGGAACGAACCGAGGGTTATTCAGAAAGGTCAAACAATATACAGGCAATCAAATGAATGCACCCAATTTACAATTAGCCTCTATTTGTAGTTCGTAAAGATACCTAAATTTATTTTAAATACATTTAAAGCAGAGTTATAACCAGATGTCGGAATTAGGTAGAGTTATTTTAGTATTTACATCGAAATGTTGATATTAATCTTCCCGGGATTTCTAATAACAATTTCGTGTGGAAAACAGTATTATAAATAAATAATAATAATAATAAAAACATCAGAGTTAGATTAAAGAGAGAGTAAATTACTTTTTATTTAATAAATCACGGGTTTTTTGCTGCTCTTTGAAAGTAATTCTGGGATTTGTGGCATATCCTCTTTATTCTTTCGCTATAAGAAATCAGTGTAAGTACCTACATGAGTAACTCTACCTAATTCAGACCTATGGTTATTACAAAGTAAATGTTACCCTTCAAAGTCTTTCCTCTCCTGCGGCGGCGTGGGTACGACGAATGACTTGCTCCTGTTAGATCCCAGCCCCAGCTTGCCTTTAGTGATGGAACTAGCGCGCACGCTCTGACGACGGAGCTTCTGAATCATGTCCCTGCGAAATAAAAAAACATATTTGTATATCAATTTTTTATAGCTAACCCAATTTGACGGCACGTTTGGCGCAGTGGCCGAGCAATTGGACTACTGCGCTGTGTGTCACAGGTTCGATCCCCGCACGGAGCAAATATTTGTATGATCTGCAAGTAGAACTGTTCCGGGTCTGGGTGTTTGTGTATGTGAGTTTGTAAACGCACCTGACTGTGAAAAGAAAGGCGACTACTATGTGTAAAAGCCTCCTAAAACATTACGTAAGTCTTTTGTATAGCAACGGCTTGTATAACGACTATTCATCCAAGTGTGGTCCAACGTCTTTAAAAAAATATATACACAAGCCGGATTGATGTTGGTCCACTATTGCACTTTTTAGAGTGGATAGGCCATACCCATTGTATAGCTAACGACCTCTCCAATAGAGCATGCTAGATTATTTCGGAAATATAAATTTATAATTTGAAAAAATATTTACCTTTCGCGTTATTGTGTTTCAATATTTAGACTAAGTTAGTGCTATTTATTAAAATATAGCTATTTAGTATAATATGTAGTAGAAAAAATGAAAGGGAATCATCTATCTTGTTATGGACATGTGACTAAAAGGGATGGACGTTATGAATGTTGAAGGATTGAAAACAAGAGAAAGGGAAAAGATGGATGGATTGTTTGAGGAATAAATATGAAGGAAAAAGGAGTAAATGATACTGTGACGTCTGATAGGTGAGAATGAAAGAAAAAAACGTGTTGCGCCGACCCTAAAAAATAATTGGAATAAAGGCAGGAAAAAGATGATGATAGCATTTAGATTTAGACGTCACAGTATCATTTATTCCTTTCTCTTTCATATCATTCCTTAGACAATCCATCCATCTTTTCTTTAGCCTTCCTCTTCCTCTCCATCCATCAACATTCATACTCATCACTCTCTTAGTCACGTGAGTATCATCCCTCCTCATCACATGTCCATACCATATCTCTTTTAACATACCTTCTAAAATCCTTAAACACGAGCGCCTCCAGATCATGCAGCCTCTTCATCTCGTACTCTATAGTAGTATGACTGGCCCCCAGGGTTCGAAGGTCGTTGATGATCTTGGCCTGTTCATTCATCTCCTTCTCTATCAGCTTGGATCTCTTCTTGGCGTCGATGCTGGTGTCGAACACGAAGGCTGGGAGGTGGTCCGTGCATTTACGACGGAGGATTATGCTTTCCTGGTGGGGGAAAATGTTACATTATTCGTTGAAGTTGTCAGTGTTACTGTGGAAAACGAAATAAGGGATAGTTTGAAACTAACAGTCAAGTTTTAAGGCAAGGTATTATTCATCCGGGATCGCGGGACTAACGAACTACCGTGACCTCGGGAACGCAAAGGGCCATTGAAGGACACGGTGGATTTTAGTCAGTACAAGTCTGACAGCCCTCCTGCCCTGCCCTAGGTGGGAGGACTCATTAGATGATTTTGGCACACTAAAACAAGTTATTATTCATAAAAAACATCGATTTTTATGCTAAACAGAGCTGAATAATTGTAGTTATTCGCTTGAACAGCCCAGTTTTAATACTATAAAGTGTTATTTATTTATATTGGTATTAATTTATTTACGAAGATGTGTTTTGGGAAATCTTTAAACGGAAGGCGTGCGTGGAATACGACGCTCTGTTGTCACAGCCCGGGTTCTTGATCGGACGGCGAGCTGAAACTGAATGTCACCATAGCGGCCAATTAACAAACCGTTAGACAGTTACGCCATAAATAGTTTATACTCAGTTTTTTACAAAGAATGGTAAAAACCTGAACATTTAGTACCTGTGAATCCTTGCTGTTATCGGCCTCATCGTCGAGATCGCTCTCGTAGTCCATCTTAAGCGGGTCCTCCTCCTCGTAGCCGGTGAGCATGGTGAGCGTGTGTCCCAGCGCTGAGAGCTGCTTGCCCACGTTCACGTCCAAGTGGATGTCCACGCCCTCCATCTGCCACGACACGTTCAGGAACCATTTCGCATTTTCTGGAGGGAAATGAGCATATTGGTTTATTGGTTGACTTCTTGCAAAATGGTTGATGTCAATTTAATAATAGAGTCATTTCATATTTTACATCAGTAAACCAACAGAGCCGTCCATCTTCAGAAACCCACTGGGTAGCGGGTTTTGCAGAGCATTGGGACATTGTGGGCTAAACCAAAAACCAACAGCATCCTGGTTGACCCGTCAGTATCAGCGATGTAGTGTAAAACGGGCTGGTTTCCTCAACTCCACGTCTAAAGACGTTTTAGACATAGATCTTGCTTCATGGGATCATTTCTAGCAACGACCTATCAGTTACCTTATAATAATAACAAAATAGTAATTAAGAGACATAAAGTAACTGTTAAAGGACTGTATAATTATCATGGTGGTGTGACGTTACGTATTCATTGATTGTAGTGGTTTATTTACTGAAAAACCGTTCAAATTAATTAAAAAATATACCAATAATTAACTCACCATTATGCTTAGCAGCAGTAGTCCTACTACACACTTCATACGTCCCTTCAGAGACACAACACACATTCAAACTTGGTTCATCAGCCCTCGGCTTCCAGTCATCCAGGGACGCTTCGAAGTCGTCAGCGAAGCGTAGGCACAGGCCCACGAAGCGACCCTTGGATACTAACGCGCCGGATGAACAGGCGCCGATGTTGGTGGACTCCAGGGTCACTACAACAGCCCCCCGGGCTTCGCCCTCGCCACACCATGCGCCCCAAGCGCCGCGGCCGAGGCCCCAACGAGCCTAAAGCACCAAAAATAAATACACAGAGTGGAATTTTGTAATGCCACTTGGAGGGATAGTACTCTTAATACTGCAGATAGAATATTTTACTCAAAGGAAACATTTCTTTATTTTTGAATAGAAAGCAAACTGCATTCAAAGATTTTCGAAAATTCTCTTCTCCCACACCCGGAAATCGAACCGGCTAAAACTGAAAAAATTATACCCTGTACTTTTATTGCATCGATCGTTAGGGTCAATTATAAGGATGAAATCTCTCTAACAAACATAATAAATTAAATGAAAAGAAAACCAGGAAAACTTAAATTAATTAAATTATTTACAAAAAATTGTTAACTAACTAATTAGTTGCTCGAAATGGGCTCCATTCTCTTGGAATCTTTGAATGCAGTTTGCTTTCTATTCAAAAATAAAGGAATGTTTCCAGGTGGCATTACAAAATTCCACTCTGTATATCATATCCTGTAATTTTTTTAAGAAGAGCTTAATGTGATCATTGTGTAGATGGGAAAAAAATGAGCAAATCTTTGTGCTTTGGTAAAAATATACTTTGAAACTCAAGAACTTACCATAGGTGGCTGGTTGAGAGGCAAACATATTCCAATGTCATCTACGTTCAGTTGTAAGAACAACGTACTTAGATGCGGCGTTGTAATTTGTGACGTCAGTTGTACCTGGAAAAAAAAGTTTATCAGCAGAGCATTAACAAAAAAAAATTACTCCTCTTTTTTGTAAAGACGTTCAATTGTTAAGCACAATTTCAATGCGGTTTTGAATTATTGGAGAACCGCCTATATTTTTCTTCGCGTCACTACCACGACGATATTTACATTTTGCTAGCCCAAAATTTTGACCCCTCCACACAGTAATAAATCCTATCCCTCAAAAGGATAATGTAAGAGACAAGATAAATAATCTCATACAAACCTTTTCAAAAACCTGCTGTGTAGCCGTCAGCACTTCTTTATTCAAATTCAGTCGCTTCTCGTTCCAGTATTCATACGCGTTCTTGTAGTTGAGCCACACGAGTATGGCCTTGTCTACAGCGACCGGTTGTATGTATATGAGAGGTCGCTTGAGGGTGATCAGGACCACTTCCTTGTCATCACCGCACACCATCTCGTCTTGGAAGGCGTTGCGCATTGCTGGAATAAAAAGTGTTGGAGGAAACTTGGGAAAATGAAACTTATTGTTTTGTGGTAAGATTTGATGCAGTTTTTTATAACAATAGTGGTACATAAATAGATTACAAAGGAAGCAAACAAGTATTATGAAGGCGAGAGTGTTTTTTGAATCCAGAGCACAGCGAGAGATTCAAAGTACGTGAGCTTAAAATAGTGTTTCTCCTGAGGTGGGCACTCTACTTTTTATTTACTCTTTTATTTACTTTTTATAACTCTTTTTGAATGGATATAATAAACGATGGATAACCCAGTCGGGAACAGAAATACGACACCGAGTATGATCAAAAGTTTATCTCTGTTTTCTATTATGTTAGGAGCCCAGTTTTTAGATAAATAAATAGAACTTACATATCCTCGTATTGAAGAAGGCGTACTGCTGGAACTCTGGCTCGGCTTCTTCGAACATAGCGTTGCGAATTAGCTGTCCTAAACTTAGGTTGACATCCACCTACACAAGAAAAAACACAAGATAGTACGCTCCGTCATAAAATTAGAACTATCAGATGTCACTCATTTTTAAAAGCTATAGTTGCGAGCTTGAATATTTAAAAAAATCAAATCATTAGTATGTTACAGGCACTTTCGAATTGACAAAAAAAAAATGTTCAAAAGTAACTATAGTGCTACAGTCTCTGTCAGAAGACATAATAACTGTATAGTTGCAGGTGCCAATCAAAAACAGATCTCTATGTAGTAGAATGAGGAAGAAACTCCATGGACACTCTTTTTTAGGGATGGCCTGGTCTGGCACAATATCAGCTAAGCTGATCGACTGTTTCCCGAAAGCACCGCTACAAATTCCACATTTTTTTAATATATTTTTCTTTACACACCTTTGTAGTACCCGAACGAAAATCTTCTCCTTTTAAGTCAGTTAAAAAACATACCGCTACATATTATATTCCACATATATTTTTTAGGACACCTTTCTTTGTAGACGTATGTAGTAGTTGTAAATCAAAAAGTTATATTATAATTAGTTACCTGTGCCCTAGCAAACAGTCGCACTTCATGTGGCTCTGTAGGTTGTTGCACGTTCTGTACGCGGTTTGATATCTCGAACTCTACCGCGCCTGTTTCAAGTCGAACTGCCGAGTTGCTTGGCGTTGTCGCTGTTAATTGTATGCGCTAGAAACAAAAGATAAGTATAAGAAAAGGTATTGTTTATGAGATTCTGAGATTTATTACACTAAATATGTGAAGGTCAAGAGGTTCTATTAGTTAGATAGTTATCAGTCAATAATGTTCCCACTGCTGGGACACAGGTCTCCTCTTTTTGAGAGGGAGTGGGCTATTATCCACTACGTGTGCCCTGCACGTATTTATAGATGTCACATTGTAAGGATTTTTGGTTCTTCAACATGTCGGTATTCTCGCGAAACACTTATATGCAAAGAAAAAAACACATTTCGAATGACATTATCATGTAAAGGAAGATTGAATCTAAACAATTATGTTTTTTTACTTGATTGAGGGAATTACGTACCTTTATTCTAATAGTGAGTGAGAACAATATCCTGCTGAGTGCTGACGTTGACGCTTCTTCTTCGTTCCATAGTGGTACTGGCTTCTCACCACCATAAACTTTTTGTACTACTTCGTTGACTTCCTGCAAATTGGTGAAAATAAGTAAAAAAATTAATCTATATTATTATGTAGACTAGGATAAATGATAAGGCTGCGTTTCCACTGAGGCGGAGCGGAGTGCGATTCACCAATTACATTGCTTGAGTGGAGAAGAGTGAGATAGCAGAGAGTGGATTTCAAGCCTTGTGATTGGTGAATCGCACTCCGCTCCGCTTCGCTCCGCCTCAGTGGAAACGCAGCCTTAAGATGTATCAAAAATTTGGTATCGCGTGATCATGGCAAGTATCAGGTGTATTCGGGGAAACAAGTGTAATGTGTCACTTTGGTGTCACCATAAAAATAAATGGTTTTAATGAAAAATATGTGTGTAAATTTTTTTCTGCGTGATATGAAAAATTTTGTGTATTGCATCTTAAAGGGGTTTGCAACTTTTTGGCATCAAATTTTTTTTTCTTTCGCCAGTAATGAAATTTTGGTCATAAATAGACCACAACCTAAGAAGTCCGTAAAAAATAATAAAAAAATTCTAAACCGTAACCAACCAGAGATATGGCGGTTTGTATTTGGTTCTAATCTGGAGTTATTTTTTGTAGGAATCCATAGATTTTTTGACGTACTAGCTTTTGCCCGCGGCTTTGCCCACCCCAACCGCCTTTATGTATAGCCCATAACCGTGTCTAGAGACCCATCTATCTCTGTATCAAAATTCATCAACATCGGTTCAGCCGTTTTGACGTAAAAACGGAACAGACTTATAGACTTATTTTCGTATTTGTAATACTAGTAGGTTAACGAGGAATAATGATTGGTTTGTTTATTATAATGTTAAGAAGATCTTTTAACCGACTTTAAAAAAGTAGGAGGTTCACAATTCGGCGGAACTTTTTTTATGTATGTTCCCTTGTTTCTCAATGACGCCTGGGCCGATTTGGGTAATTCTTCTTTTGTTTGAAAGGGTATCGTAACAGATGGTCCTATGGTTACTAAGGTCATGACGGAATCTTGGAGAAACTCTTCAATAAATGACAGCAAGTCATCTGCGATTGCTGCTATCGCATATCTATGCATTGTTTACGTAAACACACAACATAATATTACGCCTGTACCCACTAAAAAGCGTAAAACAAAATCGTCTTGTTTCTAACGTTGAAAAATACACAAAAAGTGAGTTCTCCCTCCCTGGGTGGAGCAGAAGAGACTGTTAGACTCGTACGGACTAAAATCCACCGTGACTTCCATTTCCGATCCAAGTGGAATATGACCCGTCGCGTCGACTCACCCATTACTCGGCGTCCGCATGCCCGCGCCTATAGTGGCCGGAAATCGCTTCACATCGTTCAACACCCCAGGCGTCTCCCGCTACGGCTGGGGTGGAGTCTGTCCTCTCCCTCACGCATTTCGCCTCTTCCTTCACTAGCATAACTGCTTCGCAGAAGAAGGTGCCTGCTTCTCATTTCATCTCACCCCACAGCATGGCCTCAACCAATGCCAGGCGGGAAAGGTCACCACCACCTACCGCCTCCGTAAGTAACTAAGGACAGCGTAGCTCTGTGCAAGCGGGGCAGATCTCCAACGTGCTACGGTCAGAGTCCCAAATAACAGTGGGAGGGGTTGATATCGGCGTCGGGTTGATGAAGTACCTGGGACTCGTCCTCGGCAGCCGGTGGAAATTCAGGGAGCATTTCCTGCGTTTGGCCCCCAAGCTGAACCGAGCAGCGGCCGCCTTCAAGCAGCTCCTGCCCAATCTCGGCGGGCCAAACACCTACTGCCGGAGGATGTAGGTACGCCATTGTCATGCGGTCCATGGCCCTCTATGGGGCTCCCGTGTGGGCCCTGTGCATGCGGACGCGACCGGAAAAACTGGCTGCGTGCCAGAGGGTCATAGCCATTTGGATGATCCGGGTATACCACACGATCGCCGGCGAACCGGCCAACCTGATTGCCGGATTGCCACCTTGGGATCTGGAGGCGAAGGCTCTCTGCCGCGTCTACGAGTGGCGCGCGGAGGCGCAACGCCGGGGCGGATCTCCGCTGCCTCGACAAGTCGAGGCACTGCGAGAAGAAGCTCCGGCGCGATCTTAGGGCTGTTTAGAAGGACCGACTGTCGCAACCGAGGTTCAGGAGTTTCAGGAGGTTACTGTGTCTCTGTGTCTGACATCTCTTTTTTTTTTAAAGCTGTGGTGGCCCAGTGGTATCGGCCTCGACTTACGAGTTGTAGGTCGTGGGTTCGAACCCCGTCAGGCGCATTACTTTGTGTAATTTATTTCAAAACCACTGCTCTCAAAACGGTCAAGGAAAACATTGTGAGGAAACCGGCATGTCCTAGAAACAAAAATTCGAAGACATGTGACATCTACCAATCCGCACTGGGCCCGCGTGGTAGATTACGGCCCACTCCCTCTCTTAGAGAGGGGGCCTGTGTCCCAGCAGTGGGAACATTTATAGGCTGATGATGATGATGATGTGTCTGATAGGGAAAGCAGAAACGTCTGGGTGCCACTATTGCGAGAATCGCTCGGTAGACACGATGGGGGATACGGTGCAGGACTGCCCCGCTTGGGCGGAGTACCGCCCTGTCCTCAAGGAAGCGATAGGTGGCGACATCTCGCGCCCGGCATTATTGCGAGGCGAGACCGAATGGGAAGCGGTCGTCTTCTTCTTTGAAGCAGTTATGCTAGCGAAGGAGGAGGCGGGCGCTGTGAGGTGCGCAGCCTCAATCTCACAACCCAGCCGGACGGCATCGGAAGTGGCGAAGAAACTTTCGGCCACCGTACGACAGCGGACAGCGAGTAATTCGCGACTCGCCGTGCGATCATGGACCATGCCCGGGTCGACGGCGAGTCTTGTTCCACGCGCGCCTCAAAGCGCTGTCAGCAATCTGACGGGGCCCCCCCTCAGAGGTCCAAAGCCTTTTGGGGTCGTAGGACCGTCTTGTCAGGTAACTGTGGCCCCGGAACGTAAAGGGCTATTGAAGGACACCATGGATTTTAGTCGGTATAAGTCTGACAGTCCCTCTCGTTCTGCTCGGGTGGGAGGACTCATTGGATGATTTTACAACGTAAAAATATCGAGAGCCAAGCGCCTGTCGGGACCATGAAACTGCCCTGCGCTGGGTGGATTTTAGTACGAGTCTGACACCCTTTGCGGCGCGCATGCAACACAACGCGCCGTCGACCCGGGCATGATCCATGGTCGGACAGCGAGTCGCCCATTACTCGCCGCCTGCATGCCCGCGCCTACGGTGGCCGGAGATCGTCTTGCAAAGTCCGTCGCCGTGGGTGTACTGCGGCTGGGGTGGAGTGAGGACGCTGTCCTCTCCCTCACTCGGCGCGCCTCCTCCTTCGCGAGCATTTCTGCTTCGCAGAAGGAGGCGACCGCTTCCCACTCCGTCTCGCCCCGCAGCATGGCCTCGACCAATGCCAGGCGCGAGAGGTCTCCGCCTGTCGCCGCCCTGAGGACACGGCGGTGCTCTGCCCAAGCGGAGCAGTCCTGCACCGTATGCTCCACCGTGTCCTCCGGGTGATCCTCGCAGTGGTGACACCCAGACGTTTCCTCCTTTCTCCTCAGACACAGGTACCTCCTGAAACAGCCGTGTCCGGTGAGGACCTGCGTCAGGCGGAAGGTTAGGACGCCGTGACGCCTATCCAGCCACTCCTCAAAGAGGGGTCTTACCGCCGCGATTGCGGCGTGCCCGGACCTCGGTTGCGACAGTCGTCCCCTCCATACTGCCTTGAGATCGCGCCGGAGCTCTTCCCGCCGAGTGAGTACATAGTATATTTTTTTCAGATTGCGTAAATAATGCTTAGATATCCGTTGATTTGCTGTAATTTTTATAGAGAGTTTCCTAGATTTCTTCAACATCCCGTCATCATATCCTGACCTGATTACCATGGGATTATCTGTGATCTAAATGTTTTTAAACAAAAGAAGAATTTCCCAAATCTGTCCAGGCGTCATCGAAAAATCGGGGAACATAAATAACAAAAGGTTATGACGAGTTGGGAACCTCCTCCTTTTTTTCGAAGTCGGTTGAGAAACAAAAACCAAGTGTAAAATATCATTTCTGTAGGAATTCGGTGACTTTGTTTCTTATTTTCTTGATTTTTTTGCCGCCGACTTCCGAAAGAAGAGTTATTTTACATTTATTTTGTATTGTCTTTAGAAGCCGGTTATATTTTGCTCTTTTTAGTAGGTACAGGTGCTGTCATTTATTGAAGATTCCCACGATTTCGTCCAAGATCGGGTCATGAGATCCTGACCAAGTAAACATGGGACGTTATTCAAGAGATTCCTCGTTTTCTCCAAGAGTCCGTCATGACCTAGTAACCATGGGACCATTAAGATACCCTTTGTTTTGCGAGGTAAAATTATCAAATGAGTCCTCCCGCCCAGGGTGGGGCGGGAGGGACTGTCACACTTGTAGTGACTAAAATCCACCGTGATCCTTCAATAGCCCTTTACGTACCAGGGTCACGGTTACCAGGTGAGAAAGTCCCGCGACCCCGGCAGGCTGTGGCCCTCTTAGTGGGCCCCGTCAGATTGCTGACTCTTAGTGGGCCCCGTCAGATTGCTGACTCTTAGGGGCCCCGTCAGATTGCTGACTCTTAGGGGGCCCCGTCAGATTACTGACTCTCAGGGGGCCCCGTCAGATTGCTGACTGTTAAGATACCCATGCAAACAAAAGAAGAATTACCCAAATCGCTCCAGGCGTCATTGAGAAATCTGGGAACATACATAAAAAAAAAATGTTCCGACGAATTGTGAACCTCCTCCTTTTTTGAAGTCGGTTCTTCTTAACATTATTATAAATAAACCGCTCATTATTCCTCGTTATCCTACTAGTATTACAAGTACGAAATTAAGTCTATAAGTCTAATCCGTTTTTACGTCTAAACGGCTGAACCGATGTTGATGAATTTTGATACAGAGATAGATGGGTCTCTAGACACGGTTATGGGCTATACATAAAGGCGGTTGGGGTGGGCAAAGCCGCGGGCAAAAGCTGGTACTTCAAAAAATCTATGGATTCCTACAAAAAATAACTCCAGATTGGAACAAAATTCAAACCGCCATATCTCTGGTTGGTTACGGTTTAGAAACTTTTTTTCTTCTTCTATGGACTTTTTATGTAGTAGTCTAATTATGCCCAAAGTTTCATCACTGGCGAAAGAAAAAAAAAATTGATGCCAAGGTCCGTACTAAACATGTACATTTTAATTTTTATGTAGGAATGTTTCATGTGTGTGTGTGAGTGTGTTTACAAATATTTAAAATGAAACAAACAGTTAGAGCCTCAACCACTATTTGCAAGCTATACAAATATTTGTTTAGTGTAGGATTTAGCAAAATTTTGTCAGAGGCTACCGTTAAGTAACAATTTTGCGTGATTCTCGTAAAAATATGACTTAAATAAGACAAAAAGCCATAAAAAAATAAAATAACCTTCATAAAAACCTTCTGCACGAACACAAGATGGTTCAAGAGGTCAGTGGAGAGCGTGTGCTCGAACAGTCCTATATCAGCGCTGGCGGCCACGTACCGGCCCGCGCGCAGCAGGGCGCCCTCCTGGCGGGCCGCGCCGCGCTGCTCCAGCACGCGGCCCGACACGTGCACGCCCGGGAGCCACACCAGGGCCTCGGCCGGGATGTTGGCCTCGGAGACCTGCGGGAAGTGCTTTGGAATGTGCGGCTCTTTTGAATTGTGAACGAAACAATTTAAAAATAAAAATAAGAGAGGACTTTCTGACAGATATCATGTATGTATCCAACAGCTAAATTTAACAAAAATTGGAACTTCTGAAGTGTCTTTTTTGTAAACTATCTAAAACAAAATTAATCGACGCTGAGTTTTAATGTCTTACGGTCGGCTCAGACCGAAACGTGACGCTGCGCGCACATTTCAATAGAGCTATTCAAAATCGAACTCTATTTCCTACACGAAAAGATCCACCTGTCACAAACCGGCGCGACGCAGCGCTTCATTTTAATAGCGACTCAAAATCTAACCTTATTTACGACAAGAAAAGATACACATTTGAAGTATCGTTGCGTCACGTCACGTCGCTTCGCGTCTCGGTCTGAACTAACCCATAAGATAATAAACATAATTAAACTATAATTCCAAGTAATAGAAATAAAAACAAAATTAAAATAGCGCTCATTGATCATATCAAATCACACACGTCCCCCCAGCTTTCTATTACATTTATTTCCGTACCATTCACAAAATCACACTTAAAGAAAGCAAGAGGAAAAACGTTACACATCAATAAACAAACATAATTAAAGTAAGTAATTTTGACGATTATGTGCCATTGCTACCCAAGCCATAATTTACCTGTGTGCCATTATGAGGCGTGAAAATATAAACGGAAAGTGTTACTCACACATTTTTAACACTAATAGATATATGTGAAATGATACAAAAGATAATTTGAGCCACTTAGTTGATCGACAAGTCGAGGCACTGCGAGAAGAAGCTCCGGCGCGATCTTAGGGCTGTTTAGAAGGACCGACTGTCGCAACCGAGGTTCAGGAGTTTCAGGAGGTTACTGTGTCTCTGTGTCTGACATCTCTTTTTTTTTTAAAGCAGTGGTGGCCCAGTGGTATCGGCCTCGACTTACGAGTAGTAGGTCGTGGGTTCGAACCCCGTCAGGCGCATTACTTTGTGTAATTTATTTCAACACCACTGCTCTTAAAACGGTGAAGGAAAACATCGTGAGGAAACCGGCATGTCCTAGAACCAAAAATTCGAAGACATGTGACATCTACCAATCCGCACTGGGCCCGCGTGGTAGATTATGGCCCACTCCCTCTCACAGAGAGGAGGCCTGTGTCCCAGCAGTGGGAACATTTATAGGCTGATGATGATGATGATGAGTTGATCAATAAAGAACCAATATAAAAAAAATTGGCAAAAACTCAGCTCTGCAGCATTCGCTGTTAGAAAAATTCGCGATTTAACTGATATAGACAGTTTAGTTTATTTTAGTGACTTTCACAGTATGATGTCGTACGGTATTCTTTTATGGGGCAGTGCCGCCGACATAAAAAGCAGTTCATTTTCAACAGATGTTTAAACTTTAAATAGTGTACAGGATTTAACAAACAGATTAAATACTGATCAAATAACTGGCCTTAGAGAGTGATGGGTATGAATGTTGTGGATGGATGGAGAGGAAGCAGAAGACCACAGTAAAGATGGATGTATTGTGTGAGGAAGTATATGAAAGATAAAAAAAGAGTAAAAGATGCCTTTGACAGAAAGGAATGGAAGAGGAAATCATGTTGTGGCGATTCCAAAGTAGAATAGAATACGGGCAGAAAGATAATAACACCTAAGCGAATGTTCATAAAGGTTATATTTACCTGCAGCTTGGTAACGAAGCTAAGCGAGTGTTGTTGTAGATCTACAGTGAACTGCGCCTTGTTGCCCGTGACGCCTGAACTTTGTACTTGTTCCATCTTGTACTGAGCTTGTAGTGATGGCAGGAGCGCGGCTGTTATGCTGAGACTCTGTGAGATATAATTATTATTATTGGTTTGTAAACGCATACATACAGAAGAAATTCCTAGTATGGGGAAAAGTTAAAAAAAATACACGCGGCACTCGGAGACTGCCGCGGTGAAGCTATTGCATAACTTTTTTTTATTTTAAAAGAATAAAATCGCCTACTGCGTTTATTTAACGAGAATTTAATTTATTTAAAATGTTTGTGGTGGTCCAGATGTCAGCGGTTATAGACCAGTTGCAGTGTTGTCGACGCCGGCAAAAGTTTTTGAAGCCGCTATTCAACGTTGCATACAGGGGCAAGTCCGAGCACAACTGTCGGACGCGCAGCACGGCTTTCGGCCGGGACACAGCACTTCCACCAACCTACTGAACTTCATGGCACAGGTTATACCGGCAGTCGACGCTGGAGTACTGGTAGACGCGGCATACTTTGATTTTAAAAAGGCCTTCGACACCGTGGACAATGATGTCTTACTACGGAAGCTGGCAAATGTAGGATGTACTCCACACTTGCTACAGTTCTTTATCAGCTATATGAGAGACCGCCAACAGTACGTTGACTACAATGGGTACGAGTCGAAGCCGTACTTCACCAGGTCCGGAGTGAGCCAGGGCAGCAATTTGGGGCCTCTTCAATTTATCATAATGATAAACAGCTTGCCGGAGGTCGTCAGACATGGCTCATGTTTATTGTTCGCAGATGACCTCAAGTTGCTGCTCGAGGTAAGGGACGAGTCTGACTGTGAGCGACTCCAGGGTGACATTGATAGGGTGGTGAAGTGGAGCCATGACAACAAGCTGTACTTCAACGTGTCCAAATGCTCGGTAATATCCTTTAGTCGTGCGCGTACCCCTGTCCGCTATGAGTACAAAGCAGAGGCAGTACCCATGCAGCGAGTAACGCAAGTGCGTGATCTAGGGGTGTATCTCACTCCAGATCTTACGTTTCGCGAGCATATCATTAAGATATGTAAGAAAGCGTACAGAAACCTCGGCTTTGTGCTCAGGCAGTCACAGGGGTTCACTAATATTACGACTATTAGGGTATTATACGACGCTCTAGTCAGGAGTCACTTGGAGTATGGTGCTGTTATATGGGCTCCACATGAAGCCAAGTACTCTGTCATGCTGGAGCGCGTACAAAACAAGTTCACGCGTCACTTGTACTTCAGACTGTACGGGGTATATCCATTGTACCCGCTGATGTACCCCACCCTGTTTGTACTGGGCATGGTCGGGTACAATGAATTGAGGGTGCGACGACAGTTCACTCTTGTCGTCTATTTAATAAAATTACTCCAGGGCAAGGAGCACAACCCAGGAGTGCTTCAGTGCTTGCGGTTCTCTGTTCCAGACCGCTACGTGTGGAGGCGGCGGCGCCCGCCACTGCTGGCTGTGCCAACTGCCAGAACCAACCTGCTGGCCAAAGCACCTCTCACGCGAGCAATTCGTACTGTTAACGGAATTCAGAATAGGCTGGACATTTTTTCGTGTTATTTTAGTGAACTTGCAAAAGTAACGTTATATATAATATGTTATGAAGCCATCAATTAGTTTAATTTTATGTTTATTGTTTGTTTCATATTTATTGTCTCTTTTATTGTTTTATTTTTAATATCCAGTTGGATATTAAAAATAAAACAATTAACAAAACAAAATTAACTTAAGTATGTTTTATAGTTATAAAACATACTTAAGTTAATTTTGGGTGTAGATTACATGATAATGTTATAATTAGTTCAAATTCAATTTTAAATTTTATTTGCTTTTCACAATTGTGTACTTAAGTGATAAGTTAAAAGACAGATTATTACTCATTTTATTATTGACGATATTTAAAATTAAATTAAAATTGAATTGAACTTAATTGGAAATTTAATTGAAATCAAATTATTATCAAGTTGAAATTAAAATGAAATGAAATTGGAATTAAATTGGCATAAATGGTTAATTATAAGGTTGTATCGTTTTAGTTATAAGTAATTTTGGGTTAATGTATTGTGTAAATTGTTAGTAATAGATATCATTTAAAATAGTTAATATTGTAAGTAGTCTTAGCTTTCGCATTAGGTTTCTAGACCTGTAATGATAGTTTAAGAGTTTTAAAGAAATAAATAAATAAACTTCTTTGTTGTAGGAGAATTTTATAAGTAGGTTTCATTGTGAAAACTTTTTTAGGCCGTTTAGAATCAGTAAGAAAAAGTGAATTGTCTTTATGACGGATGTTTTTACGATTGCCGACGTCTCCCAAACTGAAACGATGTTAGACGATGCGTGGTGTCAGGTATTTTCCTTAGGTTTTTTCGTTAGGTTTTTGGGAACACGGTCGTCGCGCCACGCCGCGCTCAGAGCCCGCGATAAAAGCTATGCAATAGCTTAAAAACAAAAAGATTAGGTAAAGTGTCACAGTATATTGAAAGGCCGTTAAAACAAAAACAATAAAGTCGTTATTTCGTCGAGTCGACATTGCGATTTATAGTCAAAAGGGGTAAATGTGTCTGATTTGCTCAAGCTGTGAGTGAATATATTTTACGATCTGTTATCAAATGTTATGATTATTTATGCTTGACGTGAATGTCATGAAGGATTGTTGTGGCTTATGAAATTCATCGTATTGATTTTAGTATGGAAAGTTGTTCAATGGTTTAGAAAAAAAAAACTTATTTTATCAATATCAATAAATCGATGGTTGTGTTAAGTTGAACCCATTTCAAGAAGTACACCAGATTGCGATCACAAAATGAAATAAACCTGAAAGAAAAACACATAAACAAACCTGCAGCAATATACTGAAGTGTAAATGCAGAGGATTCAACAGTGGATGCGCAGGCGGCGGTCGAGGTACTCTGGGGGGGCGGGGCGCGGGGGCGGGGGAGCCCTCCGACGACGACCCTGACCCCCCCGCCCCGCCGGCGGGGCCTGCGGGACCGCCCGGGGCCGTGCGGGACAGGCGGGACGATGTGCGGGTTACTCCTAGTTCCTGTGGAGGGACAATATTTATGAGTTATTAACGTAATTGAATATCGACTCTACGAATGATTAAATCTCCAACGTTTTAGCATTTTTTTTAAAGTACGGCCTAATTAAATCAGTCATTGAAAAAAATAAATCATTTACACTAAAAATATTGACCCAACAATCACAACTCATTGGGTATATGACAAATCTCGTAAAACATGGTGGGACGAGATGGACACTACCATCGACCCTGAATCAAAGAAACTGAAAATCATCAATGCCTTTAATTTGGGATACAAACTAGCATATCACTATCAGATAATATGGCGCAATCTCGAATTGCTCAACAACAACAACATTACGCTAGAAATGTACTCGTTGATAAAACTAAATCAACCGTTATTATTAAAATTAATAGATTTAAAAAATCTAAAAAGCCACGTTTTTAAATGTCCTAAAAATAAGAAAATAACCCTACGGGGCTGAGAGAGGGGCCACTCAAAACGTGGGGGCGTATATTATTTAAGGGATTATTTATGGGATATATTTACATGACGTGTATAGATCGTGGGTGTAACTTGCAAAGTGCGGGGGCGCTTTGCAAGTTACACCCATGGGGGGCGTACCCCACGAAAAGTGAGTGTATAAAAACGTGGGAAAAAAAAATAGTCACACACAAAGTTACAATTTTCACATACTGGAAAATTCCACTATATTTACCTGTAGTGTCGAGGACAGCTGTCTACTGGACCGTGTCATGACTCCGTGCAGTGCCACCGGGTGCTGCGGCAGGTCCACCCTCACTCCGCCCACACTGAGCAGGGCCGTGGCTCCTTGGCGACCTGCCTCCCAGCCGTACAGGGCTTGGGACTTGCCCACACTCACGCGGACCACCGTTCTACAAATAAATATGGCAGATTAATAAAACTCTAAATGTCAATAAGGATAAATACAACATTTCTGTGCAGCTTTTTATTAGACTTGAAGAGAAAACTATATTTTTTTTAATAAATTAAATTTAGTAAACTAACTAAATACCGGGTGTAAAAAGACACTTAACGAAGCCGAAAGCCACGTATTTTACCCATTATTTGGATCATTTTTTCCTTTAGACCATACCTGGGACTCCACGGGTTCTCGAGATATTGAAGGTCAAAGTTGCATTTTTTTTAAACTTTTTTTTACGAAATCGAATTCTAAGTATTATTACAAAACTTTTTTCCAAACAAACACTACCTGAATTTTCGATTTTTCTAAAAAAATTACGCACGCACGTCGATACGTTCTTATCACAGCGCGTTCCAGCATAGGCGCGCTTGTGTGCGTCAAGCCACTGCCTACGCACACAACGACACTAAACCTGTTTGTTTTATATTGCGCGCAATACAATTATTATTATTTTTGATACCTAAAAATAAAAGTTGGTTCCTAGCGATAATTTTAGCGTAAAGCTACTTATTTAGATGTACAGTATGCGTAGTTAACGGCTTTGTGATGTGTCTAATTACACCCTGTATTGTCACTTGCATAAAGCGTCATCATCAGCGATTAACATACGCTTTTTTATTTTCTGAATGCACATTTGAAAGATGTAACTGGATCAGTTTCGCTACAAAGTTTTCCTTCAGCGTTTTGAGTGCTTTGGTTATGAAATAAATGACACAAAAGCATGAACCTTTCAGGGTTCGAACTCGACCGTCTGTATCGGTAACCGTGAACGTATAAACGAACGTAAGGTAACTGAACGAGCAGTGGATGGATCGTATAGTACCTAACCCCTTACGATCCATCCACCCAAGGTAGTAAAACCATCCAATGAGTCCTCATTGGATGGTTTTACTACCCATAAAAAAGGTCTGCAACTCGTAAATGGTCTGCAACTCGTAAATCAGGATCTTCTTCTTCTTCCTGCCCTTATCCCATTCTATTTGGGGTCGGCGCAACACGTTTTCTTCTTCCATTCTCCCCTATCAGACGTCATAGTATCATTTACTCCTTTTTCTTTCATATCATTCCTTAGACAATCCATCCATCTTTTCTTTGGCTTTCCTCGTCCTCTCCATCCATCAACATTCATACTCATCACTTTCTTAGTCACATGGGTGTCATCCCTCCTCATCACATGTCCATACCAAGATAGACGATTCCCTTTCATTTTTTCTGTAACAGGCGCCACTTTCAAACTTCCCCTTATAAACTCATTCCTTACTTTATCCATTCTTGTCACTCCACACATCCATCTCAACATCCTCATCTCCGCTACATGCAATCGTTTCTCATCCATCTTTTTCACAGCCCAGCATTCCGATCCATACAATACGACAGGTCTAATCACGGATTTGTATATTTTCCCCTTTAACTTGAGGGGCATCCGTGGGTCGCAAGTTGTTCCGGTGACCTGTCGCCATTTCATCCATCCCGAGTTGATCCGGTGTGTTATGTCCCGGTCTACAACTGCTCACCTAAAACCTAGTTAGTAGTTACTTACTGATGGTTGGGCGCCATTCCTTCTAGCAGTACAATCATGGTCCTGCCAAGGTTGCCGGTCAGCGACCACTGTCGCGAGCGAGACGCTGAGAACGACGCCTGGAGTGACGTGATCTCTGCTTCTAGTTAGTAGTTACTTACTGATGGTTGGGCGCCATTCCTTCTAGCAGTACAATCATGGTCCTGCCAAGGTTGCCGGTCAGCGACCACTGTCGCGAGCGAGACGCTGAGAACGACGCCTGGAGTGACGTGATCTCTGCTTCTAGTTAGTAGTTACTTACTGATGGTTGGGCGCCATTCCTTCTAGCAGTACAATCATGGTCCTGCCAAGGTTGCCGGTCAGCGACCACTGTCGCGAGCGAGACGCTGAGAACGACGCCTGGAGTGACGTGATCTCTGCTTCTAGTTAGTAGTTACTTACTGATGGTTGGGCGCCATTCCTTCTAGCAGTACAATCATGGTCCTGCCAAGGTTGCCGGTCAGCGACCACTGTCGCGAGCGAGACGCTGAGAACGACGCCTGGAGTGACGTGATCTCTGCTTCCAGCTTCAAGCCGGATAGAGAGGCTAGGAGACGAGTACGGTGGATCCTGATGGAAAAAAGTGTGATTTATATAGTTGTATAAAGGCTTAAAAAAAATAAGTATTTGTAATAGTCTGTATTAAGTTATGTAGCCAGGCATTGCTAATATTCAAAGATTCAAAAATTGTATGATCTGCATGTCTTCTTCTTCTATATTATAAAAATCAATTGTTGTTCGTTAGTCTCGCTAAAACTCGAGAACGGCTAGACTGATTTGTCTAATTTGATTTTGTATTATTTTTGGAAGTCCAGGAAAGGTAAATAGGATAAAAAAATATTCTAAGGCGGTACGAAGTTTGCAGGGTCAGCTAGTTAGAATATATTTTTGTCTTACAATAGGGTACATTAAGTGTCTAAACACACTATGCCGAAGTTACGCGACCGAAGTTCGGCACAATTACGCCTGCAATGCTATTTGAATTACTGACGACACACTATGCCGAAATTACGTCGCGTCATAGCGTACAGCGTAAAGTCTTCGGTCGGGCGTACGTTCAGCGGCAACTTATTCTGTGAGCACACATTATACGCGACCGAAGTTCGGTTCGATTACCGACGAAGATCCGGGGGCGGGGAGCAGCAGGGAGCCGCCCGCGCAGAATTTCTGCCGTAAGTTCGGCACTTATGGTGTGTCATATCAGCCAAATACGTCGGAACGTGAAATCAGCCGCCGAACTTCGGTCGCGTAACTTCGGCATAGTGTGTTTAGACACTAAGATTTTTTTATAATAGTTTTACACACACTAATGTTGCCGGTACTTCTAATGTGCGATATGCGGTTGACTAAGAGCCAGTTCAGTAGTTAGGTAAGTTAACTAATAGTTAAAATGCTATATATTTTAACCATCTATTAAAAAACATTATTTTAACTAATCGTTTACTACTGATTAAACAACGCGGCCTTAGTACCAGTAGTTTGATTAATAGTTAAACTAATAGGTAAAATACAATACGTTATTGAAAGAATGATTAAAATACTGACCCTAAAACTACAATATTAAGACGAATTCGAATCAAAAAATGACATAATTTGGTGATGAAAAACATAATTTCGTCATAAGTTTCTTACCTGGCAACTCCAACAACAACCATGCCCATATTGGCAGCACTGGACGAAGAGTTGCTCGTGTTTTGTTCTCGTGAACTGGGACGTTGTGATGTACGGCCATGGCGATAGTGTTCCGGAATGTCGGTTGTCACTGAAAACCTGTGGAAGAGAAGCATTTTCCAATTTCAGTAGCATTGTAATATTCTCCCGAACGAATGTTTATCACGTCGTTCATCATCATTAGTGTATTCTCATAATTCAATTCACTACCACCCCTGAGAAAGACCAGACGCACTACACACAAACTTATATACATAGAAATTACAGGTAATTTGACACAGTTTCACATCCGCACAATAAATCTGTGACAAAATTGCGATAAATTATTGAAACAGTATTTACCTATCTAAGAGACAAGATTTAATTAGCTTACAAATTCGCATGTTCGTATTTCCCTAGATGACTGCCGCAGCGCATGGTTTTCCTGGGAATTTATTATGTATTTAGCTATCTCCTTACCTGTGCGTGATAGTCTCAGCGTCCGGCATGTTGGCGTACAGATCCAGCAGCAGGTACACCGTGCGCCAGCAGCGCGGGGCCAGCTTGCCGTCCGCGGCGTCGGCCGAGGGAGAGGACAGGGACGGGTGCGGCCCGGGGCCCGGGGAGGGGGCCGCGGCCGGGGAGGGGCCCGCCGCGGGGCCTGCTGTGTACATGGGCGTGTGCGCGCCTTCGTTCAGGGAGCTGTAGCCTGTTAGGGCGCAAGAAAAGTTATAAACGTCAAAAATGGAAAATCATCAAAATTACTCCTCCGAATATGGGTTGAGGGGAGTGATGGTGAATATCAAGCTCCAGGTGAGATGCTGGTTGTCTTGAATATAAATAAAAGTGCTGCTTGGTGATTGAATAGACTGTATTGACTGTCGCACCCAACGACCATTTATATCTAGACTCCTAATCACAGGCGACCGATGTCTGTCAACACATTAGGTAAAAAAGTCTTAAGTTCGTATTAGTTTCGACCACTCCTGTGAGTCCCCTCGTCGCACTGACCTTGAGTTAGCCAATCAGAACGCAGTACCCCGTCCCCCTCGCTTACGTCGTACCTCAGCGACTTGGCAGAAAATTTTCGTTAGTCAGATCGTGCATGAGGCGTCTAGATATAAATGGTCGTTGGTCGCACCGTTCGCTGTGGTCGAGGCTGGAGGGGCGAGCAAGGTCATGTCGCCGCCGCGCTGTGTGGGACCCGATGTGACGTCAGGAACAGGGAGAGACTGTCATTTTCGTACTGACTAAGGTCTACCCTGTTTCTTTGCATTTATATGACCAGGGGGGGTATTACAACGTCTTAAAACCAGGCTTGTTCCAGGAGTGAACGAGATGGCGCTAGACGACTTGTATAGCTCTGTCTTATTCAGTCACTGGAAGAAGCCTGGTTTTAAGATGTCATAATACGGCCCCTAGGCACCTCAAGCAGTTTTTTACCTGTTGAAAATAGTTATGTGTTTCGCAGTTATGGCGGCTTGACAAAATATCGTCATTTGTGTTCAATATTAATGTAAGTACAGAAGCCAGCACATCAACCTATTTGCATTTATATGAGCAGGACAAATCAAGCATTTCTTTATCTCTTGAAAATTGTTATGTGTTTCGCAGTTATGGCGGCTTGACAAAATATCGTCATTTGTGTTCAATATTAATGTAAGTACAGAAGCCAGCACATCAACCTATTTGCATTTATATGAGCAGGACAAATCAAGCATTTCTTTATCTCTTGAAAATTGTTATGTGTTTCGCAGTTATGGCGGCTTGACAAAATATCGTCATTTGTGTTCAATATTAATGTAAGTACAGAAGCCAGCACATCAACCTATTTGCATTTATATGAGCAGGACAAATCAAGCATTTCTTTATCTCTTGAAAATTGTTATGTGTTTCGCAGTTATGGCGGCTTGACAAAATATCGTCATTTGTGTTCAATATTAATGTAAGTACAGAAGCCAGCACATCAACCTATTTGCATTTATATGAGCAGGACAAATCAAGCATTTCTTTATCTCTTGAAAATTGTTATGTGTTTCGCAGTTTTGGCGGCTTGACAAAATATCGTTATTTGTGTTCAATATTAATGTACAGAAGCTAGCACATCAAACTACCCGAATCTATCAAATTTTGCTAATCGAACGTGAATCTTGTTTCGTGATAAAGTTGAAAATCTATTACAGAAATATTGGACAGATTGTGGAAGCTTGATGTGCTGGCGTTTGTACTACGTACTACTACTAACGTAAACCTTCGAAAATATTCGTATTTCATGTGAAAACAGCAGATGCAAGTCTATTGCATAGTTTAGAAGAATATTACAGACATGATAAGCGTCTTTTAATAAAGGCTTGATAAAATACTAAGTATTATATTTTGTGAGACACCTCAAATAGTGACAACATTATACTATATAAAGCTCGTTATTTTATAAATATTAAACGCATTAACGCATGTGTAGCGAATTTCAAAGATTTTCATTGGAAAGAAAAATTCGAACCATCACACGTCACCTTGAGACGTTAGAAAAGGATTGAAGAACTCGACGCGGTAGGCAAGAACCTCGTTGGCTCGGTTGGAAATGAGTTTCGGATGTACTGAATCCGAAAATCCGCGGGTTCGAATCTTGCACGCGGTTCGAATTTTTCTTTCCAAAGAAAATCAGTGACAAGATTATTCAGATATATCACTTACCCAACTTCCCCTTCACACTCTTCCCAGTAGACCTGAGCTTCTGTGCAAATGACTGTGGCCTGGGCCTGGTGGCTGGCTGGGCCAGCTTCTGCTGACTCAGGGACTGAGGCACCGTGGCCGACAGGTCCGGGGTCAGGGTCGGCGCCAGCAGGTCCCATTTAGGCTCAATGGTGGCGTATTGGACGTCTTTCTCTAGGGAAGTCACGCTTACTAGGTTTTCTCTGAAGTCTGATACTGGAAAGGATTTATTGTGTCAGATTAAAAAAATATGGTTGCCTGAGCTCTGGCATTTAAAAGTTGATTCGAACATTCTGCAAATGACAATTCCCTTACGTAATTAAAATTTTATGTGTGATCGAGGCTTCTTTAGCGTGTTATCAACCGCACGTTTCGGGAAGTTGTAGTTTTGGGAGTTGATTTAACGATTGCCTCCAGTTGTTATTAGTTTTTTCCAGAAATCCACACTAGGCTGAATTTATTTACTAGTCGGGATTTCAGTAGTAGAGAAAAGTACCAATCCCCATTGGTAGGGATTTATCAGTGGGAATTTCTAGAATAAACCTGCAAAACATAATTAATGCTTTTCAAGACTTGTTATTTCAAAGATTAGGAATTTTATTATGACTATAAAAAAAGCACTAGGTACAGTCAGAAAAGGAAAACTGGTAATGATGACATAGGTTTTTTTTTCAATTATTGGTCACGTACATAACTGTTCTAAGGGTCAGCTCAGACCGAGACGTGACGCTGCGCGCACATATCAATAAAGCTATTCAAAATCTAACTCTATTTCCTAAACGAAAAGATACAACTGTCACAACCCGCGCGGCTTTGCGCTGCGCCGCGCTTCATTTTATTGGCGACTCAAAATCTAACTTTATTTACTACACGATAAGATACACATTTGCAGTGTCGTTGCGTCACGTCGCGCCGCGTCGTATCTCGGTGTGAACTGACCGTAACGCAGAGTTTGTAAAGCTGTGATTAACTTACCCGATGACGAAGTGTGTTTATTCTGTCGATGTGATATCTTGGTCTGTGTGCGCAGTTCAATCTGCGTGTCCTTTACGTTTTGGTACATGTTGCTGATCTGATGCAGCAGCCGGAGCAGCGGCATGTTAACCTAAAAAAAATCACGTCACTGAAAGATGCTGGTAGCCCAACTACTAACTTTAATTATTTATTGATTGAAAAAGTTGACTAATACCAAAAACAAAATACTGAAGTACCATTTAAACAACTTTTTTTATTAAAATCAATACAAAGTTAATAAACTTAGATTTAAAGCATTCAGTATCTTGTTAACGTCACCGAAAGATGTTTAAAAATGGAACAAAAGATTGACCTTGCCGAGTAGGACTGCGATAGCTTAGTTAAGTAAGCGTCTGAAATACTTATCGAATTATTCTTATTTTTCGCCGAATAGATTTGTTGAAAGATTTATAAAAGATCATGAGAAATATTAGGAGTTACAAAAATGTTCGTAGGACATGTTAAGTCGAAACTCCGGTATAAATATAAACTTTCACACTAACCTGCTGCGAAATAAACCGTATACTGATATTGAAGTTGAGCATAGTACTGATATGTTTCTTGAGCTGTCCTCTCGAGATGTACAGCACATTCTGTCTCTGAATGAGGTCGTCCACAGCCATGTCAGCCACCTTCTTGAGGTCCACGTCGATGGACACCTTCTCACACAGGAAGGCGGGAGTCTCTGATGGTGCACCGTGCGGTTGGGTTCCTGGTTAGTGGTTGTTTGTGTTTGACTGGGTTATAGTTAGTAGAAACTTAAGTAAAATGGCCGATGAGAAATTATTTTGTGAGTTGATGATAGAGTATGGGGTGCGAAAGAACATTGTTTTGTTTTATTTTATAAGTTTTTCAATGCTGTGTCTATCGTCTAATATTTGTGCACTTGGCTGGTATGTTTGCTTGTACTAATTGGTTAAATAATCGAACAATAGGCTATTTGACAGTATCAATAAATTATAAATCTAATAAGTCCGTCATTTTGAGTTTTGAAAAATAACGGACACATATTTTTTCTTATGTAAAATCAATGAATATTTACCAAGATATAACACATCAAGACTCGAGAGTGGGGGCTCGTGACGTCAGAATTCAGTAAAAAATGTACTAAATTGTGACGTATTGGCAATTTTGAAAGCAATATATCTCCGTCAATTTTGGTTTGCGTAAAAAAAGGAAAAATACGGGTCAAATATTATTTAATACTAACTGACAGATTAATTAGAATTTTTTAGTCAAATAGCCTATTGTAAAGAGGCCATTAAATGAATAAACATTTTTTTCATTAGGCCAGCCCTAAACGTACAGCTATAAGCAGTAGAACTGCTTCAAGATGCAACTGCATGGCAAACCACAGTATTCTACGTTAAAACAAACACGGAACCTCTGGAGCAGTCAAACTGCTTCAGAAGCAGTTTTATTAGACTGCTTGAGCATTCCGTGGATGTTTATCATTGGCTCGAGCAGTCATTTTATGAGCGGCGGCCCCGCGTACCCTTAGCACGAGTTTTCAGTATTTGAGACGTAAAGTAAACTGGAACTTTGACAATTTCAAATTGACAATTTTCAAGGAGAAAATTAGTTCCTTCTTCGCACACCAGAGGCGCTGTTCCATTTTTTCATACAAGAAACGCTGTAAATACTGAAAAGACGCTGTAAAGTAAAAGAGTGAAAACTCGTGCTAAGGGTACTGAACTGTTTACTTGACTTATGAGCATAGATCAGAATAAGTAGAGTTATATAGGTTCATTGACTGCAAACGTTTATATGAATATCCCACGGAATCGAGACGCGTAATGTCGCCTAATTACGGAAACAATAGAAAACAATGGTAGGGTGTTACTGTCGATGGTGACGCACCTGTTTTTATCTCTTTCTGCGCAACTAGAATTCACCAACAATACCTTGTTGTCTCACTCCAAATCCCGGGACTCGGGGAATATCCATATTATTCTTACCTATGACAAAACGGCTCTACGTATTCCGATCTATGCTTATGAGCCTTTTATGTGGTATGCCACTGGCTACCGTGTATAGCAACTCACCCTTGCCTTTCCCAGCATGTCTCCGGTCCCTGGTAGCCAGGTCACTGACGACGATGTCGATGCGGAACATGTCCATCCAGGCGATGAGAGACAGCTTGGAGCCGAGGGAGTCCAGTGCTGGGGGGCCGCCGCTGCTGCTGTTCACTCCTTCGCCTGAACCGCTCTTGTTTTTGGATTCGCCTAGAAGAATTATACAGAGTTTATTGTTGGGATAAATTATAACAATAGGAAAAAAAACCGGAGCTGGTATTAAAAGAACTCGACAATAGTCAAACGAGTTATAAAATTAAGAATAAGTCGCATTTCTAATAGTCTTTCTGCTGTTTCACGACTGGGTGAAGGTTCTTCCCTTTTCTCTTCCTACTTTTGCAATCGATATAATTATTGTGTGCATCGAAAACATGATGAAGTTACCATTGACATGGTGACGTCATCATCACACCATGTAAGCAGTAAGCTGCCTTAACCTCATCTTTGACCGAAGTTGAATAAATAAATGATACACAATATCGGAAGAGTGAAAAATTAGGACTTTTTCTTTTGAGATACGGTACCTAGAACAGAAACTCATTGGTTGAAAAAAAACACTAATTTCAATGATACGATAAATTGAGTACATACCTACATTTCAACGTAACGAACAAAAGCTGAAGCGCAATATTATTAAGAAAAACCCGATATGGGTTACAACGCCAGTGGGGACTTTAGACCCCAAACTAATTAATTGCGAAAATTTTGCAAAAAATATTAGGTAATTAAATGCGATGTTTAATCGGTTTTTTAACAGTATTTTTAATGTTGAAATAGCATGCGTAGTTTGAGAATGCCAGGTGTTATAATTAAATTTGACCACTGTCATGTCAAATTGACTTTGACATGGCGTTGTAATCCATATTTAAATTAAAAAACAATTCCCAAAGACTACGTACCTTGCGTAACCTGATGCGGCGAGACCCCGAGCGCAGCAAGGAAGGGCTGGAACACGAGGTGCGCGTCCAGCAACATGAGCGACCCTTGCAGCGGGTACAGCGAGCACGCCGGCATGGCCGCAGCCACCGCGCGGGGGTTCATCTTCGAAGGAGGGATTATTGGCTTCTTGCTCTTTGGCTCCTGAGTTAGTGGAATTACGTGGCCGTGGTTTATACTTGTTGTATGTGGGTCAATAGGTTAGTGTTTAACCCAGGGATGAGTGCATGCGTGTTGTGGTGGCTTGATCATGCAGTGTCGGTAGCGTCGGTTGTGGGATGATAAATGTTTAGGAGAGCCTAGCTGCGCAGGAGTTTTTTTTTATATTTATACGTCTAAGACCTAAGTAGAAGTTTTTTTTGGTCTGTCCAGACTTATTGTTTCTATTAATAAATCTGTTCTTGTCATATTTACTATCATAGGTTTAATTATTGATAGTGTTACTAAGATTTACAAGTCATGAATACTATAAAGAATTTATTATTATTATAGTTTGACTTATCTTAAAGTTTTCTCTTCTGTCTTGACTTTTTTGAAGTCTTTTGCTATGTCTGACCATTCATAAAATCTTCTCTTCTAGATTTACTTTTTTTATAGTTTACAAAAGCTATGGACGTTACCTCTGATTAATATAAATCGGAAATCTTTAACAACACACACTAAACTACAACTGTTATAAAAAATTGCAAACTTGATGATTACCATAAAGGTAGGTAACTAGTTTGCTTTGTTATTTCACAACATGCACCTACCGTTGTAACTTCAACTTTATTTCAATGACCATTAATGTCACAACGCTAACAGTCTGCTGAGACGTAATTGTTAAGTCTGTACTCTACAAATTTGAAATCTATTAAAAGTACTATAGGGTTCAATAACATCTAAATGAACATGCACTATCTCTATCATCAAACACCAACACACACAAAGCGAACTTAATCTTAGCTCATGCTTAGCCGAGTTACAAATTATCATAAAATAAACCTTACAACAATAAAACTCGTGACGTCACAAGCAAGTAAAAGTGTACTCGCTTGTGACGTTTTGCCAATTTTAAAAGTGTCGAGTCTTCGTCAATTGTGGTTTACGTAACGAAAGGAAAAATACGTGTCAAATATTTTTTGATAATCTAAATTCTAACTGAAAGGCTAATTAGATTTTTTCAGTCAAATACCTACCCTATTCATAGTTTCTACCTCGGGGGGTCGGAAAACATCAATTTAATTGAATGTTCTATTAAATTGTATAAAACCTTGGTTCCTCTAACCGTACAGACAGATGTGTTGCTGGGGAGTTTGTTCCGCCACTTCTTCTTCCCAGCCAAAACACTAGGACTTGTCGAAGGGGGGGCGCTTTGGGGAACTGTCTTATGTAAAAATTTACCTTCAAAAAGTGCTGATAAATCAGCCTAATTTGAATAAATGACTTTTGATTTTTTATTTTGATCGTGACGACAGCTGAACTAAAGACCAAAACCATGTCACAATCACAAGCCAGTAGGATTCCCAGAGGCGGTTTAACCAAATTTGACACCCGAAGGTGGCCACATCCTCACACGAAAAGAAGAAAAATAAGTGGGCAAGTAAAGTTCATTTTCGTTTGAAGCACGACAGAGCTAAGGCTAAGTTCGCTATATTTTGAGCACTCGACTCACCACTTTGATGGGCTCTTGTTTGGCCATCCATTGGTACAGGTCTTCTCTCGCGCGATCATTCTTGATGTTCTCTTCACTACCGTGAGGAGAGTATAGTGATGGGTTGGAACCCACTGTCGGTAAATCTTCCTTCAGGGTTCCGTAGTCAACTGGAGTTAAAATGAAAGTTAACTTCGGAGTACCATAGTATTAAGATCTAGAAATATCACTATTTAAAGACATAATGGGGATTGTATGTCGGTCTCATTTATAATTAAGAAGAGTAAACAATATTCAGGGTAAGGCATCCCGCATCTGATATTTTTTGCTAAATTTGCCATGGGATTTTTTTGGCCTGGAATATTTGTTATGTGTGCACTCTTGACACGTGCCAAATATATAATGTCTATTTTCCCCATTTTAGCGCTTTGTTCCTTATATCTAAAAACATCTTGTTAATTTTCTTAATGGATATGAGAATTGGTTACATTATGCTCCCAGAAAAAAAGACCGAATCGTAAAATCGTCCCAATCATTGTAAAATCTATTATCAATTACTCAACTAGCGTGTTAATACTTCTTAAAATGATGACCAATGATTAGATGAATAACACCTCTACGTCTGTCCTTCATAACTTACTTTGAATTCTTCAACGGCTTCCATTGAAGGTTTTGCAGCATATCCTATTCAAAACCTCATACAAAACTAGCAATGTATCTACTCACTAGCGATGGCATCGTCGTGGAAGGCGGGCTTCCTGGTGGAGAATGGCAGCGAAGGGAACACGAGGCTCGCGCGACTGCTCTGTGCGGCGCGCACTGTGGTCAACACGGTATTAGCACAACACTAGTGTAGGGGCGTTAGGTTTTGAAGGAATTTGAACAATGTGCTAGAATGTATGAGAATTGAAGGTGGTTTGGGGGTGTTCAAGTATGACGTCACGCAGTTTTCCTCCCCCCCCCCCCCCTATGTAACGCGCTGTAACGTTTTCTGTATCCCCTAAACATCCATTACGACCATATAAACACAAGTGACCAATTTTACTTTTTTTTTATGTAGAATTGGTCACTTGACCTTTGTTATTATTGCTCAAAGTACTGGAAACATGATCCCCACTCCGCCCAAATTGCGCTACGTTATACTTAAGGTGCCTGTCCATGGTTTGTAAAACATTCGTGTATCAGAGTGCCATCATAACAAAAATTGTGTTCGAACATTTCAATTGACTTATATTTTTACTTTTTATAAACATTGTCAATGTAAAAAAAGTAGTCTTATTAAAGAAAGATTTTTTGATGTCTTCTTACTTCAAACCAGGGTTTTTTGAACTCCTGCTTCTAAGCTTCCGTAAGCTTATTTATTTTACTAAAAAATCACTAAGCCAAATATTCAAGTTTAAAGCATTCATTTGCTGTATCAAAAATATGATGGCACCCTTACAGGAATGGACTAGAAATATGCAGAAGTCGTTTTCACTCGAACTCATCAGAACATTGAGAGTTTCTGTGTTACATGCAAATCTATATTATTTTTGTCAATTTTTTTGCATTAGTATTTATTACTAAAGAATAATAACAGACTCGTATAATTATATTAAAAAGTATATAAGGGAATATATACTACTCAAAACAAAATAAGGGCCACCTGGTTTTTATCGATTTATTAAATAATGTTTAAATATTACTAGTTACGATGACTGAATCTGATTAATATTAATGGTTTTAGATGGAAATACACAAAAATTAAATATGTATTCCAATAAATCGTTAAAATAAACCAAATTGAATGAAAAGTGAGAAATTGCAGGAATATATCAAGTTACATAAAACATTAAAAAACCGAAAAAATAACGTCTTTAATGTTCCAAAGTGTTCTTTTAAGCTTCTCTATTAACTCTGTTCTCTCAGTTCTACTCATTTTATGAGAGGTGGAATGGTCTGGATTAAATACCGAACATTTTCTTTTGGGATACTCTACCAGGAAGTTTTCAGAAAATTTATGAGATCCAGCTGCGTGTTGATGGGAATTTTACTTTCTTTTTCACTCTTCTTTAACTCATCTCTTAAATGCTCAATAGAACTCGGGTAAAAATCCTGAATGTCCACTGTAACACCGTAATTCGAGCGTAAGGGAATGTGTGCACTGTTAGTCGCGTCGTGTTCGCTCGAGCATTATCATACTTCAAGAAGAACTCAGGTATTTCTTGCTGTGCGAATGGGATAATGTGGAGTTGCATCACATTCTCTACGCAATTTTGAGGAATTACAGCACCCTCGTTAAGAAGTGCGAGCTCAGTTTTGCGTGATAGAGATAACCGCCCCAGAGCATAACTCAGAACTCGCCAGAACAGTTTGTTTTAAGAGTGCAAGGATCTGAAACCTGTTGTTTAGATCTTCTCTACACTCTTATGAATCAGTTTTTATAGAAAAAAATAACCCACCAGTCGTCAATAAAAAACAATGAAGCCCAGTCAAAACAGTTCAATAAATTTTCTCCTTCGCAAATGTTTCACGATTTGCACCATACGCTGCAGTTAACTGGAGGCGAACCAGGCATCGTCTTGAGTATTGTTAGTCTTTATGGCGTCGATTCGGAATACTGTAGTCAATTATAGGGGTGCCTGTAGCTCGACGCAATGGAGTTTGTACGGTCCGTGCAGTAGATTTTCGCTCTATTTGCGCGGTTAAACAAACTTAATGGTCTTCTTGGGCTTTACTTTCTTGCTTTCTTCCTTGATCACGGCGTCTAGTGATATTACCCGTCTTTTAAGACCAGTTTCAAGCATTTTGAACCACTCGTTGGGAATATTCCACCATTAAACCTACCTCTTCTGGCTACGGGCCCTTTGGATTAAGGTGACACTTCAAGTGGCTGTTTTTGAGTCCATATGCCTCCGAATACATGACATTATGAGATTGAAAGATCATTATAGCCTGCTTGCTGTATTAGTCGAAGAAAACGCCGTTTGAAGTTTGAAAATCAAAAAACACAATACCGTAAATTCTAAGTAATCTCAAATATCTAATTAAAAAAAAGTTATGAATTTCAAATTATGCAGTAGAAACAATATTAATACTTGAATGAAACCATAACAAGATATTTAGTATTTATTATATACCCAGAATAAGAGCAATACTTGTTTAAAGTGCAATTTAAAAAGTGGCCCTTATTTTGTTTTGTTGAGTATAGTTGCAATCAATGAAGGTATACAAGAAAAAGTGCATCAAATAGCAGTAGCAAAAGTACATAAACAGTTAATTCAGCATTTAAAACAGAGCTTTGTACATTTATATGTTTTACATATTATTATACCTAAGTATAATCATTGTTATTGTGAATAAATAGTGCGTATAATTTAAGCTAACTTAGCACTTAAAATATTGATTTTAATATCAAATGTTTATTTTTAGCGGATAATATAGGTAAGTTAAGCGACAGGCAACTTTTACTAAATAACTCTGTTAATGAGGAGTTAATAGGGATTTGGATAAACACCATAAAATTATAGAAAAGCTATACACAAAAGCAGTAACAAGAAAACACTACCAAACATTTGTTACGAACAAAATGATTCTGAGAGTTAACATTTTGTCACAAATGTATTTATGGATGAATTGAAAGTTTGGTATATTTTGGATAAGGTGGTTAAATAAGGTTTTATTATATTGATAGATAAATATGTTAGCGGCCAAAACTGGTTGCAGACCACTATAATATTAAAATAATACAACATTGTCTTGAAAAGATCGCTTTTACCGATAAGACCGCCCATTGTGTCACCTTATTTATAAGATCTACTTAGTACCTGTAATTTTTATGGTGTGCATAATAAAGTGTAATCTGTCTATCAATATTTTTTTCTCCTCCAAAGTGTCCAATATGCTATCTGTACCCTTACCATGAGTTGTCATTACGATACTCGATCATCGATATCGACCGCGTTTGGCGCTCTCATTGGCCCGCTCCAAAGTTGTATGAACTCTCAACCAATGAGAGCGCCAAACGCGGTCGATGCGAATGATCGAGTATCGTAATGACAACTCATGGTAGAGGCTCTGATCTCCACAACCCAGTAACTGAGTAATACTATACCCCTTGGTAAGTATGGTATGTATTTGCATTAGGTAAATATGACATAATAAAATGGTTAGGTCTAGAACAAACTAATTTGCCCTGAAATCAGGTTTGGCCGTAAATACCAGTAAGATTTTGAAATCAGGAAGAAAAAAACTAAGGTCGATGAAATGGTCACATTATGTATATGAACACTTCATGCTGAACAACGGCAAGACAAATAATAACATAACATAAAAACGCATAACACACGCTGGGAAATCGTTTGTCGCGAGATTATATTAAAAAAAATTGTAAATATATTTAATATGCAGGATTTACAGTAAAAAGGTATTTGAGCAGTCTGGTAGTGTAGATTGCTTAAAAACTCTTTGAAAATAAAATTAGATACTCTCTCATGAAGTAATTACTTTTTAAAGTAAACTAACAAACGACTTCTATCCTTAGGACTTGTGAACCTTAAGTTAAAATGTACTTGCATAATGATTATTTGGTAAAAAAAAGATTTTTTTTAATTAAAAGGCATGGTTTATTGATTTTAAAGTTTGAAAACTTGTCATTAAAAGTGTGTGAAGATCTTCGATGATCCACAAGGCGTTGTTCTGGATCAGTTTGAGTATGTGAGTTTAATTTTTGTAAACGCACCCACAACGACCATTTATATACTAGACTCGTAATCACAGGCGACCGATGTCTGTCAACACATTAGGCAAAAAAGTCTTAAGTTCGTATTAGTTTCGACCACTCCTGTGAGTCCCCTCGTCGCACTGACCTTGAGTTAGCCAATCAGAACGCAGTACCCCGTCCCCCTCGCTTACGTCGTACCTCAGCGACTTGGCAGAAAATTTTCGTTAGTCAGATCGTGCATGAGGCGTCTAGATATAAATGGTCGTTGCGCACCCACGACACAGGAAAAATTCTTAGTGTTGGGCTTAAAAAAAACAGTATCCAAGGAATGAAAGTACGTAAATTTTGAGGCAGATCAACATCCGGGTAGAATTAAGAGAAGATTTAACTAAAGAAGATTTAGGAAAAGACCTCTATAAGATTCAAGCAGTCCAGGGTATCATGGCACAAAAGAAAGACGGCCTATACTTAGAAGTGAATGAAACGAGGCCAATGAAGATGAATAATAAATTCAGTTCTCAACCGAATTCTAACTTTATCTCTATAGGCATAAGGTTCACATGTCCCAGTGAGCACAACACAAAGTGTGTACGAACCGGAGGGCGGCGTGGATGGGAACGAGTGCGGGCGCGGACTAGCCTCCACGCCTGACGCTTCACCCACAAACAACGTGTTATTAATGTCGCTATCGATGCCAAAGTATATTGTACTCTATGGGGTTCATTTTACGGATTATATTGCAACTTTATATCAGAGAACACAAGAATGCATTTGAGTCGGTGTTTTCAGTTGCACCCAGGACTGGGGACTCTTTTGAAAAATTTACCACCTCTATATAGTCCCCGCCAGATAAGTCTGGAATAAAGGTCATTGATCCTAATGCATCGTTCGAATTTCATTATACCATCGTTCGAATTTCAAAATAAAATATAAGGTCAAGGTCGCCTCTTACCACGATATGTTTGTTTTGGTCGTGTTACGACAATTTCTTTCGTTTTTTATATCGTTTTTTAATATTGGATATAATAATATTGGATTATTGTGTCAACGAATATTATTACAGTATCTGACGGAGACAATAAAATAGGGGTAGGTAAAGGTATTACACCATAATTCGGTTTTACGAAAACCTCAGAACGAACAGGGCGTTGCTTGCTTTGAACCGGCCAAAATTAAATTATTTTACTAGGCTAATCATTCAATTTTAAATATTTTCTGTACAAAGCAAGCAAGATTTCAATTCCAATTGAATATTTAAGAGGCCATCCTATTACAGTTATTTTAACGCAATATAATCCGTAAAAGTAATTTCCCCTATGTAAATAAATTAAAAGCCAATTGCGAAATACTGTGAATTTAGCAGTAAATATTGATTTTATTATTTATATGATTGGCTTTATTGTGAGAATTTAAAAAATATAAAACTTTAATAAAAAGCAATAATATTATGTCAAGTAAAATAAAAATATAAACACCAAATTCAAAGAACTATTTGAATTGATTGATTGCAAAGGAAATAATTATTACTTCCAGATACAAACGATCGTTCTTTGAAATTAGACTTTATCATCTTCATAAAAAGTACAATTTATACTGTATATATTTTTATTCCAAGTTTTCAAATGAAAGGTCAGACTTACCAGGAAGATTGACTTTATCAACATCCATGTTCAGCAGTAGACAGTTCTCATCCAAGGCTTCGGTTTCCAAAGGATACTCTTGCCATCCTTCCACGGAATCCTAAACAGGTGTTTCAGATTATAAAATATTTTTTTGGACAAATGTATAAAGATTGCTTCATATACGTAGGCATAGCCGGGCGATAAAACAAAATTTATGCATTAAATGTTCGAGAATCACAAGGATCTCATCTGTCACACATAATTATTCAGCTTAACAACTGCCGACTTATAAAAATATTGGCGAATCAAATGAGTGTGTCGATCCGAATGAACACAATCGGCTTATTGAAGTCGAACAACACTTATTCTGCTCAAATAAGTTATTGTTTCGGATTATCTTTTTCGTTTGAGAAATACTACCGACCCAACAATGTTTTGCAATGTGCACAAGCCGATTGAAGTCTAACAAGTTTAAATTTTTTTCGGCAAATACTGCCAAACCGACTATAACGTTACAAATGTAGCAGCTGACTGCTCTAAAACTTGTAAGCTACACTTTTGCAATTACAGGATCTATTTATCTGAACCGGTGAACAGAGAACCAATGGAAACGCCATTATTAGTTTTATCAGTTTCACATACGCACTCCAGTACTTGTAACATTCTTACGGTCTTACCTCCAATAGATCAGGTAATGCGAAGGTGACGTTGAGTGGCTTCATCACTTTGCTCTTGTAGTTGTGTTCCAGTAGTAGTGGCGTGTACAGAATGTTCTTCCATTGACGACTCAGGACTATCACACCCTGAAATAAAGCGGAAAACATTTAGAATACCACTTATATCTCATTAAATTGTTGCTTCCAAAAAGAAAGAAAACTAAAAAAAGCCCGACTTGATGGTGTTATTTAATAATGCAAAAGATTAGAAAATGTCTTCATTAATCCGCCTGGCATTCAAAATAATCAACGAGGGTATCAGCCATTAATGTCTCATTTATTTTATTTGGGTCTGGGTGTTTATGTTGAGTTTACTCCACGACACAGGAGGAATACCTACCTATTGCGATACGTTTAAAAACAAAAAAAAAAGTCGGTTAAAAAGACGCTTTGCGAGAGACGGACACCGAGGTACAATTTCCAGCCGGCAAGTAATGGGTAGCTCGCCGTCCAATCAAGTACGAAGCCCAAGTCGACGGCGCGTGATTTTCCACCCGCGCCTTAAGGAGCCAAACGGGCGTGCCCAAATGACTGCTGGATTTACGGGAATATCTTTTAAGGGCACCGTGGGTCCGACACCCAAAAAGCAATGGAGGGAACAGGGTCGATGTTGAGTCAATAGTCTGACAATCGCCCTACCCAGGGCACAGGAACACATTTGATAATTGAACCAGAAAAAAAAGAAAAAGTCACTATACCAGCTAAAAGATTTTCTTTAGTTACCTGTCTCAGTGTAGACAAGGACGGCAGATGTCTTTCAGCCAGGTCAGCTTGTACGGCTGCAGCGTCCGCTTGCAGTGCATATCTCAGTAACACTGCACATAGTTGCAGCGAGGGCTCCTCACGTAACTGCTTAGCCATCGGCGTGTGACGGCCGTAGCGACTCTGGGAAAGTAGAATATTTAATTATACGGCCTTCGATCAATAATAGCTCTAGATTAAGGATCACAAACAAAAAAGAGTTGCAAAAGTGGCCACAATTGCACAGACGTAAACATCTACATTTCTTAGAAAAATGTTCAATAGTATGAACAACCTCAATTTATTATAAACCTTAACACTCAAAATAAAGTTTAATTACCATTGCAAAATGTGTTTATTTAAGTTCTTTCATCCGACAAAGGTTTAACGTTCACAATTTAAAAATGTTTCTTGAAGATAAAATGTCATCAGTACAAAAGTAGTCATTCTAAAATGATACTTAAATTCTAAACAATAAGGATTCGAAATACCGTCACAAAACCGTTTGTGGCGGTATTTTTCGGGCCGTTTTTGAAGCGTTCATCGGGAATCTAGTACTATTATTGATCGAAGGATACGGCACACATTTCAAGATAACGGCACGGTTGAGACTGCTACACTGTATGTTCGATTCGGAACGGAACAAAAAAATTTATGATCTGCAACTGGTTGTTTTGTATGTGAACGACACCTTAAAATATTAGGAATGGATTTAAGAATTCGACTCTTGTAGGTAAGAACCTGGGTGGCTCGGTTGATAAGAGCATCGGATGTACTGAATCCGAAGGTCGCAGGTTTAAATCCCACTCGCGGTTCGAATTTTTCTTTCCACAGAAAACCTATGTATGTGAGTTTCTACAACTTGCATATTTATGAAAACCACCATATTCACATTAACTGGTGACAGATCCGTATGTGTTGCAAGGTTGCAATTACCTTTGGCAGAGTATGATGTGGAGCCAGGTCTAACGCAGCCGCCATGAGACTGGCGGCGGTGGCAGTGAGGCGTCTGGCGTAAGCACGGTATAACGCCACCACTCTGATGCCCAGTCTGTTGCAGGGGTTCATCCAGGCGTTGATTGCTGGAGATGCTGTGCTTAGGAGGTTCCAATCTAGCCTGAAATAGGAAGAGAACTGTAAGTTCGAGAGGAGACACAGATCTAAATAAACTTAAAAAATGATTTATTTTAAGACATGCTATACTCTTAATGGATCGACAGACGATAGAAGGGAGGTTAAATCGTCGTATATGTTGTTAACGCTTTAAGCCAAATCTTGCCGAATCAGATGTTTTTGTTTTAGTTTGGTAAAATCATCAAATCTGTCCTCTAGATCTAGGTCGAGCGGCAGACACCTTACTGACTAAAAATCCACCCTGTTTGTTCGTGTTCATTCTGGGTGTTTGTGTATGTGAGTTGAAATGTGTATAAATGCACCAACTATACAAGAAACCTTATTAATGAGGCAGTTTAAAAAAAAGTTTATAGCAAGTCTAAATAAAATCTAAATAAAACATTTAAAACTACTTTACCTCGTATAATCAATCTTCTTCGTAATAGGCGTCCTTGGAGGCGCAGCGAAATTGAACCACACCACTTTCAAATCAATAGCACAAGAGGACGTATTCCCATTATCCTTCAGAGGCACGACGGTAGTAGTGCTGTCGTTATTCGAAGGCTCATCAGGGCCAGGAGTGGAAGGTTCGGGGGGAGGTGGAACGGGAGGAGGTTGGGCGTTCCCGAGATTTGGAGTACTAGGTTTGGAGCTCGAGTCCCTCTTTCGGAACAGATCTTCAATCCCTGAAGTCCTGCTTTTAGTACTTCGTTCCTTATCTGGCTTCGACTCTTCGGCAGACTTGACGGATTCCCTACAGCTTTCATTGTCAGGTCTTAGAGGTTTCTTCTCTTCTGTCTGTGTTTGTGGTTTATGAGACTGTGAATGCTTTGAGACCTTTATCGAGATGCCTTCAAGACCACATTCGAACATTATGAATCCAATTGGGCTGTCTTTCTGAGCATCGGCTGGTGTTCCATTTTGGCAACACTGAAAATAAGAACACATTGACATCGACTTTATATCTTCGAAAACAAAGTTTAAATTACAGTGATTCTAACAGCACCACTTACTACTACATTGTGCACAACAACCAACTTTAAAGGCTTACACACAAGTTTAAATTGCAGAGAACTTACCATAGACTCACATCCTTTAGCACAAGAGTCGACTCTGATGAACTTAAAAGACACTTTGGAATGTTGGCACGGTATGCCCGTGATTGTCACGTCTTTTAGTTGAGATGACTCGTTGCGAATGCGACGTAATTGACCATGAACTTTGCCTGAAAACATGAAATTGTAATTAAGGACTCAAGAGAAATCATGGTTACAAGAAGATTATAGTTTATCTCCTCATTTACATTGAAATTCTTTCAAGGGGTCAAACTACGCATAAGATATTAAAATATTCAACTTTTGTGTTTTCAACCCGGAAGGAATAAATGGAACCAACTATGAAACATACAAAAAATTATTTATATGCAATGTTGACTTAATAACTCAATATTGCTTCAAAAACACGTAAGTACTTTATTTTCTTACTTCTTATGACCACTTGAAAGTTGAACAATGCATTCAAAGCCAGCCATATCTAAGCTTTGCTACTTACCAACATTCAGCGTTATAGTAGTGTCCTCACACTGCTGCTGCGAAGCCTCAATATAAACCGGCTCCCCTCTCTCGGGCCCTCTTCTCTTCCCAGAAGTCTGCGCCGAAATCAACGCGCGAGGCCCCTTCATAATACCGAACGACTTCTTACTACCCAACGCCCGTAACGTAGGCCGGTAGTACAACTGTACCGACTCCAAATTCTTTCTCGTACTGACGTATTTCGCGATGATATTCTCCACTGACACTCCGAATAAGGACACGCATGTCAAGTCCTGGATATTGTCTAATGCTGAGAAAGATATCATGTCTTCGACTACCGAAGATTGTATGAAGATCATGTTGACTTTCGGAATGGTGACCGTCGCTTGTAACGACTCCAAAATGCTCTCTTCATAGACATTGGAGTGGGGAATCGTTGCTAATTTGCATTTGTCGTCTTTATCTGTGACCAAGTTGGATTGGGACCTGTCCTGCATCTGTGGCAGCCAGTTTTGGACATACTGCTTTTGTTTCAACACATTAGCACTAGATACAGATGATATGCATAGCAGACGCAAATGATTTATCACTGTTATCGGATGTATATTCGCTAACACTGGTGTTAAAGACTCAACGAATTTCTGCGTACTTTCCAGAACTAAAGGAGTCAACATAATATCGATTTCTCCTCGAAGTTTCACGAATAAACCGCTTTTGGAGTCACTTGTGGTGGTGACTGTCGACGCAGTACTCTTTTCTGTGGTGTTCTCTTGACTGTCCTGTACGGTTTGCTGAACATCCCACCAACCTTGCGGGTATGGATGGGCTTTCACTTGAGAATTGAAGTGTGGTGGCAAATTTGAATATGGCCCATGCTGATTCTGATTATTAGAATCTTTCTTTGATACCAATCTAAGGACATTAATCTTTCCAAGCGGTTCAAAACTTGGTAGATACTTCTGGCCAACATAAACTAGGGTACCATCATCAGCTCTTTTGAAGAGAGGTAACGTGAATACGTCACTGCCACTTGGTAACGAACAGGATGACCAATTAGGGCATTTGTATTGGGGCAAGTTCTGCATGTAACTGGCCATCAAAAGTGGTGAGTCAACTATAGGCTTGTTAGTCTGCATGTGAAGGTTCACGAGGGTCATATCTTCTTGTGAAGATATCGCAGAGATGAAGGAGGTAGATGATACAGAACCACTCTCTGAATCAGGTTGGACGCCCGTGCTTATATTGCTTATAGTATCCGGAATGTCTACGGCCTCCGATTTGGGAGCAGAGCTCGACCATTTCTCGTTAGTTATATCGTTGATACCAAAGGAGCTCTTATCTCTGGGGTTACTATGTCGACTGCCAAACGAATGCTTCAAACTTGAGGACCGACTGGGGAACATGTCCTCATCAGCTGAGAAGAACGCTTCGGAATGATTTTCGCTTGTTATAGACATTGTTCTTTGTACTTCTTGGTTCAAAGTCTCTTCTGGTGGCACTTGAGAGTTCAAAGAATAATGTGATTCTGATACCGCGACACTCCTCACAGGGACTTTCGGCACAACAAAAGACTCAGCATCTCCTTGAGCTGGCTTCTTCCCTGTCGCATTAGCATTGTCTTTAACCCCACAACTAAGAGCTAACTTCGAATCAGAAACACTGCTCTCCATTTGCGGAACGTTCAGAATACTCTTATTGAGTTTCGAATCGCTGTCGATTTTGGAACTTCCTAAAGGCACGGATGAATCAACTAAACGAGCGTATGGGACATCGCTTTTAGTACTGGATACCAGTAAATTGTTGCTCCCTTTGCTCATGCTTGTGTAAGAGAATCGTCGAGTCAGGCTTCGACGCTCAGCACTTTGTGGAGACTTGTTCAAGTTTTGAGGTAATGGTGATGGTATTAGAGTAGCCACATTGGTAGGCTGAAGACAGACGTTCAAGCTGTTGTATGGTGGCGTATGGAAGACAAGCTGTCCTGAATGTAAAAGACTCTGTCCGTACCCATACTCTCCCGGCGTCGTCTCTATGACATTAAACATAGCCACATTGATCCCTTCATTCAAATCACTAGGGGTTGGCTTCAAGAAGTTAGGGCCGTTCCTATTAGATCCGAAGAACGCACAACCTCCCGTACAACCGCACTGCGAACTCTTTCCTTCAACGGGCCACAAGAACCAAAGTCTTTTCGTCTTATCATCGTGAAGTTTCAAAAACTTCTGTTGTACTAAGTGAAGGTTTTTCGGCGTTTGGGGAAGAGATGATGCAGCTTCGATAAGTAGAGGTCCTAAGGCGACTGAACCAACGCCAACCCAGTTGTCACTTTCAGGTGGTTTGTTCTGGCTGTTATTACTACCATTTGAGTGATGGTGAGTATTTGTTTGCATGTTAGTTTGTGTGTAGAGAGCTAGTTTTATATTTGGCAGTAAACCAGTCACACCGGTGCCGAAACCCGAGCCGTGTAGATTACAAAAACTGAGTCTGACCGGCGATATCCACGACTGAAGAGTCGTATTAGTATCTGCGATGTACACGTCGATGAGATCGATCGCAACGCGAATCATCTTGTATTTGATTTCATTGGCTGTTGGACACCTGTACTTTAAAGTGAGATCCGTTTCCTGACACATCACGTTATTCATTCCGTGATGGCATTGTCTAGCGGGGTTAGGCGGCACTAGTTCGTTCTCACTGTCGCAAATGAGAAGCAAGAACGTTTCTAAAGACGATATTATTTGGTACAGTTGGGGTAAAGTTAGACGGCCAGTTAGCTGACCCAGTTGGAGCTCCATCATCCACGCGTACTCCACAGTATCCTCTTCAACATTTCGGTTAGTGTCACTGAAGAAACCGTTACCTCGTAGTTGGAATGACGAGAGCATCAAGTGACCTTGATACAAGGCCCCCGAATTCGTAGTGTTCGACCGCGACAGGTTGTTCGCCGATACCAATACTGAAGGACTCAATAGAAGTTGGAGTTTGGTCTCTCTGAAGCTTTTGTCCATTTCAAATCCAAATCGTTCTATGAGTATGACTGGGCAAGGCGGTTCACTTTCACTACAGTTCTTCACCAAGTGCGCCTGTATGTCATGGATGATGATCGATACGGTCACGTCCAGGGGCCTGTAGTGACGCGGGTCAAACGGACCCTTGCCAGAATCTGTGGAGTCGTCCATTGATATCTCAGTATGTTGGTTCACACTACTTTTGTCATTAGCTTTCGCATTATCACTGGACCAGTAAAAAGTTTCGGCGCTAGGAGATTTTTGCATGTCAGTAAATGTTTGGTCTTCGCCAAAGATGTTTTCTAGTAAATTCATAAAGCTTGTGATGATAGTTCCATAGGCCAGTAGGATGGAAGGTCCCACTTCAAGTTCCAAGCTCACTTTATCTGGTGGTAGTGTTGTTCTGTCGAATTTGTTTCCATCCAAGGTCCAGTTAATTTGAGGTTGTTTCCTCATCCTTGGTATTCTCATTGGTGATAACAGAATTTCTTCTTTCTCTGGAGTGGTTATGTCCGCTTGAGGCTCGGGGCCTAGTGGTGGAATGGGGTGGTAGTTGTATCTTACACTCAGGGCTACAATAGGGACCGACCAACAGTCAACCCAACCCTGTGATTTAACGCATTTTCTCCTCCATTTTGAAGCTTTTAGTCTGCACGGGACCAACTTCATATTCTTGTCGAGTGATAACAGAAGTAACTTTGACGTATTTACATCTGGCAAGTATAGACTCATGTCGACAGCTTCGCCTTGAACCCAGATCTTTAGAGGGATGAAATCTGGCAAGAAATCGACGAACGGTAAATCGAATGAAACGTCGAGTAGGTCACCACAGAACGCGACGTGATTGTTCTCCTGGTTGGTAGAACTGCAGTCTATCCAGTTGTATTGGTTGCTCACCGTCACTACTTCACATTCTTTTAGTAGCAAGGATATTTTCCAGGTATATGGTACAAAGTGTAAAATATCGGGGCGGGCCTTTGTCGACCAATCATTTATGAGATCCTGGAAAAAATCTATGTGTGTGTAAACCAGGTGTGTTGTCGCCTTACATCCTGTCAGACTCAACTGCCAGCATTGATGGTGGTTCCAAACGAGAGGATAGTGGCATTTGATTGTGTACTCCAATGTTTCACTCTCAGCCAGACTTCTATACTGAAGACTTGTAGTGGCTTCTAAATGTAGTAACTGCCCTGTAATTTTTGTCGTATACCCATCTTGTAGGACAATCCACGGGAGTGTCACTTCAAGGTATGAACCTGCACCAATATTTATATGCACCGCATTTGTTTCTTTGTTTTTCGTAAATAAAATATCTATGGTAGCTTCGTTTAGAGTTGATAATCGTATATCAAACGACTGTGTTTGTCTTATATCACCAGGTTTAGGCTGTGGCGTTACTTCTAAGTTTTTATAATTCGGTGGGAAGAAGAATTTGAATAGATGGTCTCTCTGTCTGTCAGCCCAGGGTCCGTAGCTGAAATCTGTACCTTTACCACACTTTATGTCTACACCCCAGATTGGAGGTGCTGACTCTACAATATCCCCATTTGCTAGCTGTAGGAGAACAGGTTGTTCCGGCACTAAGCCTGGTTCATCCATATAGAAGTATACTTCGATGTAGTTGGAGCTCATTACGACGAAGCCCTCTCCCATATACCTTGGTGGTTCGTCCACCATTGATGTGTAATTAGGACTGGGGGCAAGCATCACTTTACAATTCTCTGCTTTGGCTTTGACAAAGTGCATCAGGTGGTCTAGGCTAGAGGCGGGGGGCTTTGTACTGTACACTAAATGGGACTCTTCTACGCTTATCGACAACGTTGTTGGAACTAATCTGTTACCGAAGACAACCCTTCCGGAGCAGATATCGACTTTGATTACGGGGATGAGATCTCGCCACGTTCTAGCCATGGCAGCCTCTGACCTAACCGTCTCCTGCGCCCTTCTCCTTTTCTCATTAGCATCGTTCATAGCTTTATCTCTATCTGTATAATCGTCGTCATTCTGTTGTTTGATAACAGGCTCAAGACCGAATATTTTCTCGAGTTCGTTGTATAAGTCGCACCGATTATAGAAATGTAGCTCGAAGCCATTTAGCATGATTGACAGTCGGGTGTCCGAGTGTGATAAGTCTGCGAAAAATAACAGATGACTTTATTAGTAGGTTGTTGAATGTTCTACAAGGAAAATTAAAACGCCAGGACAATAGTTGGAAACTTTGCCATTATTATTTATTAATCAGCCTATAATTTTCCCACTGCACCGCACGGGCCCAGTGCGGTTTTTCTAGGACGTGGAATGACGATTTCCTCAGTAAGATTTCCTTCACGTTTTTAGACTGGGTCTTTTGATAAGTCAGGACAGTTACCACCGAGCAACATTGCTCTTATTATTTATGTTTGTAAACCCCCTCAATTTTTTTTTTAATATATTCAATGTACACACACAGTTTTTTTTACTGTTTTATTATATGTATAGATTAATTTCATAAAATTTAGAGTTATTATATAGTAGAGCTGGACCAAAAGTAGAAGTGAGAGGAGGTAGACTTAGTGGCACAATACTCATGCTTATTAATTAATGACGAAATATTTTAACAATTAACAAGGACATAATTTTTCTCGTTTATCAATACCTACTAAGTATTAACAGAGATCATTTTCCTGTAACACAAGGACGGATGATTACCGCAACAATAAAAACAATCTATTTTAGAGCACAGGAGTGAGGAGCTAATGAGTCACATTCAATATTTATTCTCTTAAGCCCATTAGGTCGCCTTGTTTTGATGCTAATTCGGTGAAACCTTTTAAAGTACCGATTACCTTCAAATTATGGTCAGAATGTTATATAAGGATGTTTCTTGTCGAATTGATGTCTACTGACAAGTAACTGATCATTTATTATGACCACAATCACTCACAAGCAGAGAAATTAAATGCACTTCACTTTGTTCATAAATCAAAAACATTTTTCTGCTTTTATATCAATTATACGAGATTAGTGTTATCTCAAACTAAAGCCACAAATCACTTCTGAAATTTGATAAATGTGCAAATTCATTGTTTGATTGTAAACTTCTCCAGGCTTCTCCTGGGTAAGCTCGCTCCATCGTCGACCTTGTCTTAGTCACTTCTGACCTAGACTACGGTCAAGAGAAAACCCATATCAAACATAAAAAAAAACTAACAAAAACAAACTAACATTATTTTCCCTGTACAATATCTCAGTTCAAAATAACTTCAAACACAAACAAACATTAACAAAGTGCTAGTTTTTCAATGTAACATACCTTCAGAGACATCCTTAGGCACATAGGACCTCCACCACCTGAATATCAAGTAGCCATCCTGTATCCGCAGCGTGTAGTCATAGTTGATGTACACGATGTCTCGGAACATAATCTTCCCGGACAGGGCATTGAGTGTGAAGGAACCTGAAAGTGAATGAGAGAATTTTGATAACTAGATTATAAACCTTGTAACCTTGAATGCAAAGACTCTTTTTCATTGAGATGTCTGTTACACATAGCGGCTTATTAAATACATTATTTTTGTGTGACTCGCAAGATTCATTCATCAATGCATTTCACAAAGCAATTCATCATTTCAGCCTATTGCAGTCCACTGCTGGACATAGGCCTCTCCCAGGGAGCGCCACAGCGCATCGTGCGCTGTGGCGCTCCCTGGGAGAGGCCAGCTTTTTCATCCAGCCACTGCCAGCCACCTTCTTCAGGTCATCGGTCCATCTTGCCGGGGGGCGTCCCACCCTACGCTTACCTACACGCGGTCTCCATTCGAGAACCTTCCTACTCCACCTATCGTCGGTTCTGCGGCAGACATGACCAGCCCACTGCCACTTCAGCTTGCTACAGATTTGGACAATATCTGTAACTTTGGTCTTATGCCGTAAGACCTCATTCCGGATTTTATCCCTTAGTGAGACCCCAAGCATAGACCTTTCCATAGCACGCTGCGTGACATGAAGTCGGTGGGCCAGCTTGACTGACATGTTCCAGGTTTCGGCTCCGTAGGTTAGGACTGGAAGGACGCACTGATTGAACACCCGGCTTTTCAGGCACTGCGGCAGTGGCGACGTGAGGATATGACGCATTTTCCCAAATGCTGCCCAGCCAAGCTGCACTCTTCTGGCTATTTCACGCTCGAAGTTGTCTCTACCTAGCTGTAATACCTGTCCGAGGTAGATGTATTCTTGGACAACTTCGAGTGTTATGCCTTCGACGGAAATTGGTTCTGGGATGACATGGTCATTGAACATGACCTTGGTCTTGTCCAGGTTCATCCCAAGACCCACACGTCTCGAGGCAGCATTGAGACTGTTCAGCATTTTTTGCAGGTCTTGCAGCAAAGCAAAGCAATTATTGTTTTGATAACATTGTTAGTGTCTGATAAGCAAAATTTTAATATATCATTTCGCATTTTATGATGTACAAATAGGTATTGTATTGTCAAAAAAAAACTGTAAACAGCAATATCTGTTTGAACGGAAATAGGAACACTGATCTGCATAAAATTGAGATTGTCAGAAAAATAATTCCAGTACAATTAGGATGGAAAATTTAACCTACTATTTCTAACAATCATAATTTACTTACTATTATTTTTAAGGAAGTATTTATTTTTATAATACATTATTATTTCTGAATAATATATTACTGAAATCTCGTTCATGTTTCGTCATTATTACATTGCTTATATTTATCATACTTTAATAATATTTTTCTATTTATTGTACTACAATTTTATAGAGACATCTGATTAAACAGGAAAATGATAGTCTAAGAAGATGTAATGATTTTTATTCTTCTTAGCGTGTCGATGGCAAATTATTTTATATATTTTGTTTAGCCCAAAATTCAGCTACGCGAACCCCGCTCACTGATACAGTCATAAGGTCGTCAAGTGTACAGGTGACAGGACTTGCGGTATAGGAGAGAAGGTGAGCCATTGTCTGTGGGGACACGTCGCATATACATTTTGGCAAACAATGATTTTTATTATTTAGCCATTATTATCTCACGGCTGGGTAAAGGCCAATTTGTTCCTAAATGCTCTTATCAGTGATGATTACAAATTATATGGGTATTGTCGAATGTTTAAAAAAATAACAATTCAACTAAATGATTAACATCATACAATATTGAATATCAACTGTCTGCATTTGACATGGATAAACAAACTCAGTCAATGGTGTAAATGTTTCATGACTAATTTATTATTTAGCGAGTAGTCAGAGTTAAGAATAACATTTGCTTTTCAATTTTTGTGCCAATGTTTTTAGATTTATTATCATTAAGCAAATAGTTACTAGCTATAATAGGGGGTACTCCACTTAGTTGACATAAGCATGGAACAAAGTAAATAATATGATTTTTTTTGAGAATGATTTAGAAAAACAGTCGCTATTAGAAAAACAATCACCATTTTGATTACAATTTTGTTTGCTGGTGTATAAAAATAATTTGACATATTATTGCCTCATGATTTATGCTATCTGATATCTAGGAGATAATCATGTACCCTGATAATGTTATAGAAACATTTAAATATTGAATAAGTACACAGCACTTAAGTTTTTCAATTCCAATAGAAGTAAAAACTTGCATAAAAAACGACATTGATCAGAAATTCTTAGACATTATTTATTTGAATATTATAATATTATAATGACATTGATGTTGGAGTGAGAAAGTTTTTTATTACAGGAAGAAAGATGAATAACAAGGAAATGTGAAGCTACCTAGTAACCAAATATAGTTTGATCATGAACATGAACTATGAAAATTATAAATAAATGGGTCACTCACCTATTTTAAAATTGTCATCCTGGAAGTAGAACTTGTTGATGAGCCTGGTGAGGATGTAGCCCAGCACACGGCTGTTGTAATACGTTATGTAAACGATCCACAGTATCGCCGATATTAGCGATACTACCAGGAGGGCAAAGTTTCTGTCTATTGTTATGTCCGACAAGTGTATCGACGACGAGTTCCATCTTTGCGCCACCGGATCATCCCTAGGCGCGGTGAAGTTCTCCCTAAACACAATCATAACACGTAAAACACTCAAACAATCTTAAAACCTTCCAAAATAACTTTAAATACGAAAATAAACATCACCCAATTACAAGGCTACGCAAATCGCCATAACTTACATGATGGTGGTTTAATTACTACACTGACACTTTTCACATTTTATACAATTAAACTGCCCTAGAAAATCATACACTATACACATTTCTAATACTATTTTCTGTCTTTCTTATCAAAATCATAAATCACTGCCCATCCGTGGTTCAGAACTTTGACAGATACTATTACGTTTCGTTCTACACAACTCCATTTGAGTTTAGTTTACGCTTATCGGAATCGAAAAAATTCAAACGTGGTACATAGAAAAAAAAAATTAGGTAAAAATAAAAATAAGTAGATGCATTTTAATTTTTACCCGCATAATAAAACGTGCTTATCTTAATAGGAATCCTAACTTCTTTCGCTTTATTATTAAAACTAAACAATAGTTGCTAGGTAACAAGCATTTTGTTATTGTTATTGATGAAACAATTTCATACATCACAGTTTTCATTATTATCCACATCTTTTTCTTAGATAGGAAAAATGGGAGACGAAGAGTTAACAAAAGTCCAAGGAGAGCCATTCAAACCTAAAGTCAGGTATTTAGCAATTTTTTTATTTTCTCTATATAAAAACTCGAATGTGGAATGGTGACTAAATTCAGATCCTTGTGCTGGAATTTCTAGGTTCGCTAAACTCATATTACTCCACATCTTCAAAGTTTACTGTTCCTAGCTGAAGAGACGCCAAATCAAATGTCATTTATTCAAATTAGGCTGATTTATCAGCACTTTTTGAAGGTCCATTTTTACATAAAACAGTCCCTCAAAGCGCCCCCCCCCCCTTCGACACTTCCTAAAGGTGGGTACAGATTGGTGCAATGCAACATGTAATGTAATATTCTGCCTTACATTGCATGTTCCCTGCTGCCTTGGACGTGTGGCGCGCGCGGTACGCGCATTGACTACGAATCATTCGAGAACATCTGTTCCCGCATTTCGTTACATCATCGTCATCACTCCACGCACCCTCTTTCACCGCCATGATCGTTGCGCATGCGAACGAAACGAACGACCGTCCACGGCTGAGTCCTGCGCACACCGCGCGCCCCTTTGTGTTCGTACTAAAAACCGACAAATCTCGGATCGAGCCGCGCATGAGTTGTAACGCTCGGAGCGTGCGCGACCCAGGCGCAGTTCGTGCGCGCGAGGCGTCCACACTATGGGAATCCTGTTACATTACATGATACATTGCAGCAATGTGGACCTCAAATTCTTGCATTGCATGTTGCATTACATGTTGCATTTCACCAATCTGTACCCACCTTAATGTTTTGGCTGGGAAGAAAAAGTGGCGGAACAAATTCCCCAGCAACACATCTGTCTGTACGGTTAGAAGAACCAAGATTTTATACAATTTAATTTTTTATACTTATTGATTTTATACAATTATTATTACAAAATGGTGTAGGTAGTTCAAACTTTGATCCAATGGCTCTTACCGTTTCGATTAATTAGGCAGCTGCAAGGATTATAACGACAGACGTAACTGATATGGTGGTAACGGAACGTCGGGGCTACCCATTTGTTCATTGTGTAGCGAGGCCCTGCGTGAGTCAGATATTTTAGGACGAATAAAAAAAGGACCGGAAGTAACTTGAATCAATTAAAACATTGATAAACGCCTGTTTATGATAGACGAGACTCGAGTGGCAGCTTCTGATTGTACCTATTGTTATGTTTATTAAAGTAATTACTTTATCGTAGTCATTAAAAACTTGGGGCACCCCGGGTCAGTGGAGACGAAATGAAACCTATGCCTGAATTAAGTAGGTACCTTTCTGACTCTTATCATTTTTGCCCGAGATACGAAAGATTCCACACTACACAGTGTTGAGTTTGTAATCATAATATACTTAGTTTAACCCAGATAGTAAGGACCCATATTGCTACGAAGTAACTTTATCCAGACTCCGGGCTGGTACTGAGCTCGTTGCTAAAAAACCCAATAACACTTTCGCCACAACCTTTAGCATGACAGTTAAATTATGGGTGTATAACTTGTCTGACTGGAGGATAGATGGATGGATGTTGTATAAATATTTACTACTAGCTTCTGCCCGCGACTTCGTACGCGGATCCTGTTGCTTATGCCAGCGACAACGGAATCGTCAAAATCGAAGATCTGAAACTGGTCTGATGTCCAATACCAAGACCCCGGGTAAAAATATAAATGGGAGTTTCGGCCAGTAGAGTCAGATTTTTAATGATATACCATCAAATCGAAAATCAGTCCTAAAGTCTTACCGCCTTCACCGCGTGGAGGTACTCTCAGCTTAAGTTATTTTATAATTACTGTGAAATTAGCGATAGCTTTGATTCCCACATCATATTATGTTTCTGATCTTAGATTCTTATAAGTCAACAGGAAATACCCATCAGGCCGAGCAACTTTTGCTAAGACGTTATTCCTATATGTGTTTTGGTGTACCGGGGCTCTTGGAGTTCCACAGGTGTTCCAGATCTTCGATTTTTAGGGTTCCGTAGCCAAATGGCAAAAACGGAACCCTTATAGATTCGTCATGTCTGTCTGTCTGTCTGTCCGTCCGTATGTCACAGCCACTTTTCTTCGAAAGTATGAGAGCTATCCTATTGAAACTTGGTAAGTAGATGTATTATGTGAACCGCATTAGGATTTTCACACAAAAATAAAAACAAAACAAATTTTGGGGGTACCACCCATACTTGGAATTGAAACTCAAAAAATTTTTTTTCGCCTGACCCATACGTGTGGGGTATCTGTGGATAGGTCTTGAAAAATGATATTGAGGTTACTAATATCATTTTTTTCTAAACTGAACAGTTTGCGCGAGAGACACTTCCAAAGTGGTAAAATGTGTGTCCCCCCTGTATCTTCTAAAGTAAGAGAATGATAAAACTAAAAGAAATATATAATGTAGACCTCAACAAAAACTTCCAATGAAAATTGGTTTGGAAGAGATATAGTTAGCAGTTTTTGAGATAGTACATTTTCAAAAACCGCAAATATAACTTTGCTATTCATACAAACACTATGAAAAACAAAGTTATTTTTATTGTTTGTGTATGCTACTACGGAACCCTTCATGGGCGAGTCCAACTCGCACTTGGCCGGTTTTTATAAGTTAACAGAGAGTGCACATCAGATTAAACAACTTTTGCTGAAACGTCATTCCTACATATGTTATAGTGTAGCTGGGCGCTTGAAATTCCACAACAGGTGTCCCAGATCTTCAATTTTTATACGTCAACAGGGAGTGCTCATCAGGCAGAACAACTCGTGCTAAGACGTCATTCCTTTATATGTTATAGTTAAGCTGGGCTCTTGTAGTTCCACATCAGGTGTTCCAGATCTTCAATTTTTATACGTCAACAGAGAGTGCTCATCAGGTTGAACAACTCTTGCTAAGACGTCATTCCTTTATATGTTATAATGTAGCTGGGCTCTTGGTGTTCCACATCAGGTGTTCCAGATCTTCAAATTTTATACGTCGACAGAGTGCTCATCAGGCTGAATAACTCTTGCTAAGACGTCATTCCTATAAATGTTATAGTTTAGCTGAGCTCTTGGAGTTCCACATCAGGTGTACCAGATCTTCAATTTTTACACGTCGACAGAGAGTGCTCATCAGGCTGAATAACTCTTGCTACGACGTCATTCCTATTAATGTTATAGTTTAGCTGGGCTCTTGGAGTTCCAAATCAGGTGTTCCAGATCTTCAATTTTTATACGTCAACAGAGAGTGCTCATTAGGCTGAATAACTTTTGCTAAGGCGTCATTCCTGTACATGTTATAGTTTAGCTGGGCTCTTGGAGTTCCACATCAGGTGTTCCAGATCTTCAATTTTTATACGTCAACAGAGAGTGCTCATCAGGCTAAATAACTTTTGCTAAGGCGTCATTCCTGTACATGTTATAGTTTAGCTGGGCTCTTGGAGTTCCACATCAGGTGTTCCAGATCTACAATTTTTATACGTCGACAGAGAGTGCTCATCAGGTTAAATAATTCTTGCTAAGACGTCATTACTATAAATGTTATAGGTGAGCTGGGCTCTTGAAGTACCACATCAGGTGTTCCAGATCTTCAATTTTTATATGTCAACAGAGAGTGCTCATCAGGCTGAACAACTTTTGCTAAGACGTCATTCCTTTATATGTTATAATGTAGCTGGGCTCTTGGTGTTCCACATCAGGTGTTCCAGATCTTCAATTTTTATACGTCAACAGAAAGTGCTCATCAGGCTGAATAACTTTTGCTAAGGCGTCTTTCCTGTACATGTTATAGTTTAGCTGGGCTCTTGGAGTTCCACATCAGGTGTTCCAGATCTTCAATTTTTATACGTCAACAGAGAGTGTTCATCGGGCTGAACAATTTTTGCTAACGTGTCATTCCTGTACATGTTATAGTTTAGCTGGGCTCTTGGAGTTCCACATCAGGTGTTCCAGATCTTCAAATTTATTCTCTCAGCAGAAAATGCTCATCACGTGGAACAATATTTGCTATGGCACCATTTTTGTATCCCTTATAGTTTAGCTGGTCTGTTGCGGTTCTGCATCAGGTGTTCAAGATTCCAAGATAAGTTATAGCCTATATGTTGGCCAGACTTAATACCTATACAACAAAAAAAAATCATTTAAATCCGTCCAGTAGTTCCGAAGATTAGCGTGTACAAACAAACAGACAAACAGATAAACAGACAAACAGACAGAATTTTTTTTTTGGATTCGTGCTCTGTTATTGTTTCTTAACCCCCCTCAATTATTATTTTTTTAATATATTCAATGTACAGACACAGTTTTTTTACTGTTTTATTATATGTATAGATTTCACACAAAAACTACATATTTTAGAAAACGTTGCCGCACACTGGGAATTGCTCCTGTATCGCGGGTGCGTTTACAAAGATTTAAAAACAAACACACAAACGCCCAAACCCGGAAAAAACTTGCAGATCATACAAATACATTTGCTCTGTGCGGGAATTGAACCAGCGACACGCAGCGCAATCACTCGCAGCCAATGCGCCAACTGTATATCGTCTATTCGGATTTGGATGGAAGTTACACTGGTTACACTGTTTATAATCAGATCCCATCAATCAATCAGATTAAATTGCATAATGAACATTAAACAACTATATATGGACTTTACTTGACTGGAGTGGTGTGCTTGAAAGTAAACCAGTAAATAAGGGATTAGTAAGAAGAATAAGTGTGGATGAAGTGAGGAATGCGGTGAGTGGAATGAAGAATGGTAAGGCATTAGGACCGGACGGAATACCTGTTGAAGTGTGGAAAATATTGCGGATGGATGGTTGGACGTGGTTAGCTTTATTCTTCAATAAGCTGATGCTGGAAGAAGCCATACCTGACGAATGGTGTAATAGTTCGCTAGTGCCCATTTTTAAAAACAAAGGTGATGTGCTGGAATGCAATAATTATAGAGGAATAAAGCTAATATCACACAGTATGAAAGTTTGGGAGAAAGTTATTGAAAGGCGACTGAGAGAGGAGAGCGAAATTTCACAGAACCAATTCGGTTTTATGCCTGGTCGGGGTACGACGGATGCCATCTTCGCTATCCGCCAACTGTGCGAGAAATACAGAGGTGCGCATAAAAACTTGCACATGGTGTTCGTCGACCTGGAAAAGGCATACGACCGGGTGCCCCGTGAGGTTCTGTGGTGGGCCCTTAAGGAGAAAAGTGTACCTGGAAAGTATGTACAGTTGATCCGTGCAATGTATAGTCGATGCAGTACCCAAGTCCGGTCTACAGCGGGCACTACCGGCAGCTTCAATGTAGCGGTTGGCTTGCACCAAGGGTCGGCTCTCAGCCCGTACCTCTTCCTGATGATAATGGATGCTCTGACGTCGGACATCCAGGAAGAGGCCCCCTGGTGCATGCTGTTTGCCGATGACATTGTGCTGATTGCCGAGAGCGGCCTAGAGGTCCAGAACAGATTGGAGGTGTGGTGGCAAAGACTGGAGAACGTTGGCCTGAAATTGAGCAGAACCAAAACAGAGTATTTGTTTTGCGATTTTGGCGGTCTCTCCAGTCCTGTGCCCATTACTCTTGCAGGAACGCCCATACCAGTCTGTTCCGACTTTCGGTACCTCGGGTCGCTTGTCCAAGGAGACGGCGATGTAGACCGGGACATAACACACCGGATCAACTCGGGATGGATGAAATGGCGACAGGTCACCGGAACAACTTGCGACCCACGGATGCCCCTCAAGTTAAAGGGGAAAATATACAAATCCGTGATTAGACCTGTCGTATTGTATGGATCGGAATGCTGGGCTGTGAAAAAGATGGATGAGAAACGATTGCATGTAGCGGAGATGAGGATGTTGAGATGGATGTGTGGAGTGACAAGAATGGATAAAGTAAGGAATGAGTTTATACGGGGAAGTTTGAAAGTGGCGCCTGTTACAGAAAAAATGAAAGGGAATCGTCTATCTTGGTATGGACATGTGATGAGGAGGGTTGACACCCATGTGACTAAGAGAGTGATGAGTATGAATGTTGATGGATGGAGAGGAAGAGGAAGGCCAAAGAAAAGATGGATGGGTTGTCTAAGGAATGATATGAAAGAAAAAGGAGTAAATGATACTGTGACGTCTGATAGGGGAGAATGGAAGAAGAAAACGTGTTGCGCCGACCCCAAATAGAATGGGATAAGGGCAGGAAGAAGAAGAAGAAGATATGGACTTTACTTGTATTTTTATTAGAAAAATTTTAGATAAAACAATTCATGCAAAGAACAAGGTCCAAAATTGTATGGACACCGTCCCCACCCTTGTAGCATCTTAAAACCTATGTTAATCGAAGGACCATAGTCATCTTATCATTTTATTGTACTACGGTGAAACTGAAATGTGCATCCAAAAAAAGTTATATCGACATAAAGGAACCGGAATCAGTCACAATATTATGTTCCCGATCACGATGGTTTTCTTCTTTAATTATTACCGTGGAATTATTTTGTTCGTTTGTGGCTAATTGAGGAGCTCGTGGCTAAATAATTACAGCCGCACAGGCCGATCATTCGGGTTAAGCCGCGCTTGCCGAGGTCGGTCTGTGGATGGGTAACAATCTGTCATAGCGAGTTTCCTCCGTGCCTCGGAAAGCACGTAAAGCCGTTGGTCCCGGCCATCATTTTTAGATCTTTGACAGTCGTTACTGTTAGTCAGAAGCTCTTAAGTCTGACCACCAGTCTTACCATGAGGTATCGTATTACCCAGTCACTGGGTTGTGGAGGTCCGATAGGCATTCGCTCTATGTAAAATACATCAATATCCAGCTGCATCTGGTTCGACTGGAAGCCGATCCCAATATAGTTGGAAAAAAGCTAGGAAGGTGGTGGATAATTTCGTTCAGAGTTTTCAAACAACTCTTGGAACTAAATAGTGACTTCCGCACGGGAACGACTCACAGGGCAAAAAAAAGTTCAATGAAGAATTCTGTTAAATATGGTTATTGTGAAGTAACCATTGACGGGTTTTTAGGAATTTTCAAATAAAAACATCTTTTTAATTACAAATAAAACCGTTTACTTTTTATGACAACAAATACATTATTCGGTGTTTTCACGGTCTGTTACAATATTGCCCTAGGCACTGGCCCAACGAAATTATCTAAATGCCTTCCAACCCCAGAATACCACACGATACTGATGGCATGCGCGTAGGCACCAACTGTCGAAAACCGGTTCCTCAAGAAAGTCACGGGAGCCGTATTATGTCCGTAACGACTAGACTAGTAGACTAACGACGTAGTCTCCATTTAGATTTAAAAATCCCCACAATTCTTCAGTTCATGAAACGCCTTTCCACCGCCTTTAGTACAATTCGCCGCCCCCGGCATATCCTCATCACTCCGGGAACGCCGCAATCGCGGCGGTAAGGCCCCTCTTTGAGGAGTGGGTGGAGATGCGCCACGGGCGGCATCCCCACCTTCCGCTTAACGCAGATCCTCACCGGACGCGGAAGTTTCGGGTGGTTCCTGTGTCTGATAGGGAGGAAAGAAACGCCTGGGTGTCACCACTGCGAGGATCGACCTGAGGACACGGTGGAGCATACGGTGCAGGACTGCCCCGCTTGGGCAGAGCACCACCGTGTCCTCACGACGGCGATAGGCGGAGACCTTTGGCGCCCGTCGAGGCCATACTGCGGGGCGAGACGGAGTGGGAAGCGGTCGCCTCCTTCTGCGAAGCAGTCATGCTCACGCTATTCAAGCATATAACTGCTCATGTTTGACGGGTATGAGGACAGTTGGTGCCTGCGCGCATGTTGTCAGTATCGTGTGGTACTATGGAGTTGGAAGGCATTTAGAGAATTTCGTTGGACCAGCCAGTGCCTGGGACAATATTGTAATAGACACTGAAAACACCGAATAATGTAATTAAAAAGATATTTTTATTTTGAAAACTCCTAAAAAACCGCCAAAACTTCACAATAACGATATTCAACAGAATTCTTCATTGAACTTTTTTCTGCCCTGTGAGTTGTTCTCGTGCGGAAGTCACTAGTTCCAAAGAGTTGTTTGAAAACTCCGAACGAAATCATCCACCACCTTCCTAGCTTTTTCCCAACTATATTGGGATCGGGTTCCAGTCGAACCAGATGCAGCTGGATATACTGATATCCAGCTGCATCTGGCTAAAAAACTGATAAAATACTGATTTTACACAGAGCGACTGCCTATCGGACCTCCACAACCCAGTAACTGGGTAATACGATACCTCATGGTAAGACTGGTGGTCAGACTTTAGAGCTTCTGACTAACAGTAACGACTGTCAAAGATCTACAAATGATGGCCGGAACCGGCTTTACGTGCTTTCCGAGGCACGGAGGAAACTCGCTATGACAGATTGTTACCCATCCACAGACCGACCTCGGCAAGCGCGGCTTAACCCGAATGATCGGCCTGTGCGGCTGTAATTATTAAGCCACGAGCTCCTCAATTAGCCACAAACGAACAAAATCATTCCACGGTAATAATTAAAAGAGAAAACTATCGTGATCGGGAACATAATATTGTGACTGATTCCGGTTCCTTCATGTCGATATAACTTTTTTCGGATGCACATTTCAGTTTCGCCGTAGTACAATAAAATGATAAGATGGTTATGGCCCTTCGAATAACATAGGTTTTAAGATGCTACAAGGGTGGGGACGTTTTGGGTATTGTTCTTTATCATTTATCAAGATGTCCGATGTGTCTAAACGTAGCATGCGTCGACCAAGTTTATTAGTGTTACCAAAAACTCGCACAAATTATGGAAAAAAAAAATTACTTATGAAGGAGCACAACTATTTAATAATTTACCTTCTAGCATAAAAAATGAAAGCTCGTTCAATAGTTTTAAATCACAACTGTCTAAACACATTATTGAAAATTACTCATATCAAAAACCATAATAACACAGTAATTATGAGTGAAACTGCTGAACGAGTAGGCCCACTTTATATAATACTAGCTTCCGCCCGCGACTCCGTCCGCGCGGATGTCGGTCTTCGCGTGGATGGTTTATTTCTCCATTTTGAGTAACTCGACAATGACATCTTATAAATATCTATTGGACCCAAATACGGCTAAGCCTATAATAATTAAGGAGATCTATTGAGCTACTGCTGTTGAGCTCGCGTTCTGTAGTAAGTATTTTTTTCATAGTAATTCCGACCTTGTATTTACAAATAACTGATCGGAACAGTAATCAAAAAGGTCGCGCTGAAAAGCAAGGTTTGAAATTACACGCATACAATATTAATTCCAAGGACGACCGCTCGCCACACTGGACTTGTCCGCTCGCATCAAAATTCAGAATTTATATGGATCGCGCGGCGCGGAACGCGGCTCCTTATATAGGAGTCGGGGAGGCGTGGCCCGCGTGTGCCGCAAACGGTTCAAGCCAAATCCGACTTTCGGCGCTACAGGTTACGGCGCTGATTCCACTGCGGGTAATGCAACGTGTGTTCGCGGTTCTACAGAACAACGTCTATGAATAAAACTGAAAAATAAGATTTTTAAGGGATGTTAGTCACCGTTGCCGGCACGAAGAGAAGTTCGGTTTCTTGACAAAGATTTATTGTCCACAACGTACAAATTATTTATATAAAATAGGACAAGTCCCGACCACCACCACCTTTTCCCAGGGAGGACGAAGGCAGGGGTTTTTGGTCCTCTAAACCAAAAATAACAGAATTGAATTACTGTTTAACTTTATGATAAAACTTAGCAGCCGAGTCTTATGTGGCTATTCCAATTAAGACGTAGCCCGCAAGTGCACTACTAGTTACGTCACACAGAAAAATAATAAAGTCGCGGTAGTCATTAACTCTCGGAGAATCTTAACACCGCGATTCAGAAATGCGCGTCATAGGCACAACGCCATCTAGTGGTGAGTGGTGGAACCTTTTTAGAAATCAATGGAGGGGCGTAATGTTCTACTTGATAATAAGTGTCGCCAGTGGTTCCATAATAAGGTTTGTTACAGATTTTTTTTTGTACGTATTTTTCCAGGATAAAAAGTATCCTATTTTATGCCCAGGATAATAAGGTATAATTATACCAAGTTTCATCGAAATCGAACCGTTAGTTTTCACGTGATGCCTGCATATACAGACAGACAGACAGACAAAAATTTTTTTAATCACATATTTGGGTTTGGTATCGATCCAGCAACACCCCCGCTATTTATTTTTTCAATATTTTCAATGTACAGAATTGACCCTTCTACAGATTTATTATAAGTATAGATTTCACACAAAAACTACATATTTTAGAAAACGTTGCCGCACACTGGGAATTGCTCCTGTATCGCGGGTGCGTTTACAAAGATTTAAAAACAAACACACAAACGCCCAAACCCGGAAAAAACTTGCAGATCATACAAATACATTTGCTCTGTGCGGGAATTGAACCAGCGACACGCAGCGCAATCACTCGCAGCCAATGCGCCAACTGTATATCGTCTATTCGGATTTGGATGGAAGTTACACTGGTTACACTGTTTATAATCTGAATACCTGGGACTTTCTTTTCAGAGAGCAGTGGTGGCCCAGTGGTATCGGCCTCGACTTACGAGTTGTGTAGGTTGTGGGTTCGAACCCAGTCAGGCGCATTACTTTGTGTAATTTATTTCAACACCACTTTCCGCTCTCAAAACGGTGAAGGAAAACATCGTGAGGAAACCGGCATGTCCTAGAACCAAAAATTCGAAGATATGTGACTCCTACCAATCCGCACTGGGCCCGCGTGGTAGATTACGGCCTGCTCCCTCTCACAGAGAGGAGGCCTGTGTCCCAGCAGTGGGAACATTTAAAGGCTGATGATAATGACTTTCTTTTCTGTGCGATATAATGTTCCCGTGGGATAATTAGGGGCGCACACTCGCACAGTTCTACTAGTAGCGTATGCTATGCTTATGCGAGTATAAGCTAAACGTACGTACCTATACATACACACCCTCTACCAATAATTAAGTATGTTGGAGAAATGGGTGACTCGCCGTTCGATCATGGACGACGTGTTGTGTTCCACGCGCGCCTCAAAGATCTGTCAACCATCTGACGGGGCCCCCCTTTAGAGGGCCAAAGCCTGCCGGGGTCGCGGGACTGTCTTATCAGGTAACCGTACCCTGTAACGTACAGAGCTATTGAAGGATCACCGTGAATTTTACTCAGTACAAGTCATTCCCTCTCGTCGCATATGGTACTATAGTTACCTATGTCCTATATGTATTTTTTTTTTCTGTATTCCCAGATGGTGTAACCCCCAATGCCTAGAAATGATGACGTTCGTGGGGAAGGACATATTCGCCGTCGCCAACGACATCTACATAATTTTCTTTAACTACAGAAACAACACTGAAACGGTCTATCTTGCCAACGACGAGAATAGAGGGGATGGAGTGGATGCTATAGCTGGTACATAATATATAAAAAAACCTAGGATTTACTACCGCGGGATGCTTTACATACTTTACTTTACTATAATGTTCATAATAAGAAGGTACTTGATATTAAGTCCTGTGCCCTGTCGGAATTCATCCAGATTACTTTTTTCCCTGTCGTAGTCTTGTTTCTCAGCAGCTACAAAACAGTTTACTTCTAGGCATACCTGCTTCGCCGTTGATAACTTCGCTTACTGCGAGATGCATCAGGATAGATAGTGGACAAATAAATATTATGTCATCGTATTTTTTTATTTCAGGTCATCGTTCTCAAATGTTTGCCTTTGCCGAGAAGGCGCTAAATCCAAGGATATTCATTGTCATCTATCCATCGTTCGTAAGATTGGCTGAAATCAAAGGTAAGTTTGCAGAATAGTTTTAGTACCATTTAGTTCAGAGACAAACTGTGGAAGCAACACGACTTTCTTGCGAAATAACTAAGTAGTAAAATGCATGGAGGGTGTTTGTCTTCATGCCATAACTTATTTCTTTGTCATTCTTTCTAGCAAAAAACGAACCAACCAAGCAAGCGAGCTTTATCGTGGACCACATCCATCACCGTTTTTCATCAGGGAGATAGTACCCAACACCTGACTTCTCTACGCGCTAGTAGAGCACGGACATTTCTCATTTCGTAGCAGGTCATAGAAATATTTGTAGGAATTCAAACCCGAGCCACGTAGCGCAGCAGTATAGTTAATCTCTCAGCCTCGGGGCCAACCGTGCCGTCAAATGATATACTTACATAGGTATCAACAACACTTTGACCACAAACTTCGGCAGTGCTATTCGCTATAACTCAGTGCTGCCGAGGCGCTGAGATTTTTAGAACATATCATAGTCGGAGCCTGTAGCCATGGCCTGAGTCCATATATAAGCGGTACGTAGAGGGAAGCCGCGATTGACAAGACGCATGACGATTGGTAGACTGCTTATTTTATGTCTACTTCCCCCGTCATACCACTGACTTGGACTTGGTGACTAGCACTTGCGCAGACTATTGCTTGTCCCGAATCTCTTTTAGCAACAGATGATGACAACAGAGGATGGCCTACATCCGGTTCCTAATACCTTCTTACCTTAATTTCTAGAAACGAACACAAAAAGATACAAGGGTCTTGTGATGATGGAAGGCGACTTAATCGCGGGGTTCACCGGCTTCCCCAATTACCTGTTGAGCGTGTGGTGTTGGCGCACCAACCAGCGACTGTACCAGATCGAGACGGGCGTGAAACGACGAAATCAGATGTACATGTGAGTGCCCACCACAATGTCTAATACATGATGAAGTACCACGTACTTCCACTGTCTTTTAACCAGCCTACATCCTTCCGGACGCACTGCTAGGCAATAGCTTCTTCAGGCTTCTGTCTGGCAGTCTGCTTTGAAACTACTCTTCTGCTAGCAGTTTTTTTAAGTTTCATTGCCATTATTATGTTGGCCCTCGAACTATTATTAGCGAGCGCCCTAACTACGCTACTAGCACCAAACTAACTAACTTTTAAGTTACTTTCACCCCTAGGATAACAAGGTAGGTACTATTTATTTATTTAAACTTTATGCAACACCAAAGGTACCTTTGGTGTTGCATAAAGTTTAAGTTTGCATAGGCGGACTTAATGCCTGAGGCATTCTCTACCAGTCAACCTAGGGTAGTGGAGAAATAACATGGCAGGTGCATAAAAAGAAAGAGATTATTTGGGTATACATTAAGTTAAAAAAAGAAAAAAAAAAAAGATAAATTTAGATTAAATAAACATATTACATATATATTTGTTATAATATATAGAAATATTCTGTGTATATAGGTAAATATATAATATATAAATATAATATATACATATAAAAATAAGAAAGGAGATTGAGACGACTCTGCTAATGGTGTAGAAAATAACGACGCAGCTTCCGCTTAAATGCAAATTGACTGGTGGCCGTCCTGATAGCGAGAGGAAGCACATTCCAAAGAAGAATGGACTGAATGTGAAATAAAGAATGAATAAAATCAGAAGTATGAGAAGGGCCAAGTAAGAGAAGATTATTAAAAGAACGCAGATTCCTAGCATGTGAAGTACATAGATATTGAAAGTGAGGGATAAGATAAGAAGGAGGGGTCGGAGAGTTAAGTAGGGAGAAAAGAGTGGTCAAGGCACGCAAATTACGTCTTTGTCGGATGGGCATCCAATTAAGCTCAGATCTATAGCTCGAAACATGATCATATTTTTTAAGGTTAAATATGAACCGGATGCAGTTGTTTAATAGCCGATCAAGCTTATCTAGAAAAACTGCGTTCAGGTCAAAGTAGCACACATCACCATAGTCGATTATAGGGAAGATTAAAGTCCGCACAAGCATAATCTTGGTTTTTGCAGGCAGAAAGTTCCTCAGACGATACAGGCCACGCAAGGTCCCGTTGACTCTCTGACAGACACTAGAAACTTGACTTTGCCAGCCGAGCGTCGAATCAAGACGAAGCCCGAGATCTTTTACACTAGGGCTGATGGGGATAACGGTACCGTTAAAAATAATAGGAGGAAGAGAGCTTATCCCCACCCGACCCATCATGCGATGCCCACCATTACTCGTATCGGGACTAAATTTTATGTTACTTTCACCCCTAGGATAACAATGTAGGTACTATTATTAACTCTTTTTGCTAACTTGAAGAGGCCGGTGTTTTGTACCCGACTACTCTGAGAAGAAACAGCTACAACAAATCAAGAGGCTACTTTGTCTTTTTCAAAGTCTAATAGTCATTGTATTGGTCAAGTCATACGAAGACTATGCAGATTAGCGTGTGCAGTTACCTATGACATTATGAGGGCTCCATTAACCCGCACCGCACATCCTCAAAGTAGGATTATGTTCAAGAGTCATCATCAGCTACTTGTAAAAGTTGGTAATGTGTAGGGCCAGTCGCACACACATGCTGATCTGCCAGTGTTGGGGCGACGGCCTAAACGTGTGGGAGGTGGCGCGCTCCTACAAGAAGTGCTTCGTGCTGAAGAGGCCGCGGAAGGAGATCACCGGCTGGGAGATCACGGAAGCCATGCTCACTGGTGTCTGCTGGAGCCTCGAGGGAACGCTGTATGTGGTCGATCCTAAGGCCAACTTATACAGTGTAAGTTCACTTAGTTATCAACATCATCGTTCTCTTGCCTGTATACCACAAAACATTCCGGGGTGCTTTCGCCGCTAAATATTTTTTACTGTGTTCTGACTTCTGGGCGGTGCGCAGGAGTTCCAGTTCTTTCTGGGTGCGCTCACTCTATCTTAGGTCTTATCTTTATTTCTGGGCTAAATTGCGACAAAGAGCTAAACCATTGTACCTAAATAAATAAAATGAAAAAGCTAATAGGACCGAAATAACGGAAACTCAAATAAAATCACAAAAAAGGTTTTATCCCATTTCAAGTTCTAATAATACTTCTCTGATTGACCGCTTTCTTAATATGAAACTCCTGTCTTTGTTTACCGGATACCTCTTGCTTTCGATCCTACAGATGACTTCGGATGGCATGGGACTCGCCAAAGTACTGGAGTGGTCGGACGACACTATAGAGGGCAAGCGACACACCAGCGTGTGTTCCTTCCTCACCGGCGTTCTTATCTACGGACCTGATGAACATTTGAGGGTGAGTTAAATATAATTATGTTTTTTTTTATAAATGCTCGCCTGTACGATTCTTTATTTATTTAGCGATTCGTGAATTTCATAACCATAGTTATTATGAAACAGATAAATTTTTATTACCATCGTAACGTAAACGTCATACCATCTTGTAACGTAGAATTAGCAACGTCTACTAAATTAATGAAGTACAATACTTGGTAATTGATTAGAACATCGTAAACACTTTCGAAGGAATTAGGAAGTCACTCAAATGCTCATTCTCTCTTACCCAAGAGGCGCGTCAAAACTTTGACTATGCGATAACAAAATGTATAAATTGCAAATTATTTACCTAATGTAAAACTTGTGCACAAACTTGGTCTTTGACTGACATCCAGAAGTCCAAACTCAAGGTTTGCCAACGAGCAATGGAGCGCAGTATACTAGGTGTGAAATTAACGGACCGAGTACGAAACACAATATTGCGCTCCAAAACAAATATAGCTGACGTGGCTCAGAAGGCTGCCCAACTGAAGTGGGACTGGGCAGGACATGTCTGCCGCATGCCAGACAAACTGTGGGCCAAATAGCACAGTACTGGTGCCCTGAGACAGTGACGCGAGGTCGTGGCAGACCACGCAGGAGATGGCGGGACGAACTAGACAGATTCTGCCCGAACTGGAAGGAGGAAGCACAGTGTCGTGAAAGATGGAAGGAGTGGAGGGAGGCCTTTGCCCAGGAGTGGGACAGAGCAGGCTAGAAAAAAAAAATGTAAAACTATCTTTTTTTGCTGAATCCTACTCTCAGTATTCAGACTGAAATGATTTATATATTGGATCAATCTTTTATTTTTTACTATCCCATGGTGGCCCACAGCTCGGCAAAGGCCTCCCTCATTACTTTCCAAGAGCTTTTCCTGCGCCATCTCTAATCAGCCCTTACGGTATGCGTTCAGGTCACCTCGCCAACTTTTCTGGGCCAGCCTCGGCAGGGCTGTCTTCTCCAGGCACCCATACTGAATGGAAACCTTTGCCAAGTGGTCAATGCATGCGGCTGACGTAACCCGCCCTATCCAGTTTGGCAGCCTCTTTACCGATCAATATTTTATCATCTTCTTTATCACAGACTAGCTTTTCCTAGCGGCTTCGCTCGCCCCCCCCCCCCCCTTATTGCCTATGTCACTCAGGACCAAAGCAGCTTTCAACTGGTGAAAGAATTTTAGAAATCAGTCCAGTAGTTTTTGAGTTTATCCATTACAAACAAACAAAAATACAAAGTTTTCCTCTTTATAATATTAGTGTAGACAGGCCTGTTGGTCTAGTGGTTAGGTTAGTGACCCTGACTGCTGCGCCGTAGGTCGTGGGTTCAATTTCCACCCAGGACAAATGTTTGTGTAATGAGCACAATCATTTGTTCTGTGTCTGGTTGTAATTTATTTATAATATTTATGTATTTAGAAATATATAAGTATGTTTATCAGTTTTCTAGTACCTACCCATAACACAAGCTCTGCTTAGCTTGGGACTAGATGGCGTTGTGTGATAGTTGTGGAATATTAATTTAATTAAATATAATTAAATAAATCATCCAGTACCTCCGCAAACAACCTGAGAGCAAGTCATGGAAGGTGGAGTGGTCGTTCATCCCCCACGACGTGGTCGCCCGTCTGGTCAGCAACTCCTTCTGCGACGTAGCAACCATGTGGACTGAAAGTGGCTTCGTTTATAAGATCACTGCGGACGCTGAAGAGAAGATTGATGTGCAACTCTTCACTATCAAACCAAGGTTTCGAATGTCTTTCTTTTTTCAGAAATCCATCAGAGCCTGTGTTTCCATTTGTTAGAGCTAAGGTAATACTGATAAGAGCAGTGCCGAAAATAGGGGTGTTTTCCCCTAGGGTCTGCGCCCAGTCAAAGGTCGCAGACCCTAGGGAGAGCACAAAAATGGCCAGACCAGGATCACCACAATTGGCTAGAACAGGGCCCAGTTAAAGAAGCTCGCACTGGTCGCATAAAAGTCTAATTACGGCATTAGATAAGAGATAAGAACTCCTGCATGATAAACTGCTCTTTTCTTTATATTGTATAGGAACATAATGAAGATACAGCTGATTGCGCCTGACTTCAAATACGTAGCCATGATGAATAAAACTGGCGTTTTAAGCATTTACGATGTGAATGATCAGCATCTTGTAAGTATTTAGTTTAATTTTATTATTAATAATAATTATTAATCGAATGAAATCCCCATTTCCTTAGGTCTGACACTGAAGGCTTACAGAACAGAAGGCTTTTTAGGGCCCAGCTTCATTCCGTTCCTGTTACATCGGTTGAAATCCATAATGCATCTATCTACATTTCTAATGATTTGTCGAATCTTGCACGTCTCCTCTACTCTCTGCTCGAGTCCTTTCCACTTTGCTCGTGTTTGCTTTGGTAGCAGCCGGATCTAACCTGGTCTAACCTACTATCAGTACCTATGTATATCAAGTCCTATTTAAAACATGCTAAACAGAACTCTATTCAAATGTTTGGTGCTTCTGGTAAACTCACATCAGCATGCCTGCCGCACTCTGCAATCCGCTAGTAAAATCGCCTACGCTTATGAAAGCATCATGCCAGTTTAAAAATTACATCCATTATCCAGATCCTGATGAAAAAAGTGAAAGCCTACGATGCGTCATTCTCAGCAAGTCCCGTGGAACCAGTGCTAGCGGTCTTCGGCGAGGTGACGAACGGCAACTACGGCGTGGTGTTGTACTCCTTCAACCCCGAGACCACGGTGCTGAAGAAACATGACCGCTTTTGTCTGACGCATCAGATCGTGTCACTGGTGGCTTTTGCGCCTGATGGAAGGTACATGGTCGCCGCGGCCGTATCTGCCGGACATATCTTCGTTTTTAAGGTAGCTTTCTTTTTCCTTGGAATGAAAATAACTAAGGGACTATGTCTAGAACTAGGACTACTCAGAAATAGCTTTTACTTTTTGACAAAATCTAATTATTTTATGATTAAAAACTAAACTTGATTGCAGTATACCAAAAAGGTAGTCTTTCTGGTATATCAATTTAGTATTGCGTGGCAGGAGAATTACGTTCGTGGATTAATCCACATTTGACATTATCCTAGAGTTGCGATATATGACCCTAAAGTAAGATATAAATAAAATCCTCAGTGCCAGCTATGACGTAAATGAAGTACTAACTTCAAAATTCCTACACCACGCCATTAAAATTCTCTACGAGTAGACATGAAAAGGTACCTGACCCCCACCAGACTCAACATCCTTGTGGTCGGAGTATCCTCCAACAGGAAGGAGGAACTTAGCACCTTCTTCCTCATACCTCCTGATTCTGAATGCTGAAAGAATTCGACATTTTGTGAGCATGACCACGATAGCTTTGGTTGGCAAAGAGTCTGGTGTACTGAATCAGAAGGTCGCAGGTTAAAAAATCTTCGCAATAGAATTTTTCTTACCACATAAAGCTTCATATTTCACTTGCGTCTGTATGACCCAGGTCAGCAACGACCTGGTGCTAACGATGACACGCTACGCGGAGCTCGGGCGCGGCCTGGCAGACTGCTTCCTCATGAGGGTTGGCAAGGACATGCGCTGCTTCAGTCTCGTGCTGTTCTCCGAGAAGTACAGCATTGGTAACAAAACAGACTTTTTTGTTAGGTAACTTTTTTAATGAACTTACTGTAGAGATTTCTTTGATATTGAGAATCGCAATAAGTAGTGTCTGTTTTTTAACAGCCAATGTCCAATCTTGCTATCCTAGAATTTTGAACACTTTTTGCTAATTTACCTTTCTGTTGTTGCGCCTAAATAAAGTAAAGAAATACAGGCTCAAGAAAATCAAACACTAGTGTAGTACCAGCGCTCAGATTTTGCAGGTAACTCTCGAACTCTCAACTCCTTCAGGTGAACGCATTATCAGCATCAACGCAGAGACGGGTAAGGACAACAAGTTCGCCGGCAAGATGCAGGGGCCTTACACCAGACTGTTGCCGCTCGTCAGCAAGGACACCATCATGGCCATCCCGCACCTCAGCAAGCAGGTCCATGTACTCAAGCTATCTGGAGATGTGAGACACCTTTTTTCCCCTTCTTCTAACTTTTTTGAATGAGTCCTCCCACCCTGTGTGGAGCGGAAGGAATTGTCAGACTTTAAGGGAAGGTTCATATCTGACGGAAAATACGTCGAGTGTATCATCGAATGTTCTTTGACGCACTAACGTATCATCAGTTGAGTGTGAACGGTCAATTGTTTTTCTATATTTTTGTCTGCTCTGGCGTTCCGCGACCGATAATACGCGACGCGTATTCCGTCAGATATGAACCTTCCCTTACCGACTAAAAATCACCCTGTTCCTTCTCATGCTCTTCTTTCTTCTGCATTCTAGAGTCACAGAACCTGCTCACATAGTCCTCTATGGGTCGTCAGATTGCTGACAGCTCCTTGAGGCATGCTTGGAACATGACACGCTTTCGACCCGGGTCAACCTTGATCTGACATTGAGATACCTACCCATTACTCGCCGTTCGCCAGCCTGAAAAATTTAATCATCGATATATTTTGTCCAATACCTACACCTTTTTCTTTACAGGGATCTTACTCTTATCCCTAAACGGACCCGCCTTCATAACCCTGATTTAACTTTTTTTTGTATCCAGAAAGGACCGACCGTATCCGTGAAGATGGGCCCCATCATCGACTCGGGGCATGAAGTCAAGCAGTTCGATGCCTTCAGGACCGACTATGGGCTGCTGACCTTCGGCTTTGACGGCAACGCCATACTGAGGCACCCTGAGTTTCCTCAGAATTACGGTGAGTTACCTCAACACTTATAACAAGGTGAACTTTTAAAATAATGACTTGGAACAAAAGAGTGTGAATCATTTGGATTTCGGACTTTGAAAACGATTGGAAGATTTCAGAGACGTGTGAGACAGAAGAATGCAAAATTAATATACGATTTACGTCACGATTTATACATATTTTATGATCTCTTATCTCCTACAAAACTGCTTCAGGAAATGCGTTAGGCACATCAAAAAGAAATCTTTTTGGATCGTTATTACCTCCTTTTCCTTCATCCACATTAAAACATCTGGCCATAAAATCGCAAATTCTACGCACTTCGCCTTTCTGAAGAATATCACCAGTAAGATCAACATAGCATAATGTTGTACTAAATCTACCTTCCACAATATCTCAACCAATATTTCCAATAGAGCTAAAGCTGTACATAACGCATCGCTACGAGAACGGCGTGAAAAGCGCACTGATCGGCGGCGACAACCAGTACATCGTGCACATCGGCAACAACGGGACTGTGGCCTGCGTGTACCTGCGCAAGAGCAACTACCCCGCCGAGGAACTCGTGCATCATACACCAGACAGCGAGCTATTCAAGATCGACGAGGCAGCTAAGATTAACGTCATCGGTGTTATTCACAGGAATGATAGTAAGCCTTTGCCTCCGTCTACTATCATCAAGTTTCATTCCATAAATTAATCTTTAGCATTTTTGATTTTTAAAAGTAAACTATGTATTTAAGCTTTTCTACTTTTTTCTCCGAGTTTATCGAGAGTGAGGACTGAGAGATGTGTGTCTTAATTACTCTCTTACTTCTGTTATAAGTTGGTCAAAGATTGGTGAATGGAACAAAAAAATTGTGACTGCGGAATCAGGAACCTATCAGATATTTTTCTTTTAGGTGGTAAAATCATCAAATGAGTCCTCCCGCCCTGGGTGGGGCGAAAGGGACTGTCAGACTCTTACTGACTAAAATCCACTCGTGTTCCTTCGGATGCCCTTTACGTTCCGGGGCCACGGTATCCTGTGTTAAGAAAAACCCGCGACCCCAGCAGGCATTTGGCCCCATAAGGGGCCCCGTCAGTTTGCTGACAACTCCCCGAAGGCACGCGCGAAACACGACACGACGCGCCACCGACCCGGGCTTGGTCCTTGGTCGGACGGCGAGCTACCCATTAATACAGCATAAAATATGGTTACCGTAACCCTGGAACATAAAGTACAATTGAAAGAACTGACTGGATTTTTAGTCAGAATGAGTCCGACAGTTTCATCTGTTCTAGCCTGAGTGCTCTCGCGACTCATTTGATGTTTCACTACCCCAAAAAAAGCATATATCCACGTGACCTACATCCGCCATCACTTATCTTCTCAGAGAACTACCTCCAAGTTCAAGAAGACAAGAAAGTCCAGGAGGAGACCAACATGTACAAGCGTCAACGCGACGAGGTCTGCCGGGTCTTCGCCTCGCTACAGGCGAAGCTCATCGAACTTCTGGAGGAGAACATCAACGAGCGACCGCTGCATCAGTTGTCTTTATCAGAGTTCAACCTGCATCAGGAAGCCAAGAAGGAGAGGCTTAAAGCGGTAAGTCAATTTTGAAGGAGGAAATTAGGTTTTTGCCGATAGAATAATTCCTCTGGAAGACATAATAATATGAGTACATAATGAAAAGAATTTGCGGGTACCTAATTCTTCACGGCATCGTTGCCATAATTAACTTATGATCTGACCTCTACTATGACACAAGTCCAATGGAATAGCAGTGGTCTTAATGGCAATTGCAATTAAATTTATTAACCACACGGATCTATAGTGTCGGTCGAGTGGGTCGGTATTTCATTAAGTAAAAAAGTAGATATTTTTAAAATAAAAACGTTAATTTTGGAGATCAAAAACCCAATAGCCCTATTTAAAGCTGATGTTTTTAATTATAAGTCCAACACTTCTGAACAGGCCGAAAGGGAACGTGAGGATATTCGTCTAAACACAGAGGCTCGGATTCGAGCACAAGACAAGGTGACGGCATGGATCAAGAAGACTTGCTGGGACACCATGAAGACTCCGAGGATCAAGCTCTTCGCCATACACTCCCACTATCATGTAATTATATATTATTTTTATTAATAAATTAACGTTAAAAAATTAGTTTCGTTATAGAAAAACTTCTCGTCTTGTTTGAACACCTAAAAAACAATAAGTAGGTACGGTCTAGGTAAGTACTATTTCACAATTGTTTTTAAAATGAAAACTTTACCTACAAAATGCACTTAACATTTTTAATTTTTTTTTTGTTCTAGCCAAAAGATAAATAGGTAATAAGTAAGGATATTTGTTTCGTAAATGCGATTCAAGGGTCATTTTCTATCTCTACTGCAATGCAACTGTAAGCTCGTAGTTGCAATTATCATTAGGTAATTCAGTGGCGAAACTTCTATTCTGTGAAAACCCCAAAAGCCTTTTGGGTTCAAAATTAATGTGTTATTTTTAGGTGGAAAACTTCGCTATACTTCCAACGCAACGCGACACATGGCCGGAGTTGAAGCAGATCGAAGCCCTGCGCGCCATCGAGATGGAGAATGACAACGACCTGTTCCGACCCTGGCTGGAAAACTCCGTGGACGACCTGGTTAAAGTCTCTACTGAAGATAATCCTAATTTATCTCAGTTAGTATTCGGCGGGCTTTTGACCTCCTCTATTATTGTAATATATCTAACTTCAGCACGCAGCAGTGGTAACAGCCCCGAGTTACGGACGTGGGCTCGGATCCAACTCGCACTAGACTCTGGTGTGGAAATTAGAGAAGGTTGCCTATGCTGTGACCATATAGGTACACCATTACCTAAGTCTTCGGGGATAACAGGCGTAATGTAACGGTATCTTACGGTATGTACAATTGACCAAGTGGAATCATGACCCATTTTGACAATAAATCTGTTTGAATCCGTCAAATTGACAAAGATCACAGTCGTTACCATGGAGATCTATGTTTACGCGAATGTGGACCTAATTGTATTTGAATGTCTGTAGGAAAATAAGCTTATATGGTGATGATAGATTATATTATGGTGGGTCATAATTCCACTTTGTCGATTGTACCCAGGACAGGCAGCCGCGTGAGCCCGAAAACCCCGTCAGCGTTGTCCGTCCGCGATGTACGACGCAGTAGCGTGCAGGGCGCCGTGGAGTCGACGGACGCCGTGGTGGCGCAGCCCCACGTTCTCTCGGGCTCCAGCACCCACGAATACGTCGCCGTCCCCAAGTGTATGATCCCGCAGATGGAGGCCTACAGCTTCTTGCAAATGAACTGGCTATACCACATTGTTAAAGTAAGTTCGATATTTTTTTTAAAACGTTGCCCCTCACACTTGGAATTTCTTTAAGTATCGTGGGTGCGTTTACAAACATAAAGCGAAACAACTACCTGCAGATCATACAAATATTTGCTCCGTCCGGGAAATGAGCCTACGACATGCTACGCAGCAGTCGATTACTCAGCCACTTCGCCAACTGTGTTTTCATGATTCATTTAAGATTCTTTTGGAGTGTGACCAAATTTTTGTCTTCAAAAAATGAATTTGTAGGTTCAGCAATTTCGAAAAATAAGGACTTGAAAGTTGCTCGAAATACTTTTCGGCGTAGATAGGTACGTACCTACGCTCTTTCGGTCAAATGGGGCGGGCTTATTCTAAAATCACATTATGATTTGAACCGTACGCTTGGAAAACTGAACTTCTAATGCTTTAGAAGTTCAGCTTTTATATGTTACGGGTTAGCAATAATACTCGTAAGTATCAGGCTTCACGTTCCTAACTGAATTTGTTTTGCAGCTGAACACACAAAACATGAGGTTGTGGTTCAACAAGCAGTTCGACGAGCTGTTTGTGCAGAAGAAGCGGGAGGTGGGGCTCGTGTCGGAGAGGAATGACAGGCTCCGCTTCATTATTGAAGGTTACACGTTATGGCTTTACTTTTTATTGATCGCGAAACGATTTTCGGCCACCGTAGGCGCGGGCATGCGTACGGCGAGTATTGGGTGACTCCCCGACCGATCATGGATGATGCCCGGATCGACGGCGCGCCATGTTCCACGAGCGCCTCAAAGAGCTGTCAGCAATCAGACGGCCCTCGTAGAGGACAAAACTCTTGACGAGGTTACGGGACTGTCTAAACAGGTAACTATGTAGGTACCTGTTGTCATCGTCAGTCTGACAGTCCCTACCTACCATTCCCACAGGGCGGAAGGACCTATTTGAGGATTTTACAACGTAATGAGCTTTAAAAGTGGTTGATAGAAACACGAAGAAACTCTTGTTGTGCGATATTATCTTGGGACATTCTGAGGAATATGTAAACTGAATTGGTTTTATTTGTAGAATTGCAATTTAATTTAGAATACTGTCATGAGACAGGGAAATGAAGAGCTGTCGCTCTTCATTGATTCCAGGTGATTTCTTAGCTTAAAAAAATCTTAGCGCTGATTGTTGAAAATAATAATTGTGTCCATTGCATATTTGTTATACCTATATATTTCAGAGCTGAACAAGTTGTCTGACTTGCGAGGCAGCTTCCATCATCTGAAGATTGTGATCACCGATCCGAAGTGGAGACAAGAGGAATATGTGGAGAGGCTAATCAAAGTGGAACCTGAGGAGGTAGGTATACAACACTGGTAGAGCAGGTATTTAATTACCAACGCCTTCCTAAGCTGCTAATAGTGATATAGGTGATAATAATGAGATGATATGGCAAATCTATAAAGAAAGTAAAAAAGGTACTAAGTAATTTCAAGTTCAGAAATCCCGACCTCGTAGAAAGCGAACATAACAAGCTATCTCGCCTGATGCTTATGACTCCTTGGGATCCATTCCATTATTGGAAAGATTTGCCAGTCAAAATTTTTACTGTTCCTCCACAGCACTAAGAAAATAAATGATCACAAAATGCTCATAATGCTAATATTGCTTACACAGTGTGAAATCGAGCCATACATCAGCCCGAGTCAGATCGTGATCATCCCGCCGGACCCGGGACCCAAGGACGACTTCCGCGAGAGAGCGCTCATGGACATGATGGACGGCGTGCTGGAGAAGCTGTGGCACGAGGAGATCAAGAAACCCATCCCTAAGCCGCAGTGCATGGTCTGTTATCATTAATTAAAAAGAAAACGGTTGTTACATTGTTAGAACCCTTATAGGGGGCTGGGTAGAACCACTACATCATAAAGCTTTATGATGTGGCTATACGACTTGTAGATAACCATCTTTTCAAACAATAAAATGTAATAGAACGTAAAAGACGTATTCCTTTCTGATCATTAAAAATTGGGTCAATCTCTAAATCGTATACAAAAAAAAAACTTCACTAAAAGTCAGATGAAAATCCTTATCTCTTATAGGCAGTAATATTATCACTACTCTTGTTAACGAAGATTCCCAAAATCTTTTTATTTCTGTACTAGCTTCCGCCCGCGACTCCGTCCGCGCAGATGTCGGTCTTCGCGTGGATGGTTTATTTCTCCATTTTGAGTAACTCTGACAATGACATCTTATAAATATATATTGGACCCAAATACGGCTAAGCCTATAATAATTAAGGAGATCTATTGAGCTACTGCTGTTGCTCGCGTTCTGTAGTAAGTATTTTTTTCATAGTAATTCCGACCTTGTATTTACAAATAACTGATCGGAACAGTAATCAAAAAGGTCGCGCTGAAAAGCACGGGTTTTTGGTCCTCTAAACCAAAAATAACAGAATTGAATTACTGTTTAACTTTATAATAAAACTTAGTAGCCGAGTCTTGTGTAGCTATTCCAATTAGGACGTAGCCCGCAAGTGCACTGCTAGTTATGTTACACGGAAAAATAATAAAGTCGCGGTAGTCATTAACACTCGGAGAATCTTAACACCGCGATTCAGAAATGCGCGTCATAGGCACAACGCCATCTAGTGGTGAGTGATGGAACCTTTTTAGAAATCAATGGAGGCAGGCGTGGCGTAATGTTCTACTTGCTTTATAATAGGTGTCGCCAGTGGTTCCATAATAGGGTTTGTTATAGATTTTTCTTTTCTACGTATTTTTCCAGGATAAAAAGTATCCTATTTTATGCCCAGGATAATAAGGTATAATTATACCAAGTTTCATCGAAATCGAACCGTTGGTTTTCACGTGATGCCTGCATATACAGACAGACAAAAATTTTTTTAATCACATATTTGGGTTTGGTATCGATCCAGCAACACCCCCCGCTATTTATTTTTTCAATATTTTCAATGTACAGAATTGACCCTTCTACAGATTTATTATATGTATAGATTCGACAGAACCTTCTTTACACAGCTGGAAAAAGACCCAGAGAACTTCAACGAGGACGATCTTCGGCTGGTGTTCGACTACGAAGCGAAGGTTCGCTTCCGTAATGAGGAGAGGGACAAGTACCGTAAGATGCTTCATGCGGAGTACGCCAAACTCTCACAGGTGCTCAACGAAGGCATCGTCAAGTTCAACCAGAAGGTAATTCTCCTCTGTTCGTCGGATTAATTCCGATTGCTGCATTTAAAAGTTATTAAATCACAGTTTATTATAGGACTTCTTTGCCTTCCGAGATCGACTTTTATCTACGGATAAAATAAAATATGTCGATTTCCGGAGAAGAGCGCAAGTTTCTTAACATCCAGTCGAAATAACTGACCCATTAGAGTGGTATTGTTACTGGGGAATATGTTCTGTCAATTCTTTGCCCCAGTACTCCCAGTTTTTGCGTTTTGGGCTGTGGGACTGATTGATTTACATTCAAAAGTGCTGATCTGCGTCTTAATTTGAATAAATAACTTATGTTTTTGATAATGTATGGTTACTACCTCCATTAAACTTGGCTATTGTTATAGATGAAAGAAACCTGGCTTCTAAAGATTAAGGTGGACTCCATCATTGGTCAAGAGAATCTGAACCTTATGCGCTTACGCAGAACCAACTTGGACCGAATTGAAAAGTCGGAGGTCATAGAAGATATGAGGTTTGAGCATTTGAATTGTTTATCAAGTAGGTAGAAAATGTACTTGATCATGCAATGATTTGTGTGGAGTTACATGCTTAAACGGGGCAGGCTATCAGCTTTATAGTATAGGAATTTCTGAATAGAGATTCTTGAGCCCATAAGTTTTCGATAGTGCTTAAAACTTAGGTCTCCCATTATTATGATAAACCAAAGTTTGTTGTACATCCGTAACTACTTTTTCGCAATCTGCGTAAATGTCAATAAAATCTGTTGTTTTATCTACAGAGATGACATAGCCCTCTACGAGCGACAGGTAGAGGATTTGAACGCAGATTTCCAAGATATACACGGACAGATGGCAGAGTGCCAGGCCGCGTATGATGCCCACAATACTAAGGACAGGCAAATGGACAAGACCTTCAAGAATCATTTCGCAGATATGTCTCCGATCATCGTTGAGCAGGCTTATAAGTTCTTCAAGTAAGTTAGGAATATAAGAAAATAGAAAATTAAAAATACCTGCCAGGATCTTTTCCCTTATGCCTCCTTAAACCAGCTCTTGTGGTTCACATACATGTCATCTCGTCATCCCTTTCTAGGTCAGCCTTCCCTACGTCCAACTCCCAGCATCTATTGTGTGGAGACTTTTGCTCAGTGATTATCGTGCATGCGGGAGGCCTTATTGTATATTATCTTGACGTTGTCAGGAAGCGTCCGAGATGGAACCAGCGTGTGACTATGATCCCGGCGGTGCTCAACGAGCTGGCCACCGCCATCGTCACCGGTGTGCGGCCCCCACTGCTGCACGTCGACGTCGTTGACTACTTCAAAGGGTGAGCCATCTTCAATAACATCGGTTAGCTGAAATATTTCCACTGTTTCAGATAGATGGCTCGCAATGTATGGCTAGAATGCATCTATGGCCCTATGGTAGGATAGTGAATGAATGCCAATTTAAATTCTCGTGTCGCTGATTTTTTGGAGGACGTCGTCGTGGGAATTCCACTCCTTAGCTGTGCGGACAATAAAAGTATTTGCAAAACGCTTTGTACTTACTAGAGGGATGTCCATTATTTGATGATTTTACAACCTAAAAAGAAAAAAAAAAGGTGATACCAAGCCCATTTATACTGGTGAACCTCATCAGCATGCAAGTTGGCCAGACGATAAATTACCCATTCCATAATGTAATGTAATTTTATATAGGGTGGAAGTGCTGGACCAGATCAGCAACATGCCACCAGTGTTGGACGAACATTTGTGGGCTACGATGTGCAAGCTTAGGAGAGCCAAAATAGAAAACGAAATCAGGGTAGGTGTACTTACTTTTCTTTTACTATGTTATAGCCACTGTCGGTTTCTGAAATGGGTGATTTTCAACAAACGCCAAAATTGAGGATATTAAAAATCCCCAATTTGGGGATATTTAATAATTTCCTAAAGATTACTAAAACCTGAAAAAATAACAAATAATAGGTATATACTTACTTAATTGAAAAATTACACCGATATGATAAAAAAATGGCGTCTGTTGAAATTCACCCAAATACAGGTGTCGGCAATAAATATTGCACATCTACTGTTCAATCAAATGAAAGAGACAATCGGTAGTTACCGCTACGGAAAGCGTCATCTCTGTCAGACACTACCTTTAGACCTTCGTCGCTCGCCTGCCGGGGTCTCGGGACTGTCTAAACAGGTACCAGTGACCCTGGAACGTAAAGGCCAATTGAAGGAATCCGGTGAATCTTAGTCAGATCGAGTCTGACAGTTCCTTCCACCCCACACTGCGCTTCGTTTGACAGAGATAACGTTCTACAAAACCAGAACAAAACAATACATCATAAGAATATCAGAAACTAGGAAATGTCTTAGTTGAAAAGGATCAATTTCTAAACTGATCCTTAATAAACCTAGTTAAGGACGAGAAAGATGATAATAATAAAATGAACGTTTTCCGTAGATGAGAGCACTGGTCCAGGATATGGCGTACGTGGAATATGCAAACAGCGTATGGAGCAAAGCCATTCAGACTCGACGCACCTACCTCGCCGGTGCTCAGGCAAATATAATGAAACATCGGGAAGAAGTGGAACTTGAAGCGAGGAACAAAACTATTCAGGTACCAATTGGATTTTGTTAAGGTTGACAACTAGACACACAATTAACAGTTTTTATAAGACTTAAACATAACTGCGATGAACAGATGACATCATGCTTGGTCTCTAACATTCCCATTGCTGGAAAACAAACCTTCTCTGATAGAGGGAGTAGCCTAAGATGCTGCAGTAAGGAGTGAACTCTCTGGATTTGTGAGTTGCAGAATAGATCTTCCTTGTCTTCATTGCTGCCATTTTTCTCGCGATGTATCTTTCATCGTTCTGTAAGCCCTCATAAATCGGCTTTTCACCAGAAGAGTTTGAGGCTTTTAGACAATTCAAAAAAGTTTCAACATGTTTCACATCGAATAGTTGGTGCTACCTGCGGGGCAAGTGGAGATCGTGACCACCGGACATATGCAAGACTTCGAAGACGCCACGCTCATCCCCAGAGAAGACATCGAGAAGATTAATAACCTTATACTGGTAATACTGTCTTCTTACCCGCCTGCTGTTAGTTGTGGCTGGTGTCTTAGCGCGGGGGGCGAGCGGTAAGATGAAATGTATAGAAATGTTAATCTCTTTAAAGTTAGAGTGAACAGGCTTCTTCTGGGTAAGCTCGCTCCATCGTCGACCTTGTCTTAGTCACTCCTGACCTAGACTAAGGTCAAGAGCAAACCTATTATGCATAAAAAAATGTTTGAAACACGCCACGAGTACTTACAAAGTAACTAATGTATTATTCGCCCCACCCGCTGCACCGATCACCGCTTAGACCAAAGTCGTGAACGGGCCGTTATACAGGTAATACTGTATTCTCATATTTTCTCTGTGACAGATGATCTCAAGCTCAAACACACGAGATCGAGAGTTTTTTGACTTACTTTTACGCTTTTCCTAAACATCCTAATAATGCTTTTTGAGCAATTCGCTTCTCAATTAATGAATGTACCAAATAGTGGCGATACTTTCGTCTTACATAATCTTAACATAATCCTGCTTGCTTTTATAACTTGCTAACAAATCAGCTGCCTTTTAGGCTGGCCATGGTGTAGGATTATGTTAACTTTGCTTTTTCTCCATGAAACCTTTGGTTGCACGAAATTTTACATATTTACTACAATAATTTAAACATCTGTTGAACACTTGTCTGAACCTTATATCAACGTCAAACGCCGTTTTCCAGTTAACAGTTTTTTTAGACAAGTGTTCAACCGATGATAAACTTTTTTGTGCTAAGACCGATAGCATTTTATGTGTTATTATATTATATTGCAGAGAGTAGGTAGGATGAAGCTGCGTATGATGCGCAAACAGATGGAGTTCCGCAAAGGGATCCTGGCCAAGGAGTGGGAGCATGCGCAGATGAAGATGAAACTGAGACACATGACGCAGGAACTGTACTCTTACAAAAGGCTCAGGGTAAATACCACGCAGATCATTGTTTGAAATATCTAATTAGATTTCAGAAAAAAATGTTACTTAGATAAAAACGAAAAGGAGTGAATGACAGTAACGGCTGACAGGATACTGCCGCTAGAACGCTTTGAAGTCCTTTCACAAATATAATGTCATCAACTTAGCTGTACCGAGGAGCAAAATTGCCACAACATCCGTCATTTTAAGAACGTCATTAATTACCGCTAGTAATCATATGAAAATCCAAACACTATTCTTTATCGCCAGATCCCAAAAGAACTACAGCGATATCTGAAGAACAAGGAGCTTGGATATACGGACGAGCAGGATTTCGTGATAATGGAAAAAGAGAACGAGGCATCCAAGGCCGGCGCCGACAAGATACTGAGCAGCCAGATACAAATGTGCGAGGAACTTGAGGTAATAATACCTGGTGATCTCTATAAGGATATTTTTTTATATTTCATACGGATAAACGCCTTTTTTTAAGCGTGGTTAAATCATCAAATGAGTCCTCCCACCCAGGGCAGGGCAGGAGGGACTGTCAGACGTGTACTGATTAAAATCCACGATGTCCTTCAAGCCCTATACGTTACGAAGTCACGTAGCTCGTTAGTCCCGCGACCCCGGTATGCTTGGCCCTCTAAGGGGGCTCCGTCATTTGTGCTGACAGGCCAGCTTTTTGAGGCGCGCGTGGAAAACGACGCGCCGTCGACCCGGGCATGGTCCATGACCGGATAGCGAGTTGCCCATTACTCCCCGTCCACATGCCTGTGTCGTGAATTGTAAAAACTTTTTTGTGGGAAGAAGAATTCGATCTTGGGAGCATGACCCCGATAGCTTGGTTGGTAAAAGCGTCTGCTGGCATTCTTTGCTCGGAGTCCAATTTTTCTTTCCACAACAATAAAAGATATCGCTTCCTTGTGAATTGGCGAAAAGAAGCGCATTTGAGAGAGAAGAACGAATAGGGGAGGCCTGTCTGGAGTGGGCTAAGAATGACTATGTCAGATAATAGAGAGCGCATTGGTATTAACACTGCGGTTAGAAATGTGCAGAACTAGGTGCGCACTGTGATTATGACTTGTTGTTTTACTGGCAGTAATACACTTTTTTTTTTTTTTTTTTTTTATCGTGGTAAAATCATCAAATGAGTCCTCCCACCCCGGGCAGGGCGGGAGGGACTGTCAGACTTGTACTGACTAAAATCCACGGTGTCCTTCAATAGCCCTTTATGTTCCGGGGTCACGGTAATGAGATAAGTCCCGCGACCCCGGCAGGCTTTGGCCCTCTACAGAGGGGGCCCCGTCATTATGCTGACGCTCTTTGAGGCGCGCGTGGAACACAACGCGCCGTCGACCCGGGCATGGTCCATGGTCGGGCAGCGAGTTGCCCTTTACTCGCCGCCCGCATGCCCGCGCCTACGGTGGCCGGAGATTGTCTTGCGACGTCCGTCGCCGTGGGCGTCCACCACTGCGGTTGGGGCGGAGGGAGGACACTGTCCTCTCTCTCACGCGGCCCGCCTCCTCCTTCGCGAGCATTACTGCTTCGCAGAAGGAGGCGACCGCTTCCCACTCCGTCTCGCCCCGCAGCATGGCCGCAACCAATGCCGGGCGCGAGAGGTCTCCGCCTATCGCCGCCGTGAGGACACGTCGGTGCTCTGCCCAAGCTGGGCAGTCTTGCACCGTATGCTCTACTGTGTCCTCCGGGCGATCTTCGCAGTGGTGACACCCAGGCGTTTCCTCCTTTCTCCTTAGACACAGGTACCTCCCGAAACTTCCGTGTCCGGTGAGGACCTGCGTCATGCGGTAGGTCAGGACGCCGTGACTCCTATCCAGCCACTCCTCAAAGAGGGGTCTTACCGCCAGCAGTAATACACTTAGGACTGGTATGTTTTCACAACAAAAGAAGACATAAATGAAGGCACAAATAAATTTGGATAAAGTCAAATTGAAGGTGATTGGAAGTGACAGAAGAATTGATCAGTCTTTGATTTTTAAATGATTGAATGTTTCTTCAAGGTAAAAATAATGGCAGTAGCGGCAGAAAGTGACAAGTTGGAGAAGTTTTTAACGGCACTAAACGTGAAGGTTTCTGACAAGAAATTGCACGAGGATGCACTGGAACCCATCAGAATCCGACGCATCTTTAAAAAGAGGTATTACAATCATTTTACAAGATATTTTCTCTTGTCTTTGCTTAGAAAACCCACACAATTTTTGGTCATAAGTAGGTTATTAAAATAATTCTTTTAAATCATGAATCTGGATCAAAACTGAAGGTGACTGAAGTTAGAATTGACTGGGAGCTTTTTATTTACGTAGTAAAATCATCAAATAAGTCCTCCCCATCATACTGTCAGATTCGTATAGATAAACTTTGATCCTTTTTATCAAGAACTTTACACCCTGTCGACTGACTTGAAAGTGACTGATTACGATGATCATTCCACATATAACTGAATCTGAAACTGCTTTACTCTCAGGATGGAGACAATAGTCCAGCGCAGCCGACTTATCCGCGAGGTACAAGCCAACCACTCCACCATCATTATGCTGCAGACTGAGTTGGAGTTGCTACGGCTCAAGACATATCCCACGCTTGCCAGTTTCTGTACTTACTAGCTTGCTTCCTTCCAGAGCTATATATTTACAAGTCGTCTAGCGTCATAGTGGGCCCCTGAGTTATTTCTAGCTCAAGCCATGATGAGCCCCGCCCGGTTTACACCAAAGTAGGCAGGAGCGGAGATGTGTTTGCATTAGTCGAAATCAACTTTGGTTTGGAACTCTCGCTTTGGTGGAAACTTCAGCCGAAGCTTGTAAACTTATTCGATATCTATGCCCGTAGTGCGGAATTGTGGATTTTGTTTTACCGACTATTATTTTATTACCTTTATGTTACTGATTAAATTATATTTAAGCTAGTACTTAGCTTACGTATCTTTAGTTTTATGTTCCTTAGTAAACTACCTATGAAAGTAAAAAAATATTTATTTTATTTTAACAGCAGTTATTGCTTTTTCGTTTTATTATGGACCCTACAAATCAAAATCTTTAGGCATGTCTGCAACTTTCGTAAAAGTATAGGGTAGGATAAATTAAAACGAAATTACAAGACAAAAGAACAACGCTGATTACAAAACTTTTATTTTCCATAAACAAATCTACAGTTTATTGATAAAATACATTCAATTATAATTATTAATAGTTCGATACAGCTCAACATTTATAGAAAAAGGTAAGAAATTTGACTAGTCGTGTCTTTGATATCCTTCCCATTTTACGAATAAAATCTTTGGGACATTGTTAGATTCCAAGTCACAAATATTTAAAATCTGTTAATTCGGAGGCAACAAAGCCTTCATAATGCGCATACGCAGTTGACGAAGTACAGTCGTAAACAGATGCTATCTTATTCTATGGAAGTATCTACACATCTAGTTTTAGCGGTCTGATTTGACACGGTAAGGTAAAAATCTACGGGATGCAAAAGCTAGGTAAGAAATGTGAATTAATTTCTAAGCATTTGTCGACGACTGTACCGAAAGAAGATAACATAAAAATATACAATTAGGCCACAATTTCGTTTTAAAAAATAATCTTATCACACAATTCCATCACAATTTCGCCAATATTTATTAAAAAATAAATTAATTTACGTTTTTTAGAAATTTTGAATATTGGTACAAAATCTTTTGAATTTATATTTTCCTGATGAGAGATTCGTATCAAACTGCTAATGGCGTAAAATTCACTTGAAATGCTCCAAGAAAAAATGTCTTAAAAATCCTATAGTTATGTATGCTATTCTTTAAAGATCATTTCTACGACGAAGTGCAGAGCCTTGGGATAGCACTATACTTCACCGTTAGGCGCCATCTCCACGAGCGAGATAATCGCGGCGAGTCCGTCCTTCTATCGTCGGCTAGCGAATACCAAACTGTAAATTCGACAACAAGGCAGCGCTACACACAAGGCTGTCTCGAATATAGCACTAACTGCAGCTCCGGTTGGGCCGTTCACATTAGTACAAAGGAAGGGAATACTATCTACTTTATAATAGACCCAGGTAACTGCACATGCCTTTACATGGTTGCAATAAAGCAGTTTTATCCCTGCACATATTATGCTGTCCACTTCATCATTCTCTTGCAACATTTCAAGTGCTTAATTTACAACTACCTACTTTCGGCTGTGCGCATTAAACTATGGTACGGTACAAAGTCTATTAAAACGGTACATTACAATACTGCTATTTTATATTAAAAATTTAGATATGTAAGGTCGGGGAGATGTATTGGGTTATTTTAAGGATATAAGAGTAGGTAGAAAATATGTTTTTAAGCCCAGAAAATTCCGTTTACAAGTTGATTGATGTTTCTATCTCTAAGAAGCTGCGCAGAGGCAAAGACAGATGGCAAGTGTTATCGAATGTTTTGTTGGTTTACTCTGTCTCGACAACGCTATGTGTTTCCAACATAATTATCAATTTACTAGCTGACCGGGCAAACTTCGTACCGCCTCACCTTTTAAACCTTCCCTGGACTTCCCGAAGTAATTCAAGACCAAAATGAGCCAAATCGGTCCAGCCGTTCTCGAGTTTTAGCGAGACTAACGAACAGCAATTGATTTTTTTAAGACCAAAATGAGCCAAATCGGTCCAGCCGTTCTCGAGTTTTAGCGAGACTAACGAACAGCAATTGATTTTTATATATAAGATCATCGCTGAAGATCTCGCTAAACACGAAAGCTAGTTTCTCTCTCCCTTCCCCGATTCCTTTCTTCCGTCTCTCCCTCTTTCTCTCTCTCTCTCCCCCTTCTCACTCCTTCTCCTCTCTTTTACCTTTCTCGCTCCTTTCGTCTCTCCCTCTGTCCCTTTTACACTCCCCGCTCATTTATCTCTCTTTCCTCGACAACTCTCTTTAAACCCGAGTTTAGAAATCATCATAATAAACTGGTGAATGGAATGTCTGCTAGGACTTCAGTCATATCCGGATTTGTGTACAGTACATCAAGAAAATATTGACAGCTAGAAGTCATGAAGCAGACAGTAGACTTGCAAAAGCTGGCACAGTGGCTGACATTATTTGGGCAAAATTCATGTCCAGGCATTTTGACATAGTTGGCCTCTTCTGAAGTTCATCCAATGGAGTTTTGCGCTTTGGTTTGGTGTGAATGCATTCTGGCAAACCATTAAAATAAGCGCCACTGATCCCATTTATTTTTCGTACTTATTTTGTTCTATCTAGGCTTCTCAAGTCTTTGGGAAGCGATTCTTATTTAGGCCGTAGACTTGTCCCAGAAAATGGGGTCTCGAATTCTCAATGATTAAAATAATCCATGTATTGGAATGGATCATCGTAAAATTGTCCTAGATTTTTTTTTGTATATTTTCCTATATCATCTTTGTAACAACTTTATTTAGTTCTTTCATCTACGAGTACGCATGAGGGTATAATAACCAGTATTTTATCCTTTGTTGCAGTATTGTCCTATAAATTATTTTAGTCTGTTCATACATTCGTTTCAAGGCAATAAGTAGACGTGTTATGCATTGGATCCTTTTTTCCATAGTCTAAGATTGTATCCTAGAGAGCTGTCCTCTGATCATAGACTATGACGGCATCTGCATCAAAGAACTGACTGTGGGACTTACTGAGCGCGATGATGGCCGCGTGCTCGTTGCGCATGCGATTCTTGTATTTCTTGCTTAAATTCACCTGGAAAATATAATCTGTATTTATACATCTCTAGGGTATCACAGACTTTGAATGCAAGGGATTAGGAAATGACATCATTTTTCAACTGATTTGTGCCCGTAACTAATATTAGTCAACACCGGTATATGCAACACTTGGTACCAAACCCGGTGCTATTCTCTAAAGACTCAGTACCGTAGCAGCGCTGAATTTTGAACTACCAGGATCTAATTGACAAGAATGACTGTGTTGGCATTTCAGATCACGCTCATGGAAACTATCGCTCGTACTCTCCTAATCTGATTACTTGAAGACTGCTAGCAAGTATACTGACCTTAGCATACAGTTGTTGTAGGTCGTCTTCTGTGGAAAGAGGTCGTGGTTTGGGTCGTAGAAATGCCGGTAATGACCTAGTCTTCAGTGCGTCTAAGTTTGCAGCATTGTCTATTTCGTCTAGCACTGGAAAACAATTACGAATACATAATGAAAAACATTTCATGTTCGAAACAAAATTGGTCCTAAAATGTAACCCTGGGGTACTCCATCGAATATAATTAAGTATACATTATAAATAATGGCATCTGATACCAAGAGGTTATTGTTTTATTCGAAACTATAAAATAAATACATATAAATTGATCTTAACCTTGTACCTACAAGTGTGTGAAAATTACTTTTCAGTTACCCAGGTACACTATGTCAAATGCATTATACGAATCATCAAAAATATACCAAATCGAAATTTATTTTCACAGATTAAAAAAACAAGTATTTGAGTTCTTCCACTCTACCCAGGGCGGGAGGACTTATTTGATGATTTCACCTCCAACTTTCATCTCAACAATTAAAAAATACTTCCATGCAAATGCTCAAAAATATGGCTTACTGCTGCTGGAGGCGTACTGCACGCATTGCTCCCTCGGGTCCGGAACGCGGTTGACGTAGCATTGCGGAGGGTGGCGAGCCTCTCGTGAGGTCCGGCACTCCGCGTCGCCCGCGTAGCTGACTGGACGAGCGTGACGCTGAATTTGCACCTAGCATTAAAAATAATGGGTAGAGAAGTGCTAGAGTGGAGACCGCGGACTAGCAAGCGCAGCATAGGACGTCCACCACACCAACGAGATGGACAGATGACCTTATAAAAGTCGCCGGAAGACGCTGGATGCAGGTCACTGCCAACCGGTATATGTGGAGATCTAAAAGGGAGGCCTATGTTCAGCAGTGGACGTCGTATGGCTGAGATGATGATGATTAAAAATAATAATCAAGATGACGGTAAAAGGAAAAGGACTTTTGTTCTAATACAGAGGCAAGTAGTTTTGGCTCTATTCCAACTCCACATGGAAAAATGCGTGAATCTGTGTTTGTATATTACTGTAGCTTTATGATCTCACCGTTATAGAGACAGTAGCAATCTTCAAAATCTACAAAAGGTAAAAGTGAAATTGAACATTTTGGAATTGTCAAAACTAGAAAATTGTATTATTACCATAATAATATGCACAAATAGATGAAAGACTTGAATCTAATTGACTATGAAATATTTATGTACACAACATTATTTCTTAAAATTGTTTTATTTTTTTGTAGATGTCCTCTAATCATGGTTTATCTTTAGAGGTATAAGTTTATATACCACGTCAGTATAATATTTTAACATTTATAAATTCTTACCTCAGCATGTTGTTTCATCCTGTAATTTTCCTGACTAGTATATGCATGGTTTTCTTTGATAGCATAATTTTCTTTAAGATATTGTTCATCTGGAAAAAATACCACGATTCGGTTAATCAATACCTCGTAGTTTTGTACTGGCAAATAAATAAAATAATGAATAAACTTACCAAACGATTTCTGATGACGCGGCATTAGGCGGCAGTAACAAATTATAACTAACAAAATAACAACTCCGCAAATACCTCCTATAAGCCAAGATAACCAAACAATTATAACACGACCCTGCAAATAAACATTTTGGTTTGTACTCATATTCTTGAATAAAATATTGATTGAAAGTGCACTCAACGCACCTGCAAAAACATTTCAGTTATTAACACGAAAGCGAAACACGCTTGTTTTTGATCCCTTGCTGTAACATTTCCCTAACATTTTTAATACTTATTTTATACAAATCCTACTTAAATATAATAAAATTAAGATAAATACTATGCTAAAAACATGAATTGGTAATGTCCATTTTTGAAAAGTCCGCGCCTGCGCTCTGGTGATACCTTTTTTTGATCAGAAACATTAAAAAACTACAGTATATAAAGGTTTCTATTTATTGAGATTTCTATAAGCGTAAGTATTTTTTTTTTGTTAAGTGGATTATTATAATTGTATTTCATTTTAATTACTTTATAAATAACGTGAGATAAAAAACTTAATTTTTAGAACGAATTCAATCAAGTCACACATTTTGCGTTCCGTAGTTTTATTCTAAAACTGAAGTTCTTGGATTAACAGCTTGTCTGTTAAAAATTAACAGATTCCAAAGGAAAGAATAAGTTCTATCTTTTCATTATTTCATGTCAATAATTATCAGATTTTATTTTGCTTTAAAGCTAAAGTAACTTTTTGTCAAAACTAAAAAACTAGGTTTTTTTGTAGTAAAACACAAATGTAAGATGATGCAAATTATTGAAACGGAACGTTTAAGAAATGTCAAGCAAGTTGTCAAACTGGTGTCAAAGTCATACCAAACCATTTGCAAAACCAAATTGGCGTGCTCCACGGCCTGTGTCCACGGCCTTGTTTTGATTTCTCACCCAGTCAGTATCAAAACAATTTTGTTGACATAAACGCTGGCCAGCTGACTGTTTACGCGGTTTTGAACTGTAGTTTTATCAGTCGTACGCTTACCCCCGCCAATTTCAAGTTATCAATCGTCCGATTCAGCTACGTCACTGCACACCTCCTTGAACTCACTGTCTAGTCGACTGCGGCATGCGGCAATAGTTGTTGTAAACATCGGCGGTGGTCGGACGTATCGCTCATTACGTAAAACTATTTATAAATAACTGTTTACACTACGTAATTCTTTTTTGAGATCTAGTGTTTTATGGAAATGACGAGTATTAAATTAAGTTTTCTCATACTGTTTACATACGGACTACTTGCACGGAATTCTCTTGGTCTATCGCCTGTTATCCTCAGTGAGTATTGTTTTACAGTTAGAATTCTAGAATATTCATGTAATTATGAAGAGTTCTTAAACTTCTAGATTTATTAAGTACCTAGCTCTTTAAACAAGTTCTTAAATATTTCTTTTTTATCATACACATGCTTGTTTGTGTTGCTATTTTAATATATTGTAAACAGGAAATTGTGCTAACTCATAATCTAATCATAATTTTATGAAAAAGCACTAGTTAATAAAATTTTGATTTTAGTATTTATTTCCTTACGGGTACAGGAAATATTTTAATCGATTTATTCATTTCACTAAATATGTTTCTTACATTTTTAAATATTTTATAAAAAGAAAAAAAAAAGAAAAAATATAAAAATAGTTGTCTGCCGGCATGGGAGCAGGGGCTCACAATGCGAGCCGTATTGAGGAGTACATAGTATATTTTAATTATTATTTTGGTGATAATGGAGTATTTTATCAGCTGTATGATTGTTTTCATATAATTGCATAAACTAATTGAATTTTAATTAATGAGGTATGTAATTGGAATGTTTACTGTCTGACACTGACTCGATTATTTAAAACATAAAGTTAGATTGTTGTAAAAAGTTGTTCCAAACTACCAATTAGGTACTATTTATTTATATAATTATCATGGATTATGTATCATAAAGATAACATAATAAACAAATTTATCCTTTATGGGTGCTACTATAAATTACAATATAAACATAGAATTTGCTTACTTTGTGTAATAAATATTTTATAATAGATCTACAATATCTGTTTATCTGTAATTCACAAGTAAAACGGAAAAGCAATACCAGTTCTATGCTAATTTTTGGCAAAAATCGTGGCCTTTATTTGTTTTGATATTAAAATCCTCTTGATGCAAAACCACTGCATTACATGAAAACCTGTTTTTTAATCTTACCAATAAGCAACAATTAATATGTCAGGAAAATTGTTATGTCCAAAATTCCGTTATTTAGTCACTGTCAAGCAATTAGCTGTATAACTGGATGTAATAATATAATACATAAAAACCGGCCAAGTGCGAGTTGGACTCGCCCATGAAGGGTTCCGTAGTAGCAAGCATAGATTAGGGATATAATTATATTGAGATTAGTAAGTAATATACACAAACAATAAAAATAACTTTGTTTTTCATAGTGTTTGTATGAATGGCAAAGTTACATTTGCGGTTTTTGAAAATGTACTGTATCTCAAAAACTGCTAACTGTATCTCATCCAAACCAATTTTCGTTGGTAGTTTTGGTTGAGGTATACATTATATATTTTTTTTAGTTTTATCATTCTCTTATTTTAGAAGTTACAGGAGGGGGGGGCACATTTTACCACTTTGGAAGTGTCTCTCGTGCAAACTGTTCAGTTTATAAAAAAATGATATTAGTAACCTCAATATAATTTTTAGAGACCTATCCATAGATACCCCACACGTATGGGATTGGTGAAAAAAAGATTTTTGAGTTTCAATTCTAAGTATGGAGGGCACCCCCTAAATTTGTTTTGATTTTATTTTTGAGTGAAAATCCTAATACGGTTCACATAATACATCTACCTACCAAGTTTCAACAGGATAGCTCTTATACTTTCGCCAAAAAGTGGCTGTGACATACGGACGGACAGACAGACAGACATGACGAATCTATAAGGGTTCCGTTTTTGCCATTTGACTACGGAACCCTAAAAAGAACAGTTTTCAATTTTCTTCAACAGTACCTGGTGATGGAGGGAGCCAGCTCGAAGCAAGACTAAACAGAACAAGTGTGGTGCACTACATTTGCGCAAAGTCCTCCCCAGACTATTTCAACATATGGCTGAACCTCGAACTGCTTGTTCCATTCGTCATTGACTGCTGGGTGGACAACTTGAAGCTAGAATATGACAATGTTACGAGGACAACTAAGTGTCCCGATGGAGTGGATATCCGGATCCCGGGTTGGGGTAACCCGGAGCCTGTGGAATGGTTGGACCCATCACATCAGAGTACTGGAGCGTACTTCAATACAATTGCAGATTCGCTAGTCAAATTGGGTTATACAAGAAATGTGTCCATTCTCGGTGCTCCATATGATTTCAGGAAGGCTCCAAGTAAGTGAATATTAGTTTCATTTTTCGACAACTTTTATTTGTTAAACACTTTATTCTAATGTCACTGTAAAAAACAGAACTAGTTTTGGACTAGAACAAATTCTTTGTTTTATAAAGGTAATGATGTTGAATGAAATGCAGAAACAACGTGCATGTTTTTTCCCGCATGGTTATCCGGGAAAAACCCTACACAAAAATGTATGACACTAACATTAGTTGATAATCATGACTTTATCTTTAAAAAAAAAAACCCTTATAATTATCTAGAATTATTAGAATTTCATCTGTAGATAAATTATAATTTAACTATTCCTAGTTAAAAGCATTTATAGTAATTCAGAATTATAATGCTAGATAATAAAATAATGCATAAAAAAAATCAAAATCAAAATCAAAATCAAATCATTTATTTCAAGTAGGCCTGTTACAGGCACTTTTGAATTGTCAAAAGACAAAAAATAAAATAGGTAAAATAAAATTTTATATATGTTATGGTGCTACAGTCCCAGTCACAAGACATAAAAACTGTGAAAGTACCGTAGGTGCTCATTCCAAAGCGTAGATCTCTATGGAGAAGAATGAGCAAGAAACTCCATGGACACTCTTTTTCAATCGCCAAAGTTATTACAGAATCTTTGTTACATCATTCATCTTAAGATGGTACATTATGTGAGAACGATGTAGCAAATAAAAAAGTGCCCATAGGAAAATATAAAATAGACAATTCAAGAGAATTATAAATCATTAAAATAGACCGTGGCAGCTAGGAGATGACCAGTCACGACTGACGGCGCCCGTTCACGAACATGACACATGTATCAGCACCATTCAGCTCAACCATTTTGAAGGGAACTAAATGATCCGACACACACGCCACCGTCAGCGAGACATTTGAGTGAGCATGACATATTCTCAACCACCAGGGTAATTCAAGTCACTAGAAGACGTGGGTATCTAATCATTGAAAGCTCTGAAATACATAGTACTCACACAATGCTTGCTATTAAACTATATAAAACTAGAGAGATTGAGTCTATACAATACAAAGATCATTATACAATCTTCATCAGCTCCGACAATACGAGTAGTACCAAATGATACCCTACGACCGTCTAACAAAAAATAAATAAAAAATCACACACACAAAAAAAACGAATAAAATAAGTATCTAAAGTAAGAGAACTAAAAATATAAAAAAATACAGAGCTACATGGAGTCAAATAACCTGTCAGCTAGCAATTTTGTTAAAAGAACATGAACAATGTCTTGTGTTCAACACAGCGACCAACTATGCTTATCATCTAAATAATCACTTACAGAATAGTATGCCTTAGAACAGAGGTTAGCTTTTACTTTTGCTTTAAACACGTTAAATGGCAAGTCTAGGAAAGAGGACGGTAACTTGTTATAAAAAGTTATACCAACCCCAACGAATGAATTATGCACCTTATGAAGCCGATGAAAAGGAACACGAAGTTTGTGCTTATTCCTAGTATTAAAGTTATGGATATCACTATTTTTACTGTACTGGTGAATGTTTTGCCTGATATATAAAATGTTGGCGAATATGTATTGGGAAGCCACTGTGAGAATTCCAATCTCTTTAAAGAAATCTTTTAGAGAATCTCGCGCACCTAGTTGGTAAATGGCACGAACCGCTCGTTTCTGGAGTACAAATATATTTTGGATATCAGCGGCTTTGCCCCACAGCAGAATACCATAGGACATGACGCTGTGAAAATAACTAAAATAGACTAATCTTGCTGTGTCAACGTCAGTGTATTGTCTAACTTTTCTAACAGCGTAGGCGGCCGAACTAAGCCTACCTGCTAGTTTTGATATATGTTGACCCCATTGTAGTTTTGAATCTACTGTTATACCCAGAAACACGGCTGAATCAACAGTTTCAAGCTCCACACTACCAAGGACGATGCTGGGACCCAGATTTCTAACATTGGGTAAAGTGAACTTTATGCATTTAGTCTTCTTGGCATTGAGTACAAGGTTATTTGTTGTGAACCAATCTATGACCTTTGATAGTGCGTTGTTCACGTCATCAAACTCTTGTCTATTCCTATCCACTTTAAAGATTAGAGATGTGTCATCTGCAAACAGTACTACATCGCAGATATTCTTCAAATAGTATGGTAGATCGTTAATATAAACCAGGAATAAAAACGGACCCAGTATTGAGCCTTGAGGTACACCTAGCTGAACAGGTAACCTAGAAGATTTTGCGCCACTAACATCGACACATTGAGATCTATTATACAAGTATGACTCAATTACATTGAGGGCTTCATTCTGAACACCGTAATGACGAAGTTTACGCAATAGTGTATCATGGTGTACGCAATCAAAGGCTTTAGAGAGATCACAGAAAACACCAATTGCATTTTGCGACTTTTCCCATGCGTCAAATATGTGTTTCAACAAAGCAACACCCGCATCTGTAGTCGAACGGCCTTTTGTGAACCCGTATTGATCATTATGAAGAAGACTATTTGAATTAAAATGGCGAAGTAACTGTCTGAGTATTAACTTTTCAAATATTTTGCTGAATGCAGGTAGAATAGAAATTGGTCTGAAATTACCAATATTATTTTTACAGCCAGATTTAAATAAAGGGACGACTTTACTGCTCTTCATGAGATCAGGGAAAGTACCCAAGTCAACGCATTTATTGAAAGTAATAGCAAGATAGGGGGCTACAATGTCAATTATATTGCTCAAAAGTTTAATAGAAATGCCCCAGTAATCACCAGTGTTTTTAGACTTGAGTGAATTAAAAACATTAACCACATCATGGGGCGTTACATGTTCGAATCTCAATACATGACTACATTTAGGGACGCTACTTTGCAAAAGGTTTTCAGCCTTAGATGGTGACGAACTTAAGGAGCGAGTCGTAGTTGCAGGAATGCTGGCAAAAAACTCATTAAATGCCTCAGCTACATCAGCTGGTTTATTAATTAATTTATTATCAACCATGATCTCAAGTTGATCTTCTTGTTTGAGTGATTTACCTGTTTCATTGTTAATGATTTTCCAAGTGGTCTTTACTTTATTATTAGAATTTTTAATAGTCTCACTTAAAAATTTCGATTTTGCAATACGGCAAATCTTTTTAAATAATTTTGAATAATTTTTAACATATTCTAGAAAATGTTTATCAAATTTGTACTGTCTCAGACCATACAACTCATATAATCTCGCTCGACTTTTATAAATGCCTGGTGTAGCCCATTGGTTGAATCCAGCTGAAGTCCCAGCAATGTTAATAGTTTTAGTTTTAAAAATGGATTTATGCTCATTTTGCACAACATCAAAGAGAGCCTCATATATTTCATTGGGGGTCTCGTGTTCTACTATTGACGGTACAACTTTAAGAGATACATTATTTTTAAACTTATTGCAACGACTAACTGTATAAGGCCTACATTCTATTTTGTGCGGCTTTTTACTTAATGGCATAGGGAAGCTAGCCATCAATCCACAGTGATCAGATGATAAATCTGTTAAAACCAGTATATTTTCGGCATCAATTTCACAAAACATGTTGTCTAGACAAGTTGAAGAAGACGCCGTGATCCTTGTTGGTTCAAAAAACAAATTAACCAAATTGAAGGATTTAAACAAGTTGAGAAGCCTTATGCTAAGTGGAGTAACATCTAAAATATTAACATTGAAATCTCCACATAAAATGATGTTTTTACTACTGCATTTTAGCTTATTAAGTACATCCTCCATTGCGGCTTCAAAAGTACTGAAATCCCCAGAAGGGGGTCTGTAAACACAAATTATAATGTAACGCTCGAGTTCAACACAAGACAACTCAATAGTGCGCTCAATTGAAAGATTAACTAAGTCTAAACGTTGTTTACATTTCAACTTGTTTGAAACAAGAACTAGAGATCCACCGCGAATAGCATTTTGTCTCACAAATGCACTCTGTACAGAAAAAAACTCATCATTGATAAACGCTACTTCATGTTCTTTCAACCAATGTTCAGTTAAACACAACACGTGAACATCATAATTTTCTAAAAATAAGCTTAACTCTAATTCCTTGCCGGACAAACCTTGCATATTTTGATGCACAACATTCAACATATGCGACTTAGCCTTTGTCGAACCTAACAGTTTAAAGTACTAGGTGTAGGTAAACTAATGTTAGTATCATTACTAACAGAATCAAAAGTGAAGTTAGTACGAAAAGTATCAATAGCGACGTTAGTGTCACCACTAACAGAAAACGTAGGTACGATACAAGTACCGGTGTAAACGCGTAGAGTGTATGCTAAAAGGTTAGCAATCTGTCTCCTACAACTAGCTGGCAAAAACATCGAACAATCAGTTAGCTTGTAATCTGTGATAAAACTGTTACAATCAAAATATATAAACGCGTCACTGTGACGACAAGTCCTATTGTACATTAACAGGTTTAAATTATAAATATGCCTATTTTGTTCATCAGACAAACAATTAGAGTAAGGCAAAGCTGAATAAATAAATTTACAATTACTGGACTCATATAGCTTTAACATTAAATTAAAACATTCAATTACATCTTTCTTTTTTACAGCTAAGCTATTCCCAAATAACAATATAACAGTTGAATTGGGGTTTAATTTTGTAATTTTAAGACTATTCATTAACTGGCTAAAACTGGCACCGGGTAAACAATAATTTATAATATGTTGTTGAGAGCACTGACTAAAAACACTACCGAAACCTTTACCAAATTTGTCTGAAAATACATAAGTTGTATTAACAGTATTATTATTTAAAACATTATTAGAACCTACTGGTTGAGCTGTTACGGTTGTGGGTGTAACATGCTGGGGTGCTGGCGACTGGGAGCAGGCACAGTTACAGGAGAGGTTGTTGGTCAGAGACTCATATCTCTCTGCATTGTACCTTACCAAGTCCACCAGCTCATTAGCCTCCAGCATGCGCTTACTCAGGTCTTGTTGAGAAGCCTCATATTTGTTAAAGATATCTTTTAGAGCATATTCCCTCACAAACAGCTCATCCTGAAGGTTTTGTGTGTCGGTGTCATACATAGTCCTACAAATTTCCAAATCAGTATGACACTTCTTTAATTCTAGTAATAAATTCACATTTTTTTGTCTAAGTTTTAAATTTACATTATTTAATTTTTGTCCTTTTAATGACTTTTTAATTTTTCTAATAAACTTCTTAATTTTTATATATTTTTTGATCTTATTATGACTAGTAAATGAACTGCATTTAGTGATAGTGTCATTAGTTAAGTCTATGGTCACAATTGGCTCAACACATACGGGTCCGGACCGGCTATCAACCAACTCATCATACAAACTGCAGGTGTTCGCAGACACTTCACTAGCTCTAAGCCTTTCTAGGTGTGTTACAGTGTTGTGTGCTTTACTTAATTCCAGTTCCAGTTCGGAAATGCGTTTTAAGGCCTGATCATAAGTGTCACTGCACTGCTCAAAGTTGGCAACAAGTTGACGGAGTTGTTGATGCTGGTCAAGTATATCCACATGCTGCACATGTAGTTCAGCCAACTGGTTCTTAAGCTCAGTGTTCTTCTTAATAACTAACCCTATTTCCACTTCACTTTCTTCCCTTTCCTTTAACAGCTGACTAACCGTGGTTTGGCTAGATTGTAGCTCCTTCAAAGTAGCCCTCAGTTTTTCCTCTAAGGATGCTGCTCTGCGGGTCAACATGTTGAAGACAACCTCAGAGGCACCCTGGAATTAGATAAGGAACAGCTAAGTATGTGAAAAGAATAGTAGTGAGGGACAGGATGAATAAGTATAAAGAGTGAAAACTAACTTTAAAATTCAATTAATAGTTTTATAGAATAAATAGCTAAGAAAGAAGTGATAACTCAATTATTTATTAATTAGTAGAATAATCTAGGTTAATATAATATTTTACTGAATAAATCTGATAAAAGAAAATTATGATAACAAATTTCTTTTTGAGGGTACTAGTACCAAAACAAAAGTGGTTTTATTTATGTAAAGAACACATTAATTTCCTATATTGGTATTTATCTGGGAAATAATGAAGTAGGAGCTATCTCTAGTAATCAAATTAATGAATTAAACAGGGCCTAAAAGTTATTGTAAATTATTTTAAGGTTTCTCCTGCATGGACACAATGAAAATGAAAATTAAGCCGCAGCTCGCAGGGAAGGGAGAATATTTGTTGAGTGGGCAATGGGACACCTACTACAATTATCATTTATTCTAACTACAACTTAAAATAAAGTAAATAAATCAAAATACTCCCCCGTTAAGGTGATGACTTCAAATTCGTCCGTTGGATGACAGCTGATTTTTGTTTATCGAATTCCACTCTGATTTTGCATCGAAACAACTTGCAAACATAGATCCTTATTGTTTATAGGTAGCTTAACGATTTTGAGTACATTTAGGACTTATTATACACTTAAAAATAATATTTTTACAATTTAATTATTACACGTAACTTTTTGACAACCGGCCGCCAGTGTTGCCAGATAAATCATTATCAGATAATATATCATTCATATCATTTTCAAATAAGTATGCATGCAGTAAAGTGAAAGTAAAAATTCCTTGATAAGAACAACATATTTTATTTTTATGTCTTTATGTTGCAAAAATAACAAAATTAATTACCAACATTCCATACATACAAATGCAGTTTGTATAACATAGAAAGCATTTGTTACACAATTAATTATGCACTAAAAAGCGCTTATCAATTGTTAGTTATGAAAATAAAATTTAAGTTTATGGGGCAGTAACATCTATATAATATCTAGGAAATTATAGAAAGCTGCAAATTCCAAACAATGGCTGTATTATTTATTGGGTACATTGTCCAATGATGATTAATCAGGTGTTAAAACTAGTTCAGTTTTTCAATATTCTGACTAATTAATCCTAAAGCCCACTGCCCCACTTTTATTTACCTAAAAACAAATGACACAGACACCTTACTTTAAGTGCAAGCAATGGTGGCCCAGTGGTATCAACCTTGGCTTACGAGTTGTAGGTCATGGGTTCGAACACTGTCAGGCGCAATTTCATCATCAGCCTATAAATGTTCGCACTGGTAGTACTCAGGCTTCCTCTTTATTAGAGGGAGTGGGCCATAATCCACTATGCGGGCCCAGTGCGGTTTGCTAGACGTCACATGACTTCGAATTTTAGGATTTAGAACATGTCAGTTTCCTCACGATGTTTTCTTTCACCGTTTTGAGAGCAGTGGTGATGAAATAAATTACACAAAGTAATACGTCTGCCTGGGTTCGAACCTATGACCTGCAATTCGTAAGTCGGGGCCGATACCACTGGGCCACCACTGCTCCATTGCCAGGCGCAACAATTGATAAAGAACAGCCCCCTAGCCAAGTCACAATAAGTCGTTTACGATTATCGTAATATATTATCAATAGATTTTCAACTTTATAGCCAAGAGCCTAAAGTTGAAAATCTATTTAAGATTTCTGAACGTTAGCGACAGGAATGATCGAAAACGATAAGCAGTCTTCACTAGATCTTCAACGTTATACCCAAGCCCATATAGTTGAAAATCTATTAAAGCCTACACAGCGTTTGCGTTTATCATTTGTAACATGGCTAGGAGCCTGTTTTAGCAACGCTGCTGAAGTAGCCATTTTAGATCCCCAAAAGGAACTATTTCTGTCGAACAAAAAAAAAATGTCGAATTGCATAGTGCCTTTATCTGTTCTTCTTTTCAGAATAGTGATAGAATTGATTGATCATATTACGCTTGCCGATATATTTGGGCGCAATCGTGTAACAAATAACATCACTTTGTCCACAGACGAGAACGAGCAATTTTTTACGAACTTGAAGACTTTAGTGGAGACTTCATACGAAGTCAACAACAAGACATCAGTGACATTGCTAGTGCACAGCATGGGAGGACTGATGGCCATGCACTTCCTGCGGTTACAGCCCCAGAAGTGGAAGGACCAGTACATCCGGAGACTTATCTCGCTGTCCACGCCATGGGCCGGGTCCATGAAGGCTGTGAAAGTTTTTGCCATAGGTACGTCATTTTTTTCTCTTTAGGTGCTCTTGCCAAGTTTTTAAAGGTACGATCCCAAAGGTGCCCGAAGCGACACGAGTGATGTGACTATTATCGTTTTCTTTGATTTATAAACCCATCTGAGGCCTTAGAACAAGATTATTTTTCCCAGGCCGGGACTCCACCAAAGCGAAGACGAGAGGATATGTGTTTGAATAACCAATCAGAAATCCACATCTCCTCTCCGCTTAGCTTCGGTGGAAATCTGATTTACATCACAAACACGTGAAAGGGAAACGTGCTAGGGCTTCTATTTACTGTTATACCTACCTCAAAACTGCATGATGATTTAGGTGCCTGTTTTCCGACATTTTATACTTAATTATTCCTTTTTATACATCGCTCGTACAGACTCCAGCACATCAGCCTATCCGAATCTGTCAAACTTTTAAGTTTGGGATAGTTTGACGTGCTGTTGTCTGTAAATCCGAAAGGTATTGATATGAGCCTGTCTTTAGAAACCATAAACAGACATCAGACACTACTTTTAGTGCCGAAGCCACGTTTAAGCCGTATGACCTGTCTGGGGCCCGATACTAAAGATACCGTCAGAGTTAGATCAAGGCTACCAATCCAAGGATCTTCGGAACGATATGCTCCCTAACAGAACGTTCTACATTTGTTTTTTACATAATTATGTAATCAGTTTTACGATTGTTTTAAAAAAGACGCAAATTTTGCGTAAAAAGTATCTCGATAAGCTGAGGCAAGCCTCTAAGTTTAATACGTATACGAGTAATTTAATAACAATGATAAACACGCGAATTGACCTTCTTTCTGTGACGTCAGAAATTGCAAACTTGCGGAAATAACATTGACATTTTGTCCATGTTATACCTATTTGACGAAGTATAGATAAGTATAGTTTTTAACGGAGTTAGAATATGACAATCCCCTATATACAAATGTACTCTATGATGACAATCGAGTACGTATTGCTGAAGTCTGAAAGTGTTAATCTCGGAAACTACCAGTTGGAAATTTTTCCTGGATTCTTGCTTATAGCTGACTTTAACATCATGCTACATCCGCAGATCTAAGGATTCGTGTGGCAGGTGAAGCCACGAGGCACATCTAGGTTTATATTATAGTATGGTCTATGAAAGAAAATGTGGATGGACTATGTAAAACGTGACATGGCTAGATATTATTATTACCGTGGTATAATATTATGATATAAAATATGTATATCTAATATATAAAAATCAATGCTTTTCGTTGTAATGTTATAATTCAAGAACGGGCTCACCTATCCAAACCAAATGTTTAGGCTTTGTTCGAACTATTTAGTAGATGCTTTATGTGAAGTTTGCACAAAATCGGACGAGCGATTCTTAATAGGATACCCGTGCGAAGCTGGGACGGGCCACTAATATGATATAATTGTAAAGGCTGATGACACAATAATAGGAAAGTGTGAAGGAATAAACCAATTAAAATAAAAAAGGCCTGCTATCATACTACCAACTAATATGTGCTAGGTAGGATATCAGATAGTAAATAAAAAAATATGATGATTCAGTCGCTGCTGTTATGAATACCAATCAAATTATGTATGTACTTTGATACGTTTACTTGATACAATTTCCATTGTTTACAGTTAAATGAACACTGTACTATCGTCACTTGAATAGAAAAACAAACATGTTAAAAACCTGTCTTTTAGACCTGAAGAAAAACTGAAAATTTCTTACCGGAACAGCTATTCTAAATTTTAATGTCAGTAATTTACCTTTTTTGATTATGACTAGATTGACTTGTCGATAATTACTATTTAACTCTGTAAAGGGCAGATTTTTTTTTTTTGTTAATGTTGAATTTTTGTGTCGGGATTGGTTTAGGGGAATATACCTTATTGTCAACTTTGTCGGGTGGTTACAGACGCCATACTAATTTCGCTTCTGCCCTATAAAGGGTTGATCATACTTAGTGACAAACCGGATCGGAAGGGCTCGGGTAGCTCCCACAAAGCGGCATCTTATTCTCAATACAAGCCTAAAATCTTGGCTTTTCCTTATAACGGTTTATTCAGCATCATTTGAAGGTTGTAAACAGTAAGCTTGCTTGGTGTAGCTTGATTGAAGATTGACAATTTAGGTACTCCACTTTTTTAAGTAATGGTTATAAATTGTAAAACACTTAAACTAATAGTTTACTTAATTCGTGGCCCTATGTAAGAATAGTAACATGAAATACACAATGTAACGAGTAACATATTTGCAACGCGTCATGTTTGCTAAACAATGCATGATACACACAAGAGTCAACGGAAGTACTGATCAGCAACATCAGTTGTCAGGTACTCTGACTATGTCCCCACGAGTACCCACGACTTAAGCCGACCTCGGTAGAACATTGATTCATCAGTAATTTGATGTACTGTGACACCGTAGACGGTTGAAGTAAAATGTAAACAGTATACAGGGTGTTTGGTAATTGGGTGTATTCCTTTAAATAGGTGTCAATAAACCTAATTTCGGACAGTTTTATCCATGGGGTCTAAAATGGCCTGCCAGGTTCGCGGAACTGTTCAACCGGGTACCGTGACCCTGCAACGTAAAAGACTGTTGAAAGAACACGGTGGATTTTAGTCAGTACGAGTCTGACAGTCCCTGCCGCTCCACTCAGGATGGGAGGACTCATTTGATTATTATTCCAAAAATTCCAAAAATGGCGTCCTAACTAATTATTTTCAATAATTGTTCAAAAGCTATCAGAAAAATTAAAATTCAAAGTGCTACACGCCGTTATAATTATTATCTAGGCTAAAATTGTTGCAAATTAGGTCTAGTGTTACTAATTTCAAGAAATGCACCCAATTACCAATCATCCTATAGAAAAAAAGGCTTTGTTTTTTATATCATTGACCATGGCCACCGACTTCCGAAATAAAAGTTATTTTACACTTTTTTTATGTCTGGTTTTGAAGTCGGTTCCCTTTTTTTCAAAAAGTTTTTACTTTCCCCTTTTTAGTTTAGATATTCAACCATTTCAACAAGATATTAAACAAAAATCTTCATATAATCTGCGTCTCTAAAAATCTACAACCCAAGCAAGCAACAAAAACAGATCCACGCGGGCAACGTCACGGGATATCCATTATTGTTATACACCGTGTTCTTCACGTTATCCATAAACTTTAGCAAATACTTCTATGGCTTTTACAAATCAAATCCAACAAAGGAAGTAGTACTTAAAAAGGCTTCGTTACAAAGTTATTTGTAATTTCATTTAATGAAATTTAATTGAGCTATGCAGTGAGAAAGTATCTTAATTTGGCCTATGTTGCCGCTTAGTGCAATTAAAATGATAAATCTATCAAATACTATTTGCATTTCATTTGTTTCAGCCCGCCAAATGTTATGAATGAAAATACGACGTTGCCAATTCGGATAAAGAGGCATGCATATCGGGTTATTTACGTCTAGGTATTTAGTTTGTATGAAAATTAACAAAAAATAAAAAATAAGAATTTATTAATGTGTCCATAATGAAAAATGCTTACTTCCGTGGTTTGAACATCTGGTCGAAGTTTATGTATATCGTCCGGAACACGGTGTATACTAAAACCTTCTCCAGAATGTAATAAACACTTTTCTGAAAACCGCATCAAAATCGGTTCAGCCAAACGCGAGATAATCGCGGACAAACATACATACATATATTCTTACATACAAACATACAGGTCGAACTGAGAACCTACTTTTTTTTTTGAAGTCGGTTAAAAATGTAGTATTTTTATAAATGCAAAAGTTTATGAGGATGGATTTTGGGTTATTTTTGTACTCTTTCTCAAAAAAAAACGGATTTGGATGAAATGGAATCGTCAAACCAGGATAAAAAGTAGCATTAGTGTTGTTTATTCGTTAGATTAAGCACCAAAATTATTACATAATTGTTTTACTATATTGCTGATATATAATGTGATATATGTACACTAAACAATATATGTTGGTATATGGAATCGCGTAATTTTATCAATGACCGATTAGTCAATGTCCATTGTCGTCAAATGAATGGTAATCAAGATTGCATTGTTTTGTTTACTTTTGATTGTAAAGGTATGAAAGTATCCTTGCCGGGGTCGCGGGACATACGTATACCGCAACTCCGGTACGCAAAAGGGCTACCGAAGGACACCGTGGATTTTAGTCAGTACAAGTCTGACAGTCCCTCCCGCCCTGCCCGGGGCTGGGAGGACTCATTTGATGATTTTACCACGAAAAAAAAAAAAAAAAAAAAAAAAAAAGGTATGAAAGTATGCAAATCGAAGACAGCTTAGTACCTTAAAATACTTTTTGTTTTTACCCGACTACGGCGAAGCAAAAAGGAGGGTTATGATTTTGACCGGTATGTATGTATGTTTGTATGTATGTATGTATGTTCATCTGTTCCCTCATTACTTCTGAACTACTTATCACTACTTGACAAATGAGGTGTCGTTAGAAGCGTCTCAGTTGTCCGCTGGTTATAGGGTACGTGGGTGACGTGTCACCAAATCCAATATGGCGCCCTCTAGGGGATGAAAAGTCGTAACCGAAAAAAAAAATATTCGCACAGTATCGACATTGGTATCAAATTAAAGGGCTTGATGAGCACATTTGAAATATATATTCATTATATAGCTTTTACTAGCTACTTTGCCTGTTTCTAACAGTGTCAACATGGGTATCAAATGAAAAGGCTTAATGAGTACATTTTAAATTCACTCGCTGCTTTGCTTATTATATCAAATAACCCCAAAATAGTGTAAATAAAAAATAAGTTAAAATAACTAAAACCCGACTACGAAAAAATCGCGCACTAAAAAGTATATAACAAGAACAATCCGTGTTACAGAAATTTTTAATTAATAGCCGTGGTCGTATGCCACCTGCGGTTGTTTCACACAATCTTTATTGGCTAGGTGGCATACGACCAAGGCTATTAATTAAAAATTTCTCTAACACGGATTGTTCTTGTTTTATACTTTTTAGTGCGCGATTTTTTCGTAGTCGGGTTTTAGTTATTTTAACTTATTTAGACATGTTTTTAGTTGAGTATAAAAAAACTGTAGGTACTGTAAATTTTCTCGTGTCTGGGTAGCAGGGGCTTGATTAACAAGGGCCCCCGACGTGTATAGGATAATATCACAATAATCTTTTCCACAATCTGATTTTTTTATTAAAATAATAGTAATCAGACTATTTAGTTAGTACCCTAATTACTATTTTGAGCTCGCTCTACACGGCTTCGTTTGTACCTACGACCTACAATCGAAGTTTTATCCATTTAAATAAATAAAATAAAAATAAAATTCGTTTATTTCAGGCGAGATACCCATACAAACAAAAACCACAATCATTAAGAATTACAACAAATAAAAAATATTTTTCATTCATTCGTTTTTAGGGCCAGTTTCACCGGCTACGGATAAAGTGTCGGTTAGAACTTATCTGATAGTTAATTACTATCTACCACTTAAAGGCTGCTTGTAACTCTCATTTCGCTCTTATATGGTTTATGTATTTTCTAAGTAGTATATTTTCGTGAGTACAACAAATAAGAGCCGTTGTTAATAGTCATGAATGAGATGACGTGTGATGTAATGGATGAGACCTACTATGGGAATCAAGAGCAAATTAAAATAATTATTTACCAGAAATATAAATGTAGTGTTCTAAATATGGCAGAAGTAACAGACATGTTCATTCATAAATTACAATAAGCATGCCGATTCGATGACAATTAACGCTCGGCTTCCTTAGAGATATTGATTTTCAATTGAATCGCACCCTCGCTTACAATGTTCTGTGATGAATCATAGTAAATATTTGTTCCAATCGATATTGTTGTATTGTTGTTGTAGGATACGAAATTAACTATATGGTAAACAACAAATATTGTTAGTCTTTGCACATCCGATACTGTTGAGTTGAGGTATTGGGTTGGCCATGATTTTTCCAATCCAGAAGGTTATTTTTACCAATAAAAAATGTTTTAAAGCTGCCCAGACCTTTTTTTATCGTGGTAAAATGATTCCTCCCAACCAGGGTGGGCGGGACTGGATGGACTGTCAGACTCGTACTGACTAAAATCCATGGCGATCCTTCAATAGCCCTTTACTTGCCAGACCCGCGACCCCAGACAGTCCCATTACCTCGCTGCCCTACCACATGAAGTGTTTGTTCCAATTATTTACAATCGTTCCAGAAGACATAAATTATTTAATGTCCCATTTTGTCGTACAGTGGTTGATACACCTCCCCTATACCGCGCATGCTGACGACACTCAACGCGCTCGTGAAGACTTGTTTGCTGATGAATGGAAGACGATAATGTTGAGGAGACAGAAAATCCTTTCATTAAGTGTTAATGGCATAAAAGTAATAAAAAAAAAAATTAAAAAAAATGAAAATGAATTAAAAAATGAAGGAGTCCTTTTGGAAGAACCGTGTATTTTACTTGCATCTTTTTCTCCCCAGGCGACGACCTAGGCAGTTTGATTCTGCGCGAGAGCATAATGCGCACACAGCAGGTGACATGTCCGTCCCTGGCGTGGTTGTTGCCGTCACCCCTGTTCTGGAAACCCAACGAGGTTCTGGTGCAGACGGACAAGTACAACTACACCATCAACGACTTCCAGAAGCTGTTCACGTGAGTATTTCCAATGTAATATTGTATAATGTATTCCCCATGGCTTATAGTTTTAACGATCTGAGGTCAAATGCTAAAATTTTTAATAGCAATAGATTTTGAGTAATTATAAACCTTTGTGGTATACTCGTAAATATCTGCAACAAATTGTTGTATTCCAGCACCTTGATGATTATTTTTTAGGGTTCCGTAGCCAAATGGCAAAAACGGAACCCTTATAGATTCGTCATGTCTGTCTGTCTGTCCGTCCGTATGTCACAGCCACTTTTTGTCAAAAGTATAAGAGCTATCCTGTTGAAACTTGGTAGGTAGATGTATTATGTGAACCGCATTAGGATTTTCACACAAAATAAAAACAAAACTTTTGGGGGTGCCCCCCATACTTAGAATTGAATCTAAATTTTTTTTCTTCACCTAACCCATACGTGTGGGGTATCTATGGATAGGTCTTTAAAAATTATATTGAGGTTACTAATATCATTTTTTTCTAAACTGAACAGTTTGCACGAGAGACACTTCCAAAGTGGTAAAATGTGTGCCCCCCCCCCTGTAACTTCTAAAATAAGAGAATGGTAAAACTAAAAAAAATATATAATATATACCTCAACAAAAACTTCCAACGAAAATTGGTTTGGATGAGAGCAGTTTTTGAGTACATTTTCAAAAACCGCAAATATAACTTTGCCATTCATACAAACACTATGAAAAACAAAGTTATTTTTATTGTTTGTGTATATTACTTACTAATCTCAATATAATTATATCCCTAATCTATGCTTGCTACTACGGAACCCTTCATGGGCGAGTCCAACTCGCACTTGGCCGGTTTTTTTCTTTTTCCTACGTTAGTAGTAACTCCTATTATGTGGGTGCATTAAACTCACGTACACAAACATCAAGACTCAGAAATCGGTAGGCCTGGCTCGCGATCACTATTCTGCTATATATTACAGTTTTTACGTGTACGCTGTAGTTTAATTTCTTCTGAGAGAGCTCGCTCCATCTTTAGTCGCGGGACTGTCTTATCAGGTTACTATGGCCCCGGAACGTAAAGGGCTATAGAAGGACACCGTGGATTTTAGTCAGTACAAGTCTGATAGTCCCTCCCGTCCTGCCCTGGATGGGAGGACTCATTTGATGATTTTACCACGTAAAAAAAAGGTTGAAACCTTTTTTTCTTTTCTTTGCTTTTGGATTACATTGAGGACAAGAGTAACCCCATAAGAAAATAGCAAGATCTTATGCTGAATTGCTTATAAACGTAGCGAACTGTAGCAAAACCACAAAACAAGCAGTTTAGTCACGTAAAATTAGTGTACCTAGGCAATCAAAACATTTTAACTCATTGTTTAATTTCTCACTCAATCAATTATTTCTGCTTAATTTCTTATTTTGATATGCTCTTTTACTGGCATTCCTGTGTTAATTTATTGATAAATATTGAATACGTATCATACTTACGAAACCATTTGGGGACGGTCAATTGCATCGTTTTAGCTTTTATTGCATAGACACAAAACTCTTTTTTGACCATATCGTACCCTTATTGCAAAAACCGATTATCTGCATTTTTAACCAATTTTTAGTTAAATATAGATATCGAATCCTCAAGTCACGACGAAGCTACAGGTAAAACCCATTTTCACTCGATTTTTTATGCAGATAATCGGTTTTTGCAATAAGGGTACGATATGGTCAAAAAAGAGTTTTGTGTCTATGCAATAAAAGCTAAAACGATGCAATTGACCGTCCCCAAATGGTTTCGTTAGTATATTATACTAGGTATAGCACGGAATCACTTTTTCTCAATCTCCATCCTTTTCTGTCGCTCAGAATCGCCATTTGCTAAAATGAGAAAAACAGTGCGAGGTCTATCCCACCTGGTAGTATCAACGATGCGCTAAGCAGTAAATGACGGTTCCTACCTGATGTGTCTGGGCCCATGATCTTAGCAATACTGCCGTCATTAGGAAAAAAGACGTATCTACACTTTTTGTCAAAATTGAGTTACATACATATTCTGAATCAGTAAAAAAAATGGCATCGCCCAGTATTTTTATATTTCTCATAAGTTAAAGGGAACCCTGTAAATCTAACTGTTAAAAAAGACGTATCTGCGATATGACTGGAATATTACTAAACAGAAAAGACGTTTTTAGCGTTCACTAAGTTGAAAAAACGCATTTTAGTAGAAGCGTTAACAATTCATAACATGAAAAGACACTTCTGGCAGTAATGCCTTTTCTACATAGTTTTGCTAGTTATAAGGGGAGAAGTGGGACTCGCGGTTGGAATACTGCATTTCAGATGCGTCCAGTTAGTTAGAGCAAAAATAAGTATTACAGGTTTAAATTACACTGATTTTAAAGTTTCCATAAAAACAAAGATACCAATAATCTTTTTTAAATACTAGGCCTATGTATCTTATGCGTATAAAGTTTAATTAAAATAGATTCAGTCATTTCGAAAAATAAAATTTTGAGAAAAACGCCTTTTTCTCGAATTTGTTTTTGCGTGGAATATTAACTATCACAATGAGGAAATGGTCTGCAGATAAAACAACACAAAATATGATGTAATAACGTCTCTTTCGGAAGTCGGTGACTTTGTTTTTTATTTCATTGAGATTTGTGGCACCGACTTTGTGGCTAAAAGAAAAGTTATTTTAAACTTTAAAAAATTTGTTTATAGAAGATTTTTAAGCTTTATATTGAAAGCGGTTTGTTATTGCTCACTCAAGTTGATATCGAAGACAAATGTATGAATTAACTAGTTTTTGCCAGCGGCTCCGCCCGCTACAAATCGAAAATGATCCCACGTGAACATAAAATCGGGCTTAAAAATTATTCTATGTGTTAATCCAGGTGATAAACTATCTGTGTATCAAATTTCGTCCATATCCGTTCAGTGGTTTTTGCGTGAAAGAGTAACAAACATCCAGTCATCCATCCAAACAAACTTTCACGTTTATAATATTAGTAGGAAGTAGGATATTAAGTATAATCCATACATAGATAGCTTTAATACAAAATTTTTGTTTGTTGTACCTACATAGTAGGTAACATTTAAAACTTCATAATTAATAATATAGCTAAGCCTAATTCTTATACTTTGTGTTCTATTTCATACAAAATAATTATCATTTTAAACGTACTTACTTCAGTTTAAAAAGGGTTCTTTTTTTTGTAAATTAATTGAATATTAGTTCAGTGAATCCCAATTAAGTGGGACACTGGAAATCATGGTGAGGTCCACTTTAGCACAGAATTATCACTGTTAATGGGACAAAATAAACCTGGACATCTCTGAAAATTATTCTTTCGATTTAAACGTCCCAATGACGTCTCTCTTTAACTTCTTTTACTGAGACTATATGTATGTGTAAAGTGTAAATACTTTTGCTTAATTTTTATCTTTAAATTCTGTAAACTAAAGGACTTTAATTGTGATAACGGATTAATAGCACAAAAAAACTGTACCACACAGTAATTTGTGGTCCACCCGCAAATGTGCCTAAATTGTTTTATATAGTGAGTGAGAGATAAACTCTCCTGTATACATTTTTTAATTCGGATAATGTTTAAAATATGTAATTATATCATATGTTATTTTATTGAACGCACCCTTTTAATGAAATTAATAAGTCTAATATCATCTCTATTAATTGAACTCTCCGTAAATAAGACAGATATTTATGTATACCTGGATGTCTGAGACACTGGGTAAGTGGAATACCTCTTTTAGTGAGACAAATATGCCGCTTTATTCAGGTCCCCGTTATCCATGTTTCACGGTATTACTAAGTTGAAAAGCAGCAAATGGCTATTTACGTTTTTTTAATTTAGTTTTTATGGCTTGGTAACACAATATTACTAAGTAGGAAAGACGTTTTTAAAAAATACTAAATTGAAAGGACGCATATGGCCAGAAGCGTCTTTTCATTGCAGTATTACGTATTTTCTTGCATTTTTTTATTAAAAAGAAAAGGAAAAATTGATTTATTTAAAAAATAATATAACTTTTATTAAGTCTACATATTACTCCCGATAGATCAAACTGTAATACACCCTTTGGTACCAAAAAATAGCGATTTGGTTTATTTCCTTACACACAGCGAATTTTTTAATTTTTGAAACACGTTTTATTTTTTTTCTCCGTTTCTCATTTTATGTAGATGCGTCCTTTTGGATTATGGCGGCAGAATATATGTTTTTATTTCCATGAAGTTAATGTTCATTTTCCTTTGTTTTCACAGTGACATGGAGCTCCCAAACGCATGGGAGATGCGCAAAGACACGGAGAAGTTCACGAAAGACTTCAGCGCGCCCGGCGTGGAAGTACACTGCATTTACGGATACAATATCTCTACTGTTGAGAGGTTAGTATAATAACGCTGGAAGATAAAATGTCGGTTGCTATCTTGGTTGGATCTTTGTCTAACCAATTATCTGCGTAGCCTTTTCCCAACTACCAGACGCAGCTGAATATCATTTTACATGGAGCGACTGCCTATCGGACCTCTGCAACCCAGTAACTGGGTAATACGGTCATGGTAAGACTGGTTGTCAGACCTTTTAGGGCTTCTCACTAATAGTAACGACTGTCAAAGATCTACAAATGACAGCCGGGAGGGACCAACAGCTTACCGAGGCGTAGAGGAAACTCTCTATGATAAATGGTCACCAATCAACAGACCAAAATCGGTAATCACGCTTTAAAATTGAAGATCGGCTGTTATTATTTAGCCACGAGCTCCTCATCATCATCACCATCTCAGTCATAGGACGTCCACTGCTGAACATAGGCCTCCCCTTTAGATCTCCACATATACCGGTTGGAAGCGACCTGCATCCAGCGTCTTCCGGCGACCTTTATAAGGTCGTCTGTCCACCTCGTTGGTGGACGTCCTACGCTGCGCTTGCTAGTCCGCGGTCTCCACTCTAGCACTTTTCGACCCCATCGACCATCTGCTCTGCGAGCAATATGGCCTGCCCATTGCCACTTCAGCTTGCTAATCCGGTGGGCTATATCGGTGACTTTAGTTCGTCTAAGGATCTCCTCATTTCGGATTCGATCAAAATGAAAATCCGAAATGAGGATTCGAGCTCCTCAATTAACCCCAATTGATTATTCTATTAGGTTACTCTAATCTTAATAATTCACAAAAATACGGAAAGAATCCACTCAAAGATAAGACGATTCAAAATCTTACGATGAGTGTAACCCGCTGCCCCAGTAGTAAGCTACGCGACCATCGCGTGATACCCGCGCGATACAATCACGCTATGTCAATGTATTTTGAATTAGAGCGTGATACCTGTGTGTGCGATTCATCGCGGACTACTATAAAAAATTATCGCGCGTACTCGCGTTATCTTTTAGGAAAGCTTGAAAACATAAATGCTGTTTAAATTTGTATAAAAGTGAGATTCCGGGTTCAATTCCCTAAATCTACCAAAAATAGACTCAAGATATTTCTGGCTTTGTGCCAGATTGATGGCATGATGATGATGGCATCTCCTATGAATTTTATACACTATGTAAAACTGATATTCAGCCACATCTGGTAAGAGTGGAATTCGATCCCAACATATAATTTATGAGCAGTGGTTGCCCAGTGGTATCGGCCCCGACTTAAGAGTTGTAGGTCGTGGGTTCGAATCCAGCCTGGCGCATTACTTTGTGTAATTTATTTCATCACCACTGCTCTCAAAAACGGTGAAGGAAAACATCGTGAGGAAACCGGCATGTCCTAGAACCAAAAATTCGAAGACATGTGACATCCACCAACCCGCACTGGGCCCGCGTGGTGGATTATGGCCCACTCCCTATCTCAGAGAGGAGGCCTGTGTCCCAGCAGTGGGAACATTTATAGGCTGATGATGATATAATTTATGATTAGGCAGATGATGACTTAACATATGTTTATTTTTCCAGACTAGTATACAAACCTGGTACTTGGTTGGACGGCTACCCAAACCTAGCTATGGGTGACGGAGACGGCACAGTGAACCTCCGCTCACTAAACGCCTGCGAACATTGGGGCAAGCGCAGGTTCCGTAACGGTAACTCAGTCAAGTCCCTACCGTTGGCTGGTGCTGAACACCTGAAGATACTCCATGATAAACGGGTCTTGGATTATTTGGAGCTGGTCATGAAGAACTGAAGGTAATGTGGGTGGATTGGATGGAGAGCTTCCATGATTAGAGGAATAAGTAGGTGCTTGTTTTAATTGTGAAGAATTTTGTTTAATATTCTGGATAAGTTATAATCAGTAAAGCCAATGTTAAAGCAAGGCTTACTCACCAAACCTAACTTGCTCGGACATTTACCGGTGTCTGATGTAAAACATAACATTAAAAGGGTAAAAGTCGGAAATTGATGATTAACAGAACAATTCGGAGTTTTACCGGTGGGACTTGTTATATTTTTTTAGGAATTTGGTCCTTAACCGGTGAGGCTTGCGAAATCTTGAGATATACTGAAAAATCCTAAAGCCTTCCAGACGACACAATTTTTCCCCCAATTTGACTAGATTGACAATCGAATTAGGTCGTCTGGACGGAAATATGAAATTCAAGGTCATTGGGTGGTCGGTATCGCCCGATTTGAGATTGCCCAATCAAATTGGGTGATGTGGACGCTAATTGGCCAATTCTTTGACGTAGTCACCGAGGAAACGGCATGCCAAGCGTCAGCGTCAATAATTCATGAAACGTGTCATGATCCATCCTCATAAAATTTCTAAAATCGTCACTGTCCAGCTCTCCTACTATATTTATGTGACTCAGTTGCTTTTTTTTGGCAACCATTCTTTGCTCCATATCCTTTGTTTTTCTTTTTTCATCTACTTTTGTAGTTAGAGCCAAAATCAAAGTTTTTGCTTCTTGGTAAGAGGCATCTTGATAATAAAGAAGTCCGGTCAGTAGAGGCAGCGGCACAGAAGTAAAATTGGCGATTTAAGCGTGTACGTGTGGATGGACGATCAGATTGTGCCCGATTCGGTCGGAAATCAAATCGGCTGATTAAATTGTGTCTAGAAGGGGTTTAACATTTATTACCGCAGTTCGGACTTTTACAGTCTTTTACAGTTACAGTGAACAGGCTTCTTCTGGATAAGCTTATTCCATCATAGACTTCCCTCTATCCGACCTAGACTTGTCTAGAGTCAAGCCCGTCTCAAAATAAAAAAAATCAATTCTTTCTTACCCGGATTTGCTCACCTAAGATAAGTATCCACCATATCTAGCAATTTACTTCGTAAGGTCAATACGTTAATTACTAGGGTCACTGATTATTTCTCTCTCAAGTTCATTAGACTAAATTCTTCATAAAACGTATATGTATAAGTTGTAGGTATTTTTAAATTAATATTAAGGAGAAAGAAATGAAGCGAGTTTTTGGTTGATGATTTTTTCGACAGAACAGCAGTATTCTTTTGTTCTGTTATTTTATTTTTTTGAATAATTGACAGAATCGCAATTTGTGTGAAATGAATTTTGTTTTTATATTAATAAAAACAATATAGTTTATTTCTGCATATTAATGTTTACCATGGTAATTTATTTCAAAATAAAAGTAGGTAAGTACTATAGGTACTTCGAAATAAAATACTTATATATCTTGCCAGTTACCTGTAATGCTTTAAACAGAGCTATTTACTTAAATATATTCTACACATAATAACAAAGACACAGTTGCTCTCCAAATATAAAAAGCTAGATCTAAGATCTCTTAAAAACTAATCTTTAAGTAGAAAAATGAACCTTGTCACTTAGCAATAAGATCTATACTTAATGTAATTGCAGGATTATTTTATGAATACTCCTATAGTTCTATTTTCACGCCTCCATATATTTAAGTGACAAAGCCAAGCTTTTACGGCTGTGATACTCTTTAACATTTATTTTTTGAATTTATATAATTTACTGACTTGCGTTCCATGACGAAAAAGTGCTTTTAAATATATTATTTTTCTATCATTATGGTTGCTATGTATCAGTCTCTATTTTTGTTTAAATACAATGAAAATAAGTAGTAAATTATACTAAACTTTGAATGTAATAAATGACAGGTAAATAAAACACTAGTCATTGAAAATGCAATTCTAAGGGCTGATTTTCCAATAGTCTGATAGCTTTTATCTGAGGAATAAAAATAGCGGTTTGACATATTTTCTATAGATAAGCTGTCAAACCGCCATTTTTATTCTTCAGATAAAAGCTATCTGACTATTGAAAAATCAGCTCTAAAACTATCTGTTCTACTCTTCTCAGTTTAACTAAAGGACTGACCATACTTATTGGCGCTGGATCGGCTAAAGCCGAACATGTTTCTCCATAGTTTTCGCATTTTATTTTAGGCGGTAGTCGGTATTGACTATCGAGTCTCATTTTCAGCACGAACTTTGCATGAAATGGTATTTATTATGCATGTAGGTCAGTGAACGAAGAAAACATAGAAGCATTCCTAGAGCCCGATACTGACCCAACGCAGATCGTGCCCCGGTAGGCGGGGCTTATCAATCGTGCCTCGGAGGAGTTTAGTTCGGCTGTGACGGCACATGTCGTTGTTCGTATTTTTATTCAGTTTAAAACTATAAATTATGCCTTCTTGCGCAGTGAAATGGTGTATAAATCGATCTCATCTACATAATAAAAATGCTGGAATTAGTTAACACCTGTAAGTAGCCCTTAGACTACTACATTATTTTTATATTAATTATAAACATGGATCAATTTTTTTCTATGGGGATGGTGTTATGCCCGATGGACTAAGTAAATTAATGTTGAATGTTTGAAGTAAAATATGTTTGTGTTTTCTTTTTGCTACATTATAAAACACTCTGCTCCTTTGACAGATTTCCATAAGATCCAAATCTCAAAGAATAATGGACGAGATCAGTTCGCTTGGAGAGACAGGAAAACGACTGGTCCCCTAGCAAAACAACAATAATTTGTTCAGTCCATTTTCAAGATGACGATTTTATATGACGAAAAAAGGATACCAGAAGCTCAAAACAAACGCTATTCCAATTATCCAACATTTTTGACATTTTGGTAAAGCAAGCTATGTTAGCCATTTCTGTTATTCATTTTTAATAAAAAGAGAATAAGACTTTCTAGTTAATCTCTAAGGAGGCCGTAGCTCACAGTAGGTGGCATGTGCCAAATAAATATGTTTTCTTTCTTTCTTTTTTTTTTCTTTGTATATACATAGTCGTATGAGCCATTTTATGTAAATACTAGATGAAAACCCGGCTTCGCTCGGGTCAAACGTGAGTCATAATACACATCTAGGTACAAAATTACAAAATCTAGCTGTGCCCGCGACGTCGTTCGTGTGCATGTCGAAACTTAAAAATGTATTTTTTAGTGCGAAGCGCTGTTGGAGGATACCGATACAATTTTTTTTTGCTGTAAAATCGTCAAATGAATCCTCCCACCTAGAGAAGGGAAGGAGGGACTGTCGGACTTGTACTGACTAAATTCCTCGTTGTCCTTCAGTAGCCCTTTACGTTTCGGGGTCACGGTAACTCATAAGTCCACGACCGTGGCAGGCTTTGGCCCTCAAAGGGGGGCCTCGTCATTGTGCTGACACACTTTGAGGCGCGCGTGGAACAAAACGGGCCGTCGACCCGGGCATGGTCCATGATCAGACAGCGACTCCCCCATTACTCGCCGTTCGCATGCCCGCGCCTGTTGACCAGAGATCGTTTTGCGACGTCTGTCACCGTGGGCGTCTACCACTGCGGCTGTGTCGTGAGGTGCATGCTGTCCTATTTTTCGCGCCTCCCACCTCCTCCTTCGACAGCATAACTGCTTCGCAAAAGGAGGCGACCGCTTCCCACTCTCACGCCCTGAAGCATGGCCTCGACCAATGCCGGGCGCGAGAGGTCGCCGCCATCGCCATCGTGAGGACATGGCGATGCTTCGCCCAAGCAGAACAGTCCTGCACCGTATGCTCCACCGTGTCCTCCGGGCGGTCCTCCCAGTGGTGACACCCAGGCATTTCCTCCTTCCCCATCTGACACAGGTACCTCCCGAAACTTCCATGTCCGCTTAGGACCTGCGTCAGGCGGTAGGTCAGGACGCCGTGATGCCTATCCAGCCACTCCTCAAAGAGGGGTCTTACCGCCGCCAACGTGGCGTGACCGGACCTCGGTTGCGACAGTCGCTCCCTCCATACCGCCCTGAGATCTCTTCCCGCCACAATAAAATTGTCGAGGCAGCATTCGCCGTACCAACAGTTCGTGGACCAAACGACTGTTGGTAAAACGTTTCAGACTCCTAATATTATAGAGGGATTTGTATTATTGTGTGTGTGTGTGTGTGTGTGTATGTTTTTAATCTTTTTGTTAGTTTGTAATGAATAAACTCATAAACTACTGTGCCGACTTTAAAAAAAAATTCAGCATTAGAAAGCTACGTATCATGTCCACCCGTGCGAAGCCGGGACTGGAAGCTAGTAATTAATATTTTCATATGTAGGTTCTTTCCTCTCTGAAGCAAGTCGGCCCTATCACTTGAACAAGTAGTTAGTAGCCGGAGGTAATGTCGGTTTCGATCAGAAAGGAAAATTCTTGCAATTACTTTATTACAGCAAGTTACAGTTCATTGTGTTTTTTAAATATACAGCGTAGAGTAGAAACGTGTTGAGGAGGTTTAATAACTACTTAATACACCACATGACACTGGCATGCTCTCGGTTGCCAAAAAGAAAGAAAAGAAATAAAAACTTCTCAACATGATGACCGATGTCAGTGACGTTTCGCGTGAGAGGCCAATATGGCGGCTGCGATCTGTCTGGTCAGAATCATAAGAATTTTACAAAATACTCGCCAATCCGAATTTTGCGGATATATGTTGTCGACTCGAAATCTTTATTTTTTAATGTTTTATTATTCAGGTAAGCTTTCGATCGAGTCTACCGTACCCCTTGACGAAATTATTAATATAGATAAACGTGAACTTTTTGTTGTTATGTATCTACATCAAATGCAAAAGAAATAAAAATACATAATAAAAAATATTCAAATCTTTCATTGCTACTTTTTATATAACTCGTCCACTTTGACAATTCTTGCAGGCCGTCAAATTAATGTCATGTGTTCATTTCTAGCGCCAATGATGTCATTGTTACTATGCGTTGCTTAGCCAATTAGAGACGAGCGTTGACAACCTACCCAATCATAACTTCGTGATGTTAATAGAGAACAAACTAGCTGTTCAAAGAAAACAAACGTCGTGGGCCGTCTATCAAAAAAATTTTGTTTGAAGTTACTCTTCCATGTTTTCTTCGTTCACTGATGTAGGTTAATATTAACAATTTTACACGTAGGCTTTTTACAAACTAGATGAGTTCGGTGTTTCATACCTGACTACCAAAGACCATTTATATCTAGACTCCTAATCACAGGCGACCGATGTCTATCCACACATTAGGCAAAAAAGTCTTAAGTTCGTATTAGTTTCGACCACTCCTGTGAGTCCCCTCGTCGCACTGACCTTGAGTTAGCCAATCAGAACGCAGTACCCCGTCCCCCTCGCTTACGTCGTACCTCAGCGACTTGGCAGAAAATTTTCGTTAGTCAGATCGTGCATGAGGCGTCTAGATATAAATGGTCGTTGCTGACTACTCTGAGAAGAAACAGCCGAAACAAACTCAGAGGTCACTGTCTCTTATAAAGTCCAGAAATTATATTGGTCATGTCATACGAGGACCATGTAGGCTAGTGTCTGAGATGGTCTTTTGAAGAAAGAACCACACAGATTTGATGCATGGTCGTAAGGCTCGTTTTTGACTGGCTCAAGCATCTTTCTCGTTGGTAAGTTTGGTCACTCTCTTTAGTTACTAATCTCGTAGTCACTAAGTATACTCCAAAGTGCTCAGTTAATGTTTTATTTTAATTATGATTTCAAATATTTTAAACCTATAATTCGAAGCCATGAAGAAACTCGAACTATTTGAAATTAAACACTCGTAAATATATAACTTCCGAATTGTTTGAAAATAATTCCATAGTTGTTATTGTTTTGTTTTTAATTCGATATGTTTTCATGTCGATAAAGAAATGTTTTTATTTTTGTAAGGAAACACTTCCCAATATTTTCATGACAATACAAATCGATAATTTTTTTATAAAGTATTCATAAATGAATTACTGTGCGTTTCAACTAAGAATAGTACGACATTGGCGCCATATTGTAGCTACATGCACGCTTTTACGCAACATAAGAGCGTGTTAGTTTACACGCTCTTCTAATATGTATGTTAAAAAAATCATTGCAAAATAACATTAAAAAAATAGCGATTTTTTGTTAATTCAAATTGGTTGTTATTTAAATTAAGAGTAATAATAAATATTGTTGAGAATTAAGTTGCTCTAAGTATTTTTGCTAAACCTAATTGTCGTCACAATATGGCGCTTCCCATTCATAGGTGAAACTACATTGCTTTTAACTAATCGCTCCAGGTCATTTTTTTTACTAAATATCCATTACATTATTGATTTGCAATTTTTTTGGATGAATCTATAAAGCACTTTATTTTAGTTCATGAAATACCAATAAAGATTTATGATTAGATTTAAGTAGAAAATTATAAATGACATCTCATTGCATGATAAGTTTTTGTTATCGCAAACTAGAATGTAACCTACTTAAAATGAATTTATGTTACAAGCAATACATTACATAGCTGTTAAAACATATTTTTTCTATATTACAATATCTCATCAAACATACCATTAATATAAGAATTTTAGGTAATTTAATTTATTAACTAAACAATATTGGTTTAAGGTTGAAATTAACTTAGCAACAATGCATTGTTCATACATAAATGTATTTATGATATTGTTGAAAGAAATAAACAAAAACCCGAAATAAATATTTATTTTATTATTTTGTACCTCGTTCCCGTTCGTATTACCAACAGTCATAACTCCAAGCCATTTTCCCGCCTTCTGGAATGTTTGAAAACAAAAGAAAAATATTAAAATTTTGAATTTCGAAAGTACATAAATGTTCTTTTTTTTTGTAATTGTTAGTACGTGTATGAGATTATAGCACCATAGAGTAATGAGTCCCTTGAAAGTTATTTCAACCATGACAATCTGAAAGCGACGTTATTGAACCAGAATAAAGTTCACTGTAATTTTACCAGATGTTGTCAGTGGCTACAAGCCAATAGCAACCTTGTAGCCACTGCAATAAAGATCATTATGATTTTGACAGCCATAAGTATAACAACTGACATGGCTGTATTGATAAATATCCCTTTAATGATAGTACCTATGTGCAAAATAGATGGTTGGCGAAAACCTGTGAACTTTTACAGTTCAACACAATTTTGAATTATTATTAAGGGAAACATCTATTCTATACGAATAAAACACAGCAATCAGTAATAAACATGTATTTTACTTCGCAATTCATCAATCGGCCATATTGACTACTTTCGTTAACCATGTTAAGGAAGACCGCACACTTGTGGAACCTCAACGAATCAACAAGATATATCTGCGTCCAATTTTGTACTTTATTCAGACTGACTTGAAAGTTCTAAATACAAAAACTCTTCTGAAGTTTAAATCGTAAAATTGTGTACTAAAACTTTACGTTAGTCGGAATAAGGTCCGAAATACGAAAAAATTAAAATTGGACCATAGTCGGAACTCTTTTTGTAATGAGATAGAACGATATCGAATAAAAATTTTCGACATCTTAAACTGCTGCATGATTCTTTTGGCGTGTGGCCTTAGGGCTCCCACACATAAACACGATACGACGTCGCGTCGTGGAAATCTACGATACGACGTTGTGACTCACGATGCAATCCTGAGCAGTTGTTTTTCGAAATTCAAAGATGACGGATGGTATTGAAGTCGATCATTTAATTACGCTAGTCGAGCAGCGTCCCGTACTATGGAACAGAATGCGTCTAGAGCAGTCCATTTTTCGGAATGAACTAAAACACCACCTCACTGTAACGATGCTCATCGTAGATTTCTACGACGCGACGTCGTATCGTGTTTATGTGTGGGAACATAATGTTACGATCTTGTTTTTTAACGCAGAAGTTTACCTTCTTTTGGCGCTTGAATGACATTGTTATGAGGGCGCTATGCAATACACCATGAGTGCTGCACAAGTGTGTTTCAACCATAACCTACAGCGTTTTACATACAAAATCAATAACGCTCTAAATAAATACACCGTACATAGCCCCGTTGTAAGCTTAATAGGTACATAATACTAAGGAAAAGCGGCTGACTGGCTTCGATGACTAAAAGAGCTTTGAGAAAGTCTTAAATTGTTACATATTATGGTACCAACAGGAACTTATAAAACCTTATGCCGCTAAGTTTTAATATTGAAGTAATAGTAAATAGGTTTCGCCTACAGATTCGGACTTTTATATAACACAGAGATGAGTATTTTTAATTTGTTGCTAATTGAATACCTACCACATTTTTTTTTGTATTTGGCTAGATGACTGAAAAAAAAAACAAACTTTCCGTATTTATTGTTTTGCTACGCAAGCCAAAATATACGAAGATACGACGTTTTAAAATCCACAAAACGTCACTTCTAGGTATAATTTGTACTTATTACTGGTTTTATCTTTATCATTCTTTATTGATTACAATTTATTGATGTCATCTGTAATCATGTTTATTAGTTTTTTCTGTAACTTTTTATAATGCCTTCATCATTCTTTTATAAGTAAGAATAATAGGCACTTGAATATCATATAAGAATTTACATAGACCATGCAGTCAGCCGCTATTTTCTAAAACCAAATACAAAGACCACAAAATCCTTGTATTCACCTTTAGAAACACTTAAATGGAACAATTTTAACTCTTTCCGACAACTACCTACATTTACAATCAGATTCAATCAATCTCACTTCTTTCTCATTATTATAAACCAAACGTTAACAACACTGCAAACAATATAAACAACAAAAAGAAAATTATTATATTAGGATGTTTATATACATAAAGATATTTACATGCGAGTTTAGGTGAAATCTTTTAGGTTCTTTCAATAAGCAACGTTCGCACCGCGCAGCTCCCAACTCATTTAAGCCCGATTTACACTTCAATAAGTACAGTAGCAAGTTAACTTGCGTCATCGGCGAGTTAAGTTGTTAATGTTGTTTGAACGGCAAAAGCGAGTTAGGTAGTAAGTTGTCGATTAAGTTGAGTTGAATAGATCGCGATCCAATTTTTTGGCGAGTCCAGTGCGCTGTAGCCCCCTCTCTCGCGTCTCCCCCGCCCCGCCAACTTAACTGGCCCGGCATGCAGACTATATTTCACTTTCAATGTGTTGTGCAAGTATTGATACTATTTTTCTCTTATTATAGCACGTAAATTCGTGTTAAGTAATTCAACATCCATTTTCTGGATTAAAACAACGCGAAACGCGACTAGTCTTCTTCTTGGCAACTTATGAGTAGTCACTCCGCCCGTTTGGACGCTACTTACAACTTACTACTTATTACTTAATTGTCTGAGTTCTTAACTCGCTACTGTACTTATTGAAGTGTAAATCGGGCTTTAGAACAAGTACAAATAGGGCGCTCAATGGATTAAGCGCGCGTTGCCACTAAACACACTTCGCGTTTGCATGTATACACTTTAATATCACCTCTTAGTTCTCAAAACGCGCGTTTTCAAAGCGTGTGTGAAAGCGCCCAATGTGTACGCGCTGTTTGAAGTAGGCCAGGTGGCCGACCATGACGAATTAAAGCGAAAATAATTTCAGTGTGGGAACGAGATAGCGCTAGACGACTTGTATAACTCTGTTTCTTTCCCACACTGAAATTATTTATAGGAGAACTAAGCGGTTAGACCCCAAAACATGCCCTCAAAACTGATCTCCGGACATAACTAAAAGATTTAACCTAAATGACTCTAAAAAGAAAACTAAACTTAATCAATAAAGTACAGTCGAACACAAAACATTTATCACATTGTTTTTCTTTTGCAATGTAATAAACATGTTGCTATCAAGGAAGAAAATATTAAAGGGCTTCATCATATTTTTTTGTTTTTACAATATTTATACTTATCATCGTTCCATCATTATCATTACATAACCTTAACAAAGATTAAGTGTTTCAGTTCTATAGTGCATACGATAACAATAAATAGTAAATGCTTATATTCCTCTTACGTCACGATTCAGCACCATTGAGACTGGTCGTGAGGATATACCAACTAGCGAGGAATGAACAACTTTAACCTAATTTTTATATTAAAATTAAGGAAATATCACATTTTTAACCAAAATCATAATGTACACACAAATGTAATAATTTACAAACAATTTTGTATCAACCGTTTTTTTCTGATATAAAAATAAATTTAATTTGGCTTTTATTTTTTAAATGCCTCAATACTTATATGCAATTGAAAATGAAACAAGATAAATTCATAAAAGATTCCTTAACCAAAAAATATACAAATTACATGAATCTTCTTCTTTTTTAAAAGTACAAATAAATAGAAATCGATGATGATAAGAGGCATTTATAACAATTTTCGAAACAACAAAATTCCGATTTTTAAATTAAAACAAAACAAGCACACATTTTACAATCACTGCCTTCTTAATTAATAATTATCTTTTTATTTGTTCGTTTCATACAAATAACACTATCTCATACAGTTTCCATACAAAAGGTCTCAATTAGAGATCTTGTAAGAAACTCCTTCACTTTTATTAATGTGCACTTTCTAACTACTCAGCATTTAAAGCGTTTGGTTTTTCATTAATGCCGACTATTAAAAACTTTTGTCTGAGCTTGGAGTTAAAACGTTATAAAATTGCGACCCTACTTTAACAGCAATATAAAAAGTGTTCAGAAATACTTTCAATGTACAATCAGCGTCACAAATCATGAACAATCGGAAAAAAAGATCTACGTAATGATTTTTGTCGCTGACTGTACAGGCAGAAAGATCCATGGAGGCACTATTTAAAACATTTTTATTTCACTGGCACGTTAAAATTTCATACATATTTTAACTATCAAGTTAATCTAAAGTATCCGACTGCATTGGTTACATATTTCTTCACTTACATTCCTGTAAGGCATTTTTTTAAATTTAATACTAATGCTATCATCCTAACCTTTCTATTTTAGCGCGTTTGGTTAAATGTTTTTTTTTTTCGGTTCAAATACCTATTAAGGGCGCATAACCAGAAAGTTGGCAACGTCGCAAATAGCTGTCAAATATTTACAAGTTTTAACTGGTACATTAACTGTATGAAAATAAGTAATATGGCTCTGTAGTGCACTAAAAAATTGATTAGGGAATGCAATAATTAATATTGTAACACCGAATATATAGTTTTAGATGTAAAAAAAGTATTTGGAAACTTTCCAAATGCTTTTTTTACACCTGAAACGGTTACAACATCAAATTCAGTGTTTTAATTGCATTTCTATATCAATATTAGAACATTGCACTACAGAGCGATATTTCTTATTTCCATACAGTAACATTGCTGAATTGATTAAAACTTGTTAATATTTGACAACTATTTGCGACGTTGCCAACTTTCAGAATAAGCACTCTTAATTCTTTGTTTGCAGACCTCGGAATTAGGAAACCTAACTAGTATTTAGCTGCTTCCAATTATTATTAGTTGGGAAAAGCCTAGGTTGTTTTAACAGTATGCTACATCACGATTCGCGACTCCATGCATCGCGATTACTTTAAAGCTGTGTTTATAATTTCCATTTCCAATGAAGTCCACGACTATGAGTTGCTCACACAAACCTATGATTCCTCAGTTTGATCTTGATAACATCACAAAATATCACAATAAAGGACACGATGGTTTTCCAGCTATTTTGCACACAGATACGAACATTTAGCCAAACGGGCTAACATCACTATATTATTGTAGAAAGTTTCAGAACAGAGAAACGTCTAATAATTCAATTAGTTTATGGCGACGATGGTAAAGGGGAAATTATTAAGTTTTCAAAAAGGGAAGCAAAGGAAGGGAATGGACGCCAAAAAAAAATGAATGATGATAGTTTTCTCTGTTCCTAAACATTCTATAATGCAGTCTGTTCAAAATTAGCTTTACATGTCTTACTAAAGCCAAAACCTTACTTTAAATAATAATATTTGAAAATTTTTCGACTAGGGTAAGGGGATGGTAACCAGTACATTACCCAAGTGAAAAGAGATGACGATATTCATCCTGTCTAGCTCCATCTCCTTCTGTTACTCAGAAAATTGATGGATGAATCCTTTCGTATACGGTTTTTATTTGTTCCGAGTTTTGTTTCTTTGACATGTAAAAGTAATTTTGAAAAATACCATACTAACATTATATATCTACCGCACATTAAACATTAGCAAGCGTCCCAATGGTTACACGATACTATCCCTTATGCAGTACACGTTAAAGCACATATTGCTCTAACATCAGTTTGTCCGCCGTCTTTAGCCAATAAGCGAAGACATCCACACTGCCCAAGCACCATGTTTTATGAAAAACGCAAGAAGACTTGAAAAGAACCAAATTTTTAGACAGAATTATCTCCAAAACAGTGCTAAAAACCGGAAAAATGGAGAACTTACGAGAACACCAATTGTTTTTCTCACAAATTCGTTTTTTCTTACCGATTGAACCTTAAAGAACCTATCATTAATAATTATATTAGTTCATTTGCAAGTCCATAACGCGTTTACAATCTTTAGGTTTTTTTACAAAATATGGATTTTGAGGGATGTGAGATGATACAATGCTAAGCCAGTGAGGTGAGGTTCCTTTAATGATCCATACATTTATTTCATTCAATCCTTAGTTTTATGTGAATATCACAAGTTGGATGTTCAATGACAATAAGCATGAATTCTGCAGAGAATTTTAACATCACTTCCTGAGTTATTCAAGCTAAAATTGCAATTCATTCAAAAGTGTTTCAAGTTAAAATTCTCCACATTGAACCAATGAAAGCCATAACCAGTATAGTCTATGCCATTATTTTCCATAAAAATGCTTACACACTCGATCCATTTTGTCGAACAATAAAATCAATATTTTCGACTGCATTGATCAAGTTTGCAAGCAAACAAAAGCCCTATTTAAACAATGAAAGAAATTGAATGCAAGTTTCACATTGCAGCATTTGTTTGATCAACTGAATTCATTGTCCATTAATAGTCCGCAATGTAGTCAAAGTTGCATGCAAATTCTTGCATGCAAGTCCTTGCATACAAGTTCTTGCGTGCATTTCCTTGCATGCAAGTTCTTGCATTGTATAAATGGGGGCTTACAAAGCAGGTTTGAGTTGCCACATGATTCCGGGTAAGTGTGAGATGTCAATCTTTTGCTGTTGGGAATTGTTGGAAATATACCCAGATATTACGAGATCAAGGAATACAGGAACTTACGTACGAAATAGTTGACACTTGATTTAATTAAGATGGTGACACAATGAAAATCAACACAAAGGGATTTGGTGGAAATACTAACGCAAGATTTTAAACACATAGTAGAAAGTGCACTTAAAAACTTAATAAATTATAATATTATTAAAATTTACTTGTGATTTGAATTAATTTCACTCAAATTGAAATTAACAAATCCAAAATTAACATATTGAACAGATCACAAAATCTATTTATCATTTCATTAAGTAAGATAAATTATAGTAACAGTACTAAATTAGCTCTTATTTTCAGCAACCCATGTTATAAAACTAATATTTATCACTATTATAAAGTTGCTATCTATAAACTCATAGAGAAAACGTAATAATAGAATGAACTATAAGTTCATGGTACTATATGTAACCACCAACGTAATATGTGTGTAAAACTTTTTCCGCTGAACGATAGATTAAAAAAAACTAGTGTATTTGGTTCATTTCGAGGATCAAGGCTTTTAGACTCAATTATACGTCATAACTATGAGTTATCTCATTACAAAACTGACAAATTAGCTCCACATAATTATGTGGTGTTAAAAGTGCGTTACTTTTATTCATCTATCGAAAGTTATTCAGCCGTAAATGGCGCTCTTGTCACTTATTCATCACTACTCATTGAAATACACTATGAACGATTTCGTGGAGAACCTTCTATCAAACAATACCACCAAGAAAATGGGTTTATAACAAACTAACTCAGAGAAAAAGTTGCACACACATTATCACCAGTTTCAGATCACACAGTACCACCAAAAACAACACAACAGTCCTATAAATCCAACAACTCCCCCAACATCAATTTACAAAAGACGGAAGAAGACAAACTGATAGGCGTGGCGCTACCTGTTGAACAGCAGGTCGGGGCGGTAGTACACGTAGATGCCGAGCAGTACTGTGGCCGTCGCCAGCACCGCTCTCCTCGACAGCGGGAGTCGCAGAGCTGCGGGCAGGCAGCGACGAAGGCGGGACGTTAGGGAATTAGCTGCGCCCGCGCGGTTGCGGGCTGCGATCTGACGACGCTTGAGGCGTTCCTCGTCGAGGCGACGCTGTTCTTCTCTGTGGGGGGTGATTAGGGGTTATTTGACGTCTACATTCTGAACTACAGACTACCTACGGTACTTTCACAGTTATTATGTCTTGTGACTGGGACTGTAGCACCATAACTATTTGGAGGTAGGTAGTAGTTTTATTTTATGTCTTTTGACAATTTCAAAAGTGACTGTAATTCGCCTAGTTGAAATAAATGATTTGATTTGGACTGCGGTCTGGGGATAATACTAGCGTCTCGTGAAAGGGTTTTCGTAAGAAATGCTACTAAAATTTCTGTTTAATAGCTCTTAGCGACAACTTAATTTACATTAAAAAAAAAAAAAAAACTCTATGTTGGTCATTTTGTATTTTGCTGTTTTGCTTTTATTGTTTTATGTTTCGTCTTATTATTTTTTCTCACCAATTCTTGAATTATTACTATTTTTTTTTATTGGAACCTGAAAGTTAGCTACAACACATATCTTGTCATAAATTTTGTATTTAGTTCGAGGTGGGAGCCTGGGGATCCGTCACACAGGGTATCCTAGTATGGACGCCAGTCTCTCACAAAGGAACATATTATTTATGCAAATTTCTTACTGTAATTTAGAATATATTCATTTTTATACTGTGATCCTTTGTAGAGAGAGAAAATAAAGAAATTTATTATTATTATTATTTTAACTTCAATACTTAAAGGACAGGTTTTTTTATCCATCCAATATTCTGAGTTAGACATCCATTAAGGGACCAACGAGTATTGTTTAAAACGTCTATATCAAATCAGGCAAACACAGACATACTGTTCACGTTTTTTTTGGGGTGTAAAAAATATCAAAAAAAGTCCTCCCCTGATGGGAAGAGCGGACTGTTACTGACTAAAAACCACCCTGTGTCTTCACATGTCCTTTGCATTCCACGGCTGCAGTGTCCCTTTACACTTCTAATTAAACCTTTAACAACGATTATAGCACTACAAGTATAGTATCAGCCTATTGCCTCCCCCAAGAAGCGCCAACCCTCCCGGTCCTGGGCAGTCCACATCCATCCGCTGCCAGCCACATTCTCCATTCTCCAAATCATCGACCCATCATGCCGTACGTCGTCCTACACTACGTTTGCACTACAAGTAAAATGTCTTAACTTCATAATCTTAAAGGTGAAAAGATGAACTTACTCTCTCCTCTCCAACGCGGCCACTTCGGCCTCGAGATCAGTGGGGTCGTTGTTCTCGTACAGATTCTTGGCGGTCACTAGGATGTCTTCGAACGGTAAGTCATCTGGTAACTACAATATGGAAGGAGGAATGTTTCAATTATGTATTCTTTTTGGAAAGAAAGTTATCTTTTGAAAGGGATAATTAAATAGCGTAGAATTCGTAGATCTTGCCTTGTGTTATTTTTGCGTTCGACAGTTCTCAATCACATTTAAACGAAATTAGCGCCGTTCTTACCGAACGGATAAAATCGATAACTCTTTTTTGATGTCACTGAAATAAGGACTGTGTTAGTATTGTCTTTAAGTAGAAAATTGAAAGTTATCGCATTCTCAAGTACAAAAGAGTAGAAGAGTCATATGTTCGTCGAATTTATTAAAATACGATTAATTTTTTTTTTAAATAAATAAATAAATAAATAAATTTATTTCAAAAAACATTTGTAGTACATTTTTGGACTTATTTTCTAGAACAGGATGCGTTACATTACGGTTAGATGTATACTACATTTATGGATGTCATTCTGTTAACCTAGCTAAGCTAATAGATAGCTTGTGTTAAGGTTACACAGTTGCCACCCCACAAAACAAGCTCAATTTAGTAACTAAAACAGATACACTATTCCATAAATGTACATTAGGTGAGTACTACTGTGATCTATGAAAGGTAACTATGGTGTGCGTATGTAAGTGAATGCATGTGATGTGTACTGAGCGCGCGTGTGTGTGTGTGTGTGTGTATGTGTGTGTGTGTGTGTATGTGTGAGTGTGTGTGTGTATGTGTGAGTGTGTGTGTGTGTGTGTGTGTGTGTATTCATGTATATGTATGTGGGTGCGGAGAGAAGGACACTGATAAAGCCACTTTAAGGAATTAATTATATGAACTGTTCGGTATCGTCATATGTTTTCTCAAGCAAAAAATTCCGTATTAGTGTTTTACAATTATGATATGGTTGGTCATAGATGTATAAACTTTTGTTTATTTTATTGTAAAGAGAGGGTCCTAAATAATCAATAAATCTTTGTGTAAATTTAAATTTTACAGAAGGAAGCGAACAAATTAAATCTTTTCGGCGTTTGTTGAGTTGGGTGTAAGGAGTTTTGCGATGTTGTAATAGAACCGCGTGATATATAAATAGTTGTCTCACGTTGAGGACTCTACAGTTTTTATATAATTCTGTTGTTGGGTATAATATTGGTCGAAACGTGGCCACTTTAAGTATGGCCCTATGTGCGACTTCGAGAGGTTTTAGTGTCGTTTTATGTGTACCTCCCCAGCAACAGATACAGTATGATATTATTGATCGGCATAGGGCGAAGTACACACTCCGTATTAAGGTAGGATTTGCAACACTACGGAGTGATTTAAAAATATAAATAAGTTTTCGGACTCTACCTGTTAGAACTTCAACTTGAGGTTTGAAACTAAGTGTTTTATCCAGCACTACGCCGAGATATTTGATCTTATCAACAGTTTCAATCTGGGGACATGGACAAATTGAGTCACGATCGGTGGAACAAGAGTGAGCTCTGAGGTTCATTGAAATTTTAGGCTGTGAGGCAGAACTAATAGAAAAGGTGATGCATTTCGTTTTTGCAATATTTAATGTTAGTGTATGTGATGTTAGCCATTTGAGGGTAGCATTAAAGCCTAGTTGTGAACTTTTGCGGAGTTCCGCCCAAGAATCTGCATGGAAAGTGATTGCAGTGTCATCTGCATAAGAAGTTATTTTACAGTTTGGGATATTTAAGTTACAAAGGTCATTAATAAATATTAAGAATAAAGTTGGCCCCAGTATGCTACCCTGTGGCACGCCGTAATTTCTAGTCGATTCGTGACTGAAGTGGTCACCTACTTTTACTGATTGGGTACGGTTTGTAAGGTAGCTTTTAAAGAACTCTAATTGCAGTCCACGAACACCTATATCTTCAAGCTTCTGCAAGAGTGTGGTTGTTGGAACAGTGTCAAAAGCCTTTGTGAGGTCCAGGAAAATCGTGATCACCTTCTTTTTGTTATTAAGGCTATTGACTATGAAAGCGGTTAGATCGTGGACTGCGTCGGAGGTAGATTTCTTTTTCTGGAAGCCAAATTGTTGTGTGGAGATGATTTTGAATTTCTCAAGATATTTAACTAATCTGTTATTTACCAAGCGTTCAAGAATTTTTGAGAGTGCACTAAGAACTGCGATTGGGCGGTAGTTGTTCACCAACTTTCCATCACCACCTTTAAAAATTGGGTGAATTATAGCACGTTTCAAAGAATGTGGAAAGACAGAAGTTTGGAGGCAAAGATTGAAAATGTGGCTTATAACAGGTGTGAGTACCACGGCGTATCTTTTAAGAACTATAGACGGGATGTTATCCCAGCCTGTAGCTGCGTTAGATTTTAATGAGTGAATCAGAGAGGTGATTTCGCTTTTATCAGTACTGTCCAAGACGAAGGAATTACTGGTAGATGTGCTTATTTGTGTCCTTTGCTGACCATTTATAATTTTCCTGGCGAGGTTACTGCCTATATCAGTGAAAAATTTGTTAACAATATTGCACGATTGAGCTGGTGATTCTGCAAGTGATAGCAACTGTGTTGAACTTTGTCTGATTTTCGTGGTGTTAGTTATATTTCTGATTGTGTCCCATAGTGCTTTAGAATTTTGACCAGCTTTTTTTAATTGTTCGGTATCATACAATCGTTTTGATTTTTTTAAGATTTTAGCGCAAAAGTTTCTGTATCTTTTATAAGTGATGCCAAGAGCTGTGTTGTTGGGAAATTGATTGAACTGCCGATGTAAATTGTCCCTGTTACGTATACATCTAAGAAGTCCAGGTGTAATCCAGGGTTTGAGAGTACGTTTCCTCGCTGAAGATCTTGAGACCACTGTATTCGCCATTATAGCACTGGAAACCAGTGCTGTAAAAGTATCAATCGCTGTATTTGGGTCTTCGATAGAGAAGATTGATGAGAAATCCAGTGAGTTTACTGCTTTATCTAGAGCATCGAAATTAATTTTTGAGTGGTTATTGGTAGGTATAAATGGTTTTACTTTAGTTTTTATGCACATCAAGGTCGAAAAATGGTCAGTTACGGTGGTGTCTAGGACAAAGGTCAACGCAGGACTACTAGTCCGCAGGAATATGTGATCGAGGCAGTTGTTGCCTCTGGTAGGTAACGTATATGTGGGTAAAAGTCCATGATAAGCGAGACAGCTTAAATAGTTATGTGCCCGATCATCAGGGTGTTTGATGTCAATATTTATGTCGCCAGTGATAAGTACAGTTTTAAATTTTGAAAGGGGGGGTAAAATGTAATTAAGTGCCGCTAGAAAATTATCAATATGGAGGTTAGATGGAGATCGGTAGACACACAAAATAGCAATATCATTGTTTATTTTAAGTAAAAGACCTGATGCAGAGCTATTAAATTCTGGTTCTTCAACTGTAAGTGTAATATCGGACCTAGTATATACAACGACACCATCGTTTTTGTTTATGTGTTTAGTTGAAGTATACCTATTGTAATTGGATAAGCTTGGAAGGCATTGATTCCCAGAGCACTTTAGCCAGCATTCGGTCAAGACGAGAAAGTCACAGTCAAAAGAAAATCTTGCACAAAGTGTTTCAAAATTTTGGAAATTATGATTTATAGATCGTAAATTTTGTGTTAACATTTTTATGTGTTGGTTGGGACTGCCTATACGCTGGTAAGTCTCTTCCGGGGTACATGAAACCAATTCGGATATTGATAGTTGGTCAACATCCTCTAGTAGGGAGATGTTATCCGTCATTGTTGGAGGATGTAGGTGGGTACAAAAGGGCACACTTGTGTAAGGTTATACTGCGGGGTGAGTTGACCTTTAGATTCCCAAGGAGGTTAGTATACAATCCAAGTAAAAGATGTGGCGATAGTAACTTTAGTTTTAAAATACAAATAGGTATATATAATATTATGATAATGCGGTTGGTGTCGAAGTGGCAGGTGAGTTGTTTTAATGAAGTGCAATATGAACAGGGTGGTTTGTAGTGTTGTAGTGTGTAGTTGGTGTGTGTGTGGTTATGGTAGTTATGAATCCGTGTGTGTAAAGTAAATGCAGTTGTTACCATTTTCGTTTCAACATAAAGAACATAATAAGAAAGTAAATTACAAAACAGATATAAGTATAAGTTTAAAGAGGGCAGACGGTTAAAAAAGAACAATAACTTGAAGTTTAATATTAGTCATGCCTCTTTTGTTTCGATTAACTGTGTTAATTGAAATTCATTTTTGACAACAATATATGGACTATCACTTTGCTTCTTCAACAATATCCTCCCATTTGAAATCCAGCAGTAGGCATATTGATTTAATTTTGCGAAGTTACGCGCCAGGTAGAAAATCTTTTTCGAATCAGGCGTAAGCTGTTCAGCCACATAGATAGGTGTGTTTGTGTCGTTCGGAAAACCAATATGAGAGGAGTTTAGCTTGCAGGTTGGATTTTGCTTGTTGAAGGCCTTGGCAGCTGTCAGGAAGTCACTCTTCAGTAGTGTATTGCTGAATTCGACCGAAATAGATGTTCTTTCCGCTTCCCGCTTAGCCGGCTGTCTAGCTACATCTCGAATATCTGAGGCATTCACGTCCAGATCTAAGTGTTTGAATAAATGTGACATCATGCCATAGAGGACTTTTTTTGTTTCCAAATTCTTTTTAGGGACGTTGCGAATCTCAACACCAGTTTTTAACAAGCAGCGATCAAAGAACTGAATCTTTTCCTCTAGCAGGGACAACTTAGTGGTCAGATTGCTGCGCTCCCTTTCTAGGCCCGATATTTTTAACTCCACAGATGATAATTGGTCTGACATCGATGTCATAGACTTTTCTATTTGTTGATTAGTACTTTCGATTATATGAAATTGGCTTTTGATTTCATGAAAGTAGTTTTCTAATTTGTCCAATCTAGAGTTTTGGGCAGATATCAGGCCATCAATAAAGCCTTTAATTTCATTTGTAATATCGCACTTTAGGACATTCAACTTGTCAGATAGTTCCGATTCGTCAGAAGGGCACCGTCGTTTTGCTCGCTGGGTAATAATAATGGAAGCATTGGATTTGAGTGCTTCTTCCTCACATAATTTGCGGATGTCTGTATCCGACCGTGATGGAGTTTGGTTTGACGTGGGGGTTTTGGTTGGCGACTTAAGCATTGTGGCCGCTTAGAGTGAGCACAATAATATTATGTTATACAAGTTGCAAAGACTTACGATTTGATATCGTGATTGACACCTTCCCCAGGTTACTTCTTTGCTCTGCGTCGAATGAAACGTTGTCCTATGACAGATGTCAAAATCAACTCGATGATGTCTGGCAGATTGCAGCGTGTTGACAGGTGACAGCACAATGACAGATGACAAGCTGTCAGTCCGATGACAGATGACAAGTGGCAGGTGAAAAGTTGGACAGTCGGAATATGCTCCGTTGCAAGTGTTGCTATCCTTTTCTGGCGTTCTTCTGCGACTACTGCGGTGTTATGCGCGCCTGGTACTCCGATATTTTTTAAACTGATTTAATTTGGCAAATTTTAATTAAAAAAGTTACTACGGGTGCACACGTCTATTCGCTTTCGCGGTCCAAGGGGAAGGGGATTTTAATTCCAGTCAGTAAAATGCACGGTAAAATGACATTTCCAGTGTTCAGGTTTGTTTCATTTTGTTTGTATCAGTGACAGTTGCACTTGTCATTTTACTGACTCGAATTAATAATCAAACTATAATTAATTAGTTTATGGTTCTAACGGACCCTTTCCCAACACAAGGCATCTTGTACCTAATCTTTGTAAAGATAAAATTCCCCAAAAACTTACCCTAGACAACAAGCAATGCAGCATCGCCATATCACATTCACAACTATAGACCTCGTCCGCTCTATACAGCACAATGGCGGCGGTGACGTAGACCGGAAACAGCGGCGGGGCGCACAGGAAGTAGTCATACAGTCTCACCACGTCCGTGTACTTGTTGAGGCTGTGACCGAACCAGGTCAGGTACCACGGGAGAGCGAACATTGTGCCTACTTGGGCTCTGAAAGAAAAAGAAGAATTTTACTGAAAAATATTAAAATAGTTGATTCTTAGGGAGCTTAAACATGACGCAATGCGACCGATTCCAACTACAAGTGAAAATCAACCTTACCACTACGACTTATGACATAAAACACGTTAATATCTACAGATAGATGAAAAACAAAGCACGATCGCCACGACGACGTCAAGTCAATGGAATTGCATCATTATTTCTAAGTTTTTTTTTTTTTTTTTTTTTTTTTTTTTTTTTTTTTTTTTTTTTGTATGATGGATCCTAATACGGTAACATCATAAAAAATACAATCTAGCTTAATACTAAAGCTAATGAGTAATTAAATTTTGACTTAATTTGCTAGGGACAGTAAACCTAAGAATGTGTCCATTAACACTTTTCTTATTGTCTCTATTAAGGGAAAGACACTTTGTTCTTGTGTTCTTTATGGGTAGCACTCACTTCACTACATTAAACTAACACTTCACTAAATTAACTCAAAAGGTTTTGTCCTTTTTAGCCTTCTCACTATGTCCGTGTTGTCGAGGAGCTGGATAGCCTCAATGTTCACATGATGGTGAAGCCTTCGTTCATGAGCTTCGGCGTTCTTTTTAATTATGTCTATGACGAGGTCTACTTTGAGGTCCCGATGAAGGTCGTCATTTCGAATGTACCAGGGCGCGTTGACGATTCCTCTGAGTACTTTGTTTTGAAAACGCTGTATAATTTTGATATTACTTTGTTTGGTACAGCCCCAAAGCTGAATACCATAAGTCCATACAGGCATCAGGACTTGTTTGTATAAAAGTACTTTGTTGTGTACTGACAGCGAAGAATGTCTTCCTATCAGCCAGTACATCGACTTGTAGCGAAGCTCTAGTTCGTCGCGTTTCTTTTTAACATGAGCTTTCCAGCGAAGCTTTGCGTCTAATGTCATGCCTAAGTATTTGGCTGTATTTTCGTACGGTATGACATGACCGTTTATGTTTATCGGATGATAATTTGGCTTTTTGTTTGTGAAGTCTATGTGAACAGATTTTGATTGATTAAGTTTCACACGCCATTTTTTTGTCCAGTCAAAGATAATATTGACGGCTGTTTGAAGTTTTTCGACTGCTTCTTCTTGAGTGACACCTGTGGCCATTATAGCTGTGTCGTCTGCAAACGTGGCAATGATATTGTTTTCTAACTCAGGAATATCGCAAGTGTACAATAAGTACAAGACGGGACCTAGGACACTTCCTTGCGGTACTCCAGCTTTTATCGGCTTGAGTTCTGAATGTGCATCATCTTGTCTTACTCTAAACATACGCTGTGATAGGTAAGACTCTAAGATGTCAGCAAACTGTTTAGGGAGCATATTTCTAAGTTTGTTAATAAGCCCTTTGTGCCATACCTTATCGAATGCTTGCGCTACGTCCAGGAAGACCGTTGAGCAAACTTTGTTTTCTTCTAAAGCCGTTTCAATAATGTTGGTAATCCTGTGTACTTGGTCTATTGTCGAATGTTTTTCCCTAAATCCAAATTGGTAGTCAGGGATCAAGTTTCTTTCTTCTATGATGGGTTTTAGCCGCTTCAGGAGAAGCTTTTCAAATAATTTTGACATGATCGGTAGCAGCGAGATCGGCCTATATGATGTCGTTTCGTGAGGTGGTTTACCAGGCTTTGGTATCATTATAACTTCGGCAACTTTCCACAGGTCAGGTACATACTTAAGCCTGAACGTTGCATTGATTAGAGTCGTAAGTTTTACGATGGCTTTACGTGGGAGGTTTTTAAGAACTTCTCCGGTAATAAGATCGTAGCCAGGTGATTTCTTTAAGCTAAGACGCTTGATTTCGTTGTATACTTCTCTAGGTGTTACGAATTTTATTTCTTGCTCATCATTATTTGATGTTTCATCTAACAAGGCACTGTCTTCATGTTCTTTATTTGGCTTAAAAATAAGTTCTAGATGTTGTGCAAATGTAATAGCTTTTTGCTCGTTGTTTATTGCCCACTGCCCGTTAGTATCTTTGATAGGGGGAATATGCATAATTGGCTTTTTTAAACTTTTTGTAGTTTTCCACAGAGAGTAATCTGTCGTGCGATAGCTACTTAGTTGTTTTAGATAACTGCTCATTGATTCATTTTTGAATTTCTGAATTGCACTACTTAGTTGTTTTGTAAGTTTGTTCAAGATCCTTTTATCTTGTGGAAATCTTGTTTGTTGCCATATTCGTCTCTGTCGCCTCTTTTCAGCTATGAGTTTTGTGATTTCTACTGGATAGTAGGTAAGTCTGTTTTTAATTTTAAATGTAGGCGTGTTTTTCCAGGCGCATTGTTGTATTTGTGTAATAAACTGTCTGATATCCCGATCCAGATCTTCAGGTTTCTTTAGTGGAACTTTTAAATCAATTACAGAGTCCAAGTCAATTTTAAAGCTTGCCCAATCAGTGTTCTTATTTACCAATGTGGGCAAGGTTTCTTTCAGCAAGAAAGTCTCACTTAGAGTAAGTATTATAGGTGAGTGGTCTGAGCTCATATCATAACCTTCTTTAATGCGGAGAAGATTCGGTGATATATTTTTGTATATAAAAAAGTCTATGAGGTCAGGAATCTTTTTTGTGTCAGTAGGCCAATAAGTGGGCTTACCTGTTGATAAAGTTTTACATTGTGTTTCTTCAATTGCGCACAGTAGCTCTCTTCCTTTGGTTGTTGTCAATCTAGATCCCCAAAATGTATGTTTAGCATTAAAGTCGCCTCCCAGTATAAATCTATTTCCAAGACCGTTTAGAAAAGTCATGTACTGTTCTGTTTTTAGTGAATACCTTGGTGGACAGTATATGGCTGAAATGGTGACAAGACAATATTTCGTTTTGACACAGACAGCCACTGCTTGTATTTCTTCTTTTTCATATTTGAGTTCCTCATAGTGAAAAATATTCTCTTTTATAATGACAGCACTACCACCTCTTGGTGTGTTATTGGGATGCAATGCATGGTATACTTTATACCCTTTAATTTGAATGTGAGATTCTTTAGTGAAATGTGACTCCGATATAAGGCACACATCAATACTTTCCATATTTAGGACTGCCGTGAGTTCATTCTGATGTTTCAGCAGTCCATTTGCATTCCATGCCATAATTCTAAGTAAATTAGCCATATATATTGCTTTTTTGTTTGGTAGCTGCTTTAGTGCTACTTTCAAGTTTTTTCAGCCTTTCGTCGAACGTAGTTAAAAGATTTATAATTGTATTAATCTTTTCATCCATGTTAGGGCTCATTGGTTTCATATGTGACTGTGGCAAAGATTGGATTCGTTTTGTCATTTGTGCATACGAAACACTTTTAGTAGCAAGGTTGGTGACACTAGGTATTTTGTTTTTGTTTGTACTTGAAGCCTGAGAGTTTGGTATCGGCACATTCTTTCTGCTATTTTTATCTTTAATATTTTGTAGCTCTTTTGCTACTATGCATCCTCTATAGTTAGCCGGGTGGGGTTCACCACAGTGAACACATTTTGGCTTTGCTTCTGCTGGTTTATTGCAGTCTCTGGTTAGGTGCTTGCCTGTACACTTCACACAACGGGGTTCTTTGGAACAGTATTTCTGTGTGTGGCCATATGCTTGACACCTTTTACATTGTGGAATTAACTTTGATGTTTTTAACGGCTGTATATCCACTTTACAGCCCAGTATGGATTTGATTCCGTAGATTTTCTTAATATCTTCATCTTTTTGGAATGAGAGCATAAACATACTTAGGGGCTCTTTGCTTTTCCAACTCAGTTTGTTGACCGCGTCTTCTATTTTATATCCTTGAGTTGTCAGGTCTTCGACTATTCTACTTGGCAGGCAGGAAGAATGAAGGTTTTTTGCCATCACCCTGATCGGTCTGTCTTGTTTATTCTCATACGAGTACCAAAAGCAGTTATTCTGTAACAACAGCTTGGTGATGGATCTGTATGAGTCATCATTAATGGAGTTAATTTTTACTTTTTCTCCATTCATCATTTTCATGATGAACGAGTCTTTCGTTACATTAGTTGAAAGAAGGTCGTAGAACTCTTGGTAGTTCTTAACATTTTCCACAACTATAGGTGGTGGTGTGGGCTGTTTTCTTATTTTAACAGTTTCTTTAGATATTTGGCTGGAAACGGCTCCTTGTTGAGGTGGTGAGGACAGTGATGATGAGTTCAATTTCCTTTTTTTTCTGCTCTTCTGTCGTACCCACTCTGTTTCCTTTGCTAGTTCCTCTTCGTCTGTCTCATACTCGATTGGCATTTGCTTCTCGGTAGAAACATTTTTCTTGCCCAGGTCTGCAGTTTTTTGCTCCTGGATGTTTTTAAGCTGGTGCTGAAGTTGTTCTAATTGACTTTTGAGGTCATTTACCAAACTTTGCAACTTTTCGCGTTCCAACTTTTCTTCAGTATAATATTTATATAACAGATGTTCTGTTTCAGTTTTGATTTTAATTGAAGATGACGAAGCCATGATTATTAGAATTACAACTTCACCTTAACACTTTGTTTATACAAATAGTTGTGCAATACATTCGGTAACTGGGTCATCGCGGCGACCGCGCACGGCTAGAGGTAACGAACGGTATGCTGCTGCGTCAGCGCTATACCTGAACACAAACTAGCACAAGAGCGTGTGCGACGCGACTGTACTTAGTGGAAATCGATCGATTACAATTATTTCTAAGTGGCAAGGTTGATTTTCATTTTTATTTAGTAGAAAATGCATATCGCACGAATCTCGTCATGGGTAAAGTCTCTTACAATGTCCAGATTCCTAGTAGGCCACTGAGGATTGAAGCCAAAACCACGGAAGAAAATTAGCCCCGTCGTTCGATTCCTACGTAAAACAAGTGAACATCTCCAAGGAAAATATTTAAATACTGTGTGCGTGGCGGTCACTAACACATTTATAAAAACTGGCTTTACTGATAACGTTAAGTTTTGTTTCAAACACGGAATCAGGACATTTATCAGACAATCTAAGTATTTGATTATTTTGACAGCACAGTTGGCGCAGGGGTTAAATGTCTGGCTGTAGCGCTGCGTGTCGCGGGTTGTATTCCCGTTTGGAACAAATAATTGCACACTACAAGTAGATGTTCCGGGTCTGGGTGTTTGCGTACATGAGTTTAAATATTAGTAAACGGACACACGATATGGGAGATATTCCAACAATGGTTCAACGTTCAAGATAACTGGTGTCGAGAATAAATATTGTAAAACGCCTAGTTTTGGCTTGCACTGCCCATGTGGCTGTGTTCATCATACATTATGATTGATTAGAAATTGGTGAGACAGAGTTACTTTTCCAGTAGACTTCATTTCCAGTACAGAAAGCGCTACGTTCCCATTTATACCCGCTACAAGTTCGCCTGCGTCATTTTATTAAGAGTATAGTATACCGGCTGCCGTTTAAAAAAAATAGGTATTTAGAAAAACTCGTGCTGTCGCTACCACACCTCCCCGACACCCGATCGTGCGATAGAGAGCGTTGCAGCTCGCGACTGACTAAGTATTTTTTATATGAAATTTGTCTCTCGGGAGAAAACGTTTTTCACATACTTAATCACGACCAATCTCTTAGATTCTGGCGTCAATCGTTTCAGGTTTGTAGGTTTTGCATTTTTTCTAAAACTTCTTTATTTTTAAAATACAAAGGTTTTATTTCAATGAAGATTTTATCATAAAAATAGTAAGTCTTAGGCGCCTGTAACTTTCAAACTATTATAAATTTTGAAAAAATTAAAACCTATAAACCTAGTTTTTTACTGTGTCAGAAGCATTCTAAAAAATCATTGAAATAGGATAACATCAAGGGGCAGGAAAACGTTTTCTCTTTTAGTATGGACGAGCGCTCGGTAGACGATTGTCTTAACAGACTTTATTGACTTTCGGTTTAAATTAAAATGACTAACGCGCAAATACTAAATACAACTGTAATAATATACTTTAAAATAGCATTTTAATTAGTCACACAAATGACAAAATTCCGTCTAGCTTAATTTTAGTCTCTTATAGATCTACTTACTTGTCTAAACACTCAGCGAGCTTCCTATCCGCCCTGCTGACAACCGGCAGCATATAGTTGAGGAGGTGCTGTGTAGGTTGCATGGTGGTCTGCATGAAGGGCGCCAGCGGAGCCCCCGGCCCGTACGACAGCCGGCACAGCAGCGGGAATGAGGCTATGTCTCCGCAGACCAGGAGGAGAGTGATCGCCACGTCGTGGTAACCCTGGAGACAAGAGAAGGGATACTTTACTATGCAATCGTATGACTTTACCATATATCTGGACTTTAAACGGACCTCTGACATTGTTTCGGCTCGTTTCGTCTCAGAGTGGCCAGGTAGTTTGTAAAAAGACGACTTGTTAAAATGTTTTTTTTTAACCTACTTGATAAAATAATAATATCATTTCATTAATCCTGCGCCTGTAATCTTCGATGAATTCACCCTAAAGACCATACAAACACAGACTGCTTGCTTTTCCCAACTATATTGGGGTCGGCCAAAAACAATCTGGTCGGCTTCCAGTCGAACCAGATACAGCTGAATATCAGTATGTTACATGGAGCGACGGCCTATCGGACTTCCACAACCCAGTAACTGGGTAATACGATACCACATGGTAAGACTAGTTGTCAGACTTTAGAGCTTCTGCTGACTAATAGTAACGACTAATGTCAAAGATGTACAAATGACCAACGGCTTAACATGCTTTCCGAGACACGGAGGAAACTCGCTATGACAGATGGTCACCCATACCCCACAGACCAACCTTGGCAAGCGCAGCTTAACCCGGAAGATCGGCCTGTGCGGCTCGCCACTAACCACGAGCTCCTCAACAGAAACAAACAGACTGCTTGAGCAGTCAGTATCAATTGTTTCAAGCTACGACTGCATAGGAAACTAGTCTTCTACGAACACACATACTAATTAAACTTGATCAATGCCATCCCTCCTGCTAAAACAGGTACCGGAGTAAATATTTATGTGTTTCTATGTTTGAGAACGCACCCATGTTACAGGAGAAATTCTTAGTGTGTCTTAATTTTTTAAAGAAAAAAAACTATATGCTACTGATGCTGCATGATGCCCCACGCCGATTCTAGCGGGGTCGATGAAAAATTTTTTTTTTCAAAGGGACAGGGCAGCGGCGTAACGAGAAGTCCTTTATTCTGTGCCATCGACCCCGTTACATAACGATCTGACTAGCGGGGTCGTCTTTACAATTTTTTCCAACTAACCCGCTGTGAAAGGCAAGGCCTGTGGGGTGAATGAAACCATCTTATTGAAATACTGTCTGTAAACTCTATGATTCTGGCTAGGGATATGTCATCATCATCATCATCTCAGCCATAGGACGTCCACTGCTGAACATAGGCCTCCCCTTTAGATCTCCACATATACCAGTTGGAAGCGACCTGCATCCAGCGTCTTCCGGCGACCTTTACAAGGTCGTCTGTCCACCTCGTTGGTGGACGTCCTACGCTGCGCTTGCTAGTCCGCGGTCTCCACTCTAGCACTTTATAAGGTCGTCTGTCCACCTCGTTGGTGGACGTCCTACGCTGCGCTTGCTAGTCCGCGGTCTCCACTCTAGCACTTTTCGACCCCATCGGCCATCTGCTCTGCGAGCAATATGGCCTGCCCATTGCCACTTCAGCTTGCTAATCCGGTGGGCTATATCGGTGACTGGGATATGTAGCTGGAAGTAATTATTATTTTATTAGAGCTAACAGTAATGGCCATATGTCCATGAATTGCAGAGCACATCATCGATATTTTCGGAGAATCTATTTTTGCATCGAATGTAACTAGCTGGAGAGGCAACTAATAAATTGTATATTCATTACGCAGATGACAACAGATCAATGGCGTTCTAGTTTTTACATAGAATTCCTGATGGGTTTATTAAAATTGGATATTTGACCAATAATTCCAAAATATAATTTCTCTAAAAACACATTTTATTTGAGACTCGAAAATCAAGGAATCAGATTTAGACATTTTTTTAAGCTCTGAAATCAATAAATAGTGAAATCATTGAGTTCACTAATTAATTAGTAACGTCACAATTTGCTTTTGCCATAAAAAACTATGGGAGAATCGCGTTTTGACAGCTCATAAACAGTCGGCAATTGATTGGTGGTTCAAATACTCTATTAAGTTCATGAAATTGAGCACCTTAAAGGTGCCGGTTCGCGCCGGAGACCGCGACAGGAGACCGCGACAGGAGACCGCGACGAGAGACCGCGACCGAAGATTGCTGTCTCGCTCGCGAACTGCCGCTAATACATTGCCTAATGTTAAGTAGTGTGCGGTCTCCGGTCGCTGTCTCCTGTCGCGGTCTCCGGCGCGAACCGCCACCTTAACAAATCAGACCAGTCTGCATGTGAATAAAACCCTATCAAAAGTGAAACTACCAACAGCAACGGGTGCATTATTATAATAGCTTCTTGAAAAGATAATGCTATAATTACATTTTCTATAGTTACCATGCAGGTGTACCGCTTAGATTACTGACCGAGAAAATAATAAAAGCGTAACGCTATGGTATGCGCGGTTTGTTTGCGTTTGCGCAAGCAAGCTTTACATAAATAATCTCACACTAGTTTTATATGGGTTCTATTTTTCATTTTTAACTTAGGGTCTTTTTTAACAGGGATGTTTTACTAAATACCTTTGAAAACAAAAACATGAACAAAAGTATGAATTTTTGAAAAGACATGAAATGTGATATGGATTTACCATAAGCCATAAGGCTATTTTCCATCACCGTGTTCGCTAACTTACTTGCTCAATCGCAATATTTTTTTAAGCTTCCTTTCCTTTGTTCCGTGCGGGAATCGAACCCGCGATACGAACAGTCGAGCACTCGGTCACTCCACCAAACATGCCGTCATTTGAAGACCTAGTACACGATAAAAAAAAAACACAATAGAAGCCAGTTGATACACTAGCTTGTAACCAGGCGAGTGTAGTAGCGTAACTACTAAACTATTGTAACAGATGGTAACAAGTTCACGTTATCAAGGTCGGTACTGCTATCCGCTTTCTTCCGCACTAACTGGCATAGATTCTGTTAGACTTGCTTTACAGAAATTTCAAGATGTTTTCCTGAAAGACTTTTTAAAGGCACTTTCAGGGAATTTGGTAAAAATATGTTTTGAGTTGATTTTTAGGGTTCCGTAGCCACATGGCAAAAACGGAACCCTTATAGATTCGTCATGTCTGTCTGTCTGTCTGTCCGTCCTTATGTCACAGCCACTTTTTGTCGAAAGTATAAGAGCTATCCTGTTGAAACTTGGTAGGTAGATGTATTATGTGAACCGCATTAGGATTTTCACACAAAAATAAAAACAAAACAAATTTTGGGGGTGCCCCCCATACTTAGAATTGAAACTCAAAAAAAATTTTTTCGCCATAACCATACGTGTGGTGTGGGGTATCTATGGATAGGTCTTTAAAAATGATATTGAGGTTACTAATATCATTTTTTTCTAAACTGAACAGTTTGCACGAGAGACACTTCCAAAGTGGTAAAATGTGTGTCCCCCCCCTGTAACTTCTAAAATAAGAGAATGATAAAACTAAAAAAAATATATATTGTAGACCTCAACAAAAACTTCCAACGAAAATTGGTTTGGATGAGATACAGTTAGCAGTTTTTGAGATATAGTACATTTTCAAAAACCGCAAATATAACTTTGCCATTCATACAAATACTATGAAAAACAAAGTTATTTTTATTGTTTGTGTATTTTACTTACAAATCTCAATATAATTATATCCCTAATCTATGCTTGCTACTACGGAACCCTTCATGGGCGAGTCCAACTCGCACTTGGCCGGTTTTTTTACTTAATTGAGATGATCTTGAAGATCAGTGGTGGCCTAGTGGTATGGACCGCCTCGACTTATGAGTTGTAGATTTTTTTTTAGCGTGATAAAATCATCAAATGAGTTCTCCGGCCCAGGGCAGGGCGGGAGGGACTGTCAGAATCGTACTGACTAAAATCCACGGTGCCCTTCATTAGCCCTTTACGGTCCAGGGTCACGGTAATGAGATAAGTCCCGCGACCCCGGCAGGGTTTGGCCGTCTAGAGGGGGGGACGCGTCATCTTGCTGAAGCTCTTTGAGGCGCGAGTGGAACACAACGCGCCGTCGCGTCGACCCGGGCATGGTCCATGGGCGGGCGGCAAGTTACCCATTACTCGCCGCCCGCATGCCCGCGCCTACGGTGGCCGGAGATCGTCTTGCGACGTCCGTCGCCGCGGGCGTCTACCACTGCGGCTGGGGCGGAGGGAGGACGCTGTCCTCTCCCTCTCGCGGCCCGCCTCCTCCTTCGCGAGCATGACGGCTTCGCAGAAGGAGGCGACCGCTTCCAACTACGTCTCGCCCCGCAGCATGGCCTCGACCAATGCCGGGCGCGAGAGGTATGAGACAACGCCTGGCTACACTTGTGGGTTCGAACCCAGCCAGGCGTATTACTTTGCGAAATTTATTTCATCACCACTCTCAAAACGGTGAAGGAAAACATCGTGAGGAAACCGGCATGTCCTAGAACCAAAAATTCAAAGACATGTGACAGCTTCCGACCCGGACTGGGCCCGCGTGGTGGATTATGGCCAGTGGGCCATAATCCACCACGCGGGCACAGTCCGGGTCTTCTCGCTGTGAGAGGGAGTGCCCTCTCACAGCGAGAAGGCCTGTGTCCCAGCAGTGGGAAAATTATAGGCTGATGTTGATGATAGATAGTTATACATGGGGGAGGATGTATTATACGATGTTTATTTTCTGAACCATCTGTTTATTCGGAGATACACGCCGTTATCAAGCGGATTCATGATGGATGACTCACCATTTAATCATAACTTTTTTAACCAGTACATGTAGACTAGGTATTTAATTTTGTTAGCAATTCGAAAATTGCAGACACTACCAATTTTACTAGAAGATAGTTTTGGTTAGTTCGTTTTGAATGTAATTAGACGCTATGCGGGCGTAGGCCTGCATAGAAAGTTAATTTATAAGTTCATGAACCAGCATGATTGTTCAATATAATTTATACTCATAATTATATAGCTCAAGAATGTTGAACGCGCTTATCTCAGGAACTACTGGTCCGAATTTAAAAATATTTTTGTTTTGGATAGTCCATTTATTGAGGAAGGCTATAGACTATATAACATCACGCTCCGACCAATAGGAGCCGAGCTGCGGGGTGAAACCACGGGGAATAGCTAGTAACTTTAATAAACCCGCGTAACAGAAAAACTTATATTCTTCTAAGTTGTATATAATTATCAATATAAATAAAATCAATGCCACTTTTCGTTGTAATGTTATAACTCAAGAACGGGTTCACCTATCCAAACCAAATGTTTAGGCTTTGTTCGAACTATTTAGTAGATGCTTTATGTGTGCGAAGCTGCGACGGGCTACTAGTTTACTATAAATAATAAATACAATCATAAAAAACTAATTCATTAATGTCATACTATCACGCCTGTGGGTGTTGTTTCACCTAATTGGATAGCGAAATTAATATTCAGGTCACATCACAACACCAACGCTATCTTGTAAATGGACTCTATTCCTATTGTGTGACGGATACGGACCGAAAATATCACACACCTATAAGTAATATTAATAAGCATCGTGTAATAAGGTTCAATAGTCAAAAGAACTAGTGATGGAGCCGGAAAGAGGACCAGGACAACTGGCGAACGAAGCGAGAACGCTCTGTAGTCTTTAATAGATTTTCAACTTTATGCCACAGTGCATAAAGTTGATACGTATATGTATTAAATACTACAGAGCGTTTTAGTTTTTCGTTACCCATTAGTTTACACTGAAAAAAAAAAGAATTGTTGAATGTACTAAAGTAGCGTAGGTTGAGTAATGAACTGCCATAGTCAACCCTTTTCATAGTTAATTTTACTATTATCAAGAGTGAATTTAACAAAATCCATTTTGTTGGGTTACATACTCAACCAGTTCTATTTGGTAAAATAAACAATTTCGTGTGTAGGACCTCTATTACCCGCGGATTTGATAAAATTTACGCGGAATTTAGTAAAATCAATCATTCTTTTTTTAAGTGCAGTTAGGCCTTCAGGAGTAGCATAAGAGCCAATTTCCATCAACCTTGTCACATTTTTTATGCCTATAAATAAAGGACTAGGTACCTACATCAGCTTTTTTAAGTATGAAATTCGACGCATTTCACGCATTATTCCTTGCTTTGAAAGGACTCAGTAAAAAACCGGCCAAGTGCGAGTTGGACTCGCCCATGAAGGGTTCCGTAGCAGTAAGCATAGATTAGAGATATAATTATATTGAGATTAGTAAGTAATATACAGAAACAATAAAAATAACTTTGTTTTTCATAGTATTTGTATGAATGGCAAAGTTATATTTGCGGTTTTTGAAAATGTACTATATCTCAAAAACTGCTAACTGTATCTCATCCAAACCAATTTTCGTTGGTAGTTTTGGTTGAGGTCTACATTATATATTTTTTTTTAGTTTTATCATTCTCTTATTTTAGAAGTTACGGGGGGGGGGGGGGGGACACACTTTTTACCACTTTGGAAGTTAGTAACCTCAATATCATTTTTAAAGACCTATTCATAGATACCCCACACGTATGGGTTTGGTGAAAAATTTTTTTTTGAGTTTCAATTCTAAGTATTTTCAATTCCCTCAAAATTTGTTTTGTTTTGATTTTTGTGTGAAAATCCTAATGCGGTTCACATAATACATCTTTCTACCAAGTTTCAACAGGATAGCTCTTATACTTTCGACAAAAAGTGGCTGTGACATACACGGACAGACAGACAGACAGACATGACGAATCTATAAGGGTTCCGTTTTTGCCATTTGGCTACGGAACCCTAAAAAACAGATAGACTAGGTTTATAAATGTTGGCTTTTGGGGTTGCGGGACTGTTTTAAAAGGACACCGTGGTCCTGGACCCCTGTGCTATCGTAGGAACAGGGTGGAACAGTAAGTCTGACAGTCCGCCCCACTCCACCCAAGGCGGAAGGATCTCATTTAATGATTTTACGGATTTTACCACCCAAAAGTGTTTCTATACATTACTAGCTGACCCGGCAAACGTTGTTTTGCCATAAAAAATAGAAATTAAAAATTTTGTCTAAAAAATAAAAATAAAAATTTGGGGTGGACTACCCCTAACATTTAGGGGGATGAAAAATAGATGTTGGCCGATTCTCACAGATACCGGATAAGCACAAAAAATTTCATCAAAATCGGTCAAGCCGTTTCGGCAATGAAAACTGTGACACGAGAATTTTATATATTAGATATTTATACATTCATATGATTATTTTTTATAGGTAAAGTCCGTTTTTTTAACATTCGCTTCATTGTGCACTTTACAGTAGGTATTGAGGTCTAAAATATATCACGTATTTGATTGTAAGTGACTACTCGTACTTCCTGTCGATTGAGACCCCTCTAGACATTTAGACTTAATAAATTGTACTGGCCTTGTTGGTTTATAACTTTATTATGCGGTTTTCTTATAGGTACATGTAAGTTGATGACTCCAAACGTCCGCGTTGTATCCCATCACCCGCCTGCGCTATTACTTTGTTTTCGTTTAAGAGCACTTATTCTGAAAGTTGGCAACGTCGCAAATAGTTGTCAAATATTAACAAGTTTTAATTAATTCAGCAATGTTACTGTATGGAAATAAGAAATATCGTGTAGTGCACTAGAACATTGATATAGAAATGCAATTAAAACACTGAACTTGATGTTGTAACCGTTTCAGGTGTAAAAAAAGCATTTGGAAAGTTTCCAAATACTTTTTTTTACATCGAAAATTATATATTCAGGGTTACGATTTTAATTATTGCATTCCCTAATCAATTTTTTAGTGCACTACAGAGCCATATTTCTTATTTTCATACAGTAAATTTATGAAATTAATTAAAACTTGTAAATATTTGACAGCTATTTACGACGTTGCCAACTTTCTGGTTATGCGCCCTTAACGTTTTTTCTGACTTTGTTTCTTTTAGCTGTTAAGGGTTGTAGCTAACTAGATTTTTTTTTTAATTTGGTTCTTTATTTCCGGAGATTATCTCTACATACAAAATTATACATAACTGTTTATTAATAATGTAAATTGGCGTGCACAAACTCAACAGCAATACACTATTGAGTAATGTGTTACATAATATAAAACAATTTCGCCATTGATCATATAATTTCCTTATATTGTATGTACATTTCAGTCAACTGTGTAGTAAATATTTCATACATAACATTTAATTGTATAGTAGATTGCATTATAGAGCTGAGGATCACTATTGTATGTATTTTTAGTTCTCCTTTAACTTATTAATTGATTTCACAATCAAGCCACACATTTAAAAACAGGAAAACCCATACAAAAGTGATCCTTACTCAGCAAACAAACAAATAAACCATAATTTAGCTTACTACTGACCTGGTAGTATTTCAAATGCGGGTACTTCATGATAACCCGTAGTATAAGGACTGTGAGCTGGTCCTGTAGCGCTACACGCTGTTCATACGGAATGCCTGGGGGGAACCGCTTCAATGAGCGGTTCACGTCTAACACCACCTGTTGGAAATGACAAAAGGGTATTTTATATCCTAGAGAATCTGTGTCTGGGTTTCATGCATGGTGCGACAGTTATGTTGAACCGACGACCATTTATATCTAGACTCCTAATCACAGGCGACCGATGTCTGTCAACACATTAGGCAAAAAAGTCTTAAGTTCGTATTAGTTTCGACCACTCCTGTGAGTCCCCTCGTCGCACTGACCTTGAGTTAGCCAATCAGAACGCAGTACCCCGTCCCCCTCGCTTACGTCGTACCTCAGCGACTTGGCAGAAAATTTTCGTTAGTCAGATCGTGCATGAGGCGTCTAGATATAAATGGTCGTTGATTGATGGTATGGTTGGTGTAGTAGTTGAGTGATTGGCAGCAGCAGCAGCACAGGTTTAATTGCTGTGTGGTACAAATATTTATATGCTGTAGAGGTAGTTGTTCCGTATCTAGCTGTGTATATACAATCTACAAAGTGGAATCGGTCAAACTGACAAAGTTCAAAGTTGCTACCATAGATATGTATGTTTATGCGAATGTGGACCTAACTGTATTTGAATGTCTGTAAGAAAATAAACTTATGGTGGGTGTGGGTCATAATTCCACTTTGTCATTTGTACAGATGCCAGTACATCAATCTTAACCTACCCCAATCTCTAAAAGTTTCCCAGTTGAACATGAACCTTCCAATTTTGTGATAAAGTTGAAAATCACTAAACAAAATTTGACACATCCACAGCACAGGAAATTTCTTAATTTGTGATGTTGTTTATTTTCAAAGAATGGAAAGAACATGTCTGATAGGGGAGAATGGAAGAAGAAAACGTGTTGCGCCGAGCCAAGTAGAATGGGATAAGGGCAGGAAGAAGAAGAGAAGAAGAGAAAGAACATGTGGGAATCGTAATACTCGTATTACCTTCGTTTTACCTTATCACATAAACAGGCCAAGTAGTGCTTTCAAAAACTTGTGTTGTGATTGTGTTAACTACTGACTGATATTTCATAAATTTAAAATATCCACTATACCTGATTGTATTCAATGTGTGTAGACAGTTCATCTAGTGATGGAGGTTCTGTCAACTCATCTTGTGTCACACCAACCAACAATGGCCAGATTTTTCTTCTGTAGTCATCTGTAACAACAAAAACATTTATATACAATAATTAAAAATTTAAATTTGCATTGGTCACTTCAGTGTAATGATGTATTATACAATAAGAAGGAAAAAGATATTCACTTCAATTACTATTTATTTGTGGTTGACAATATTGAGCCAAACGGAAGTACACAATGTGTAATATATTTTGTGCCTTCTGAATTTTTTTTTTTTTTATAATATTCCACAACTATCACACAACGCCATCTAGTCCCAAGCTAAGCAGAGCTTGTGTTATGGGTACTAGACAACTGATAAACATACTTATATATTTCTAAATACATAAATCTATATACAGTGTGTCCGGACACGAGTTAGCGATACTTGAAGGGGATATTATAGATTCATTTTCATCGACAAAACTGCTTTTAAAAAAATTCTTACTCCAACACCTCGCGAATGGCGGCCATTTAAGTTTTTTGATTTGTCAAACTGGGGTATGTACAATAAAATGCAAATATCTTTAAATCCAAGAGACCTACATACATGCAAATGACTTTATTGCTAAGTTAAATGTTAAGGCTTTTCAAAAACTTGCAAAATTTTTCTAAATAATACGTAAAAAGAACCAAAAAACGTGGGCAAACACGAAATTCTACACAAAAATTACTGAATATTTTCATATTTTATACTCTAGCACGAAAAGTACCCCTGTATTTTGCTAAGGTGTTTGCATTAAATTAAAAGTATTTGAGTTAGGCTATAAAAGGGTATCAAAATTATTTCTCTACGTCAAGTACTTTAGGAGTTATTCTAACTTGAACATAACCCTTTCTTAGCGAATGTACCCCAATATTACAGGTGTCGCATTCTTTGGGCGAGCTAAATCGTTTCAGTGTAAATTTATGAGCTGTCATTATTAACCACCATGTTAATGATCCCAACGAATCACCCATAAACTGAAATGGCCCATTTTTTGAATTTATTCAAAGAATTTTTTTTCATAAAGTAAACAAAAAATGTATTATTTCAGTTTAATGGTGATTCGTTGGGATCATTTACATGGTGGTTAATAATGCCAGCTTATAAATTCACGCTGAAACGGTTTAGCTCGCCCAAAGAATGCAGCTTCTGTAACATTGGTGGTACATGCGCTAAGGAAGGGTTATGTTCAAGTGAGAATAACTCCTAAAATACGTAACGTAGAGTGATAATTTTGATGTAATTTTATAGCCTGACTCAAATACTTTTAACTTAATGCAAAAACCTAAGCAAAATACAGGGGTACTTTTCGAGCTAGAGTATAAAATGTGAAAATATTTAGTAATTTTTGTGTACAATTTCATATTTGCCCACGTTTTTTGGTTCTTTCTACATATTATTTAGAAAATTTTGCAAGTTTTTGAAAAGCCTTAACATTTAACTTTGCAATAAAGTCATTTGCATGTATGTAGGTCTCTTGGATTCAAAGATATTTGCATTTTATGGTACATACCCCAGTTCGACAAATCAAAAAACTAAAATGGCTGCCATTCGCGAGGTGTTGGAGTAAGAATTTTTTTTAAAGCAGTTTTGTCGATGAAAATGAGTCTATAATATTCCCTTCAAGTATCGCTAACTCGTGTCCGGACACACTGTATATAAAAGAAAGTCGTGTTAGTTACACTATTTATAACTCAAGAACGGCTGAACCGATTTGGCTGAAAATTGGTGGGGAGGTAGCTTAGAACCAGGAGAAACATATAGGATACTTTTTATCTTTTTTTTTTTTTTTTTTTATTTTATGCCGTTTCCGTGGGACGTGACATAAAACGTGGTATAATAAAACGCACCTGACATGGAACGCCAACAAAACGAAAATCAAAACATCAATTGACCAATCGATGTGTTTGTATTGAGTTTCTAAGCTTATTGTGCCGATATTATCATAATTATCAATGCCATGCAGCCACCGAGACGATCAAATTTTTATCCTGTTTCCGTGAGACGTGACATAAAACATAGTAACATGATCACGAAGAAGGTGTTGGTGCCGAAATTGAATAAGGGATCTGAAAAAGTACTAGGAAAACATGAAGAAGAAGAATGTTCATGCCACCCAGCGCCCACCGGTCTTCAATGCTAATAAAAAAGTATTTCGGTGAATACTGAATACCCAAAAAATCTACTAGAACTGCATAAATTCAATACAACCATACGACGAAAAAACGCCTGGGTGTCACCACTGCGAGAATCGTCCGGAGGACACGGCGGAGCATACGGTCTGGCAGGACTGCCCCGCGTGGGCAGAGCAGCGCCGTGTCCTCACGACGCGACGGTGATAGGCGGAGACCTCTCGCGCCTGGCATTGGTCGAGGCCATGCTGCGGGGCGAGACTGAGTGGGAAGCGGTCGCCTCCTTCTGCGAAGCTGTGATGCTATGGAAGGAGGAAGCGCACCGCGTGAGGGAGAGGACAGCGTCCTCCCTCCACCCCAGCCGCAGTGGTACAGTCAGCATCAAAAGTTGCTGACCACATTTAGATTTTCAAAATCGTTATACACCGTATTATTATGTATTATTACGGTGTACAGCGATTTTAAAAATCTGAATGTGGTCAGCAACTTATGATGCTGACTGTACTACACACTACAGCCTATGGTGACGGACGTCGCCAGACGATCTCCAGCCACCGTAGGCTCGTGCATGCGGGCGGCGAGTAATGGGTGACTCGCTGTCCGACCTTGGACCATGCCCGGGTCGACGGTGCGTTGTATTCCACGCGCGCCTCACAGAGTGCATTGCACAGAGTGCCGGGGTCGCGGGACTTACCTACGATTTACCGTGACCCCGGAACGTAAAGGGCTGTTGAAGGACACCGTGGATTTTAGTCAGTACGAGTCTGACAGTCCCTCCCGCTCTGCCCTGGGTGGGAGGACTCACATGATGATTTTACCATGGTAAAAAAATGACAGTTGCGTTTAGCCACCAACTTTCTAATTGAATTAAAACTCCTTGGATATGCCTGGCTTACAATCTTGCATTCGCCATGATCATTAACAAATCACAGGGCCAATGCTTGAAAGTTTGTGGTCTGAATATAGAAAATCCATGTTTTTCACATCACATGACACAGGTCAGTTAGATATATATGTGGCATGTTCACGGGTCGGATGACCATCTGCGTTATTTGTTCTTTCGTGTGATAATAAAACAAAAATGTCGTCTATCACAACGTGCTTCACTGGACAGTGCAACCCATGCACCAAAATACATGGCTAATAAAGAATCATTGATGTTTGACTAGATTTTTTAGAATTTTAATTGATATCCTAATAAAAAATCGAAAATCTGCTCATTTATTGCCTCTAAGGCGGAACAAAGTTCGCCGGGGTCAGCTAGTATTATAGATAAATTACACCCAGACACAGAACAAATAATTGTGCTCATCACACAAACATTTGTCCTGGGTGGGAATCGAACCCACGACCTCCGGCATAGCAGTCAGGGTCACTAACCACTAGACCAACAAGCCTGTCAACCAAATTTATCCCATACATTTTATATTCTAGGTATTTTTTAGTATGACTGACTGTACAGTAAATAAAAGTGATATTTTATTAGCAATAGTCCTGATAATAAGAAACACAACTAAAAAATAATTATTCTATTTAGTTTATATCATTCAGAAATAATGGTGACAGACAGAATTAAGCGACTTTGTTTCATACTATGTAAATATGAAAAGTGTGAAATATTGTTCTAATATAAGTTGAATTAATGAACATTTCAGAATTATTGTAGTCAAGCATTTTATAATTAAAAACTTAATGAACTTCGATACAAAATTAAAATGTATATTTTAACATCTGACACTGACATTAGGCTAACAAAAAAAACCTGAACTGATAAAGTGCTCTAAAAATGAATTTCTGTGAACATTTTCATGAATATAATGTTTACTAAGATGTAGTCACCAGTTGGACTGCATTATCTCTCGTCTTAAGTACAGCAGAGCATGACGACACAGGCATTGTTCATAGCTTTACGACGTAAACAAATTCTACATACACACTTACCACTGATCAATCCTGCTTTGCCTTTTGCAAAATTCTGCCACTGCTCCAAGTTTACACAGTCCGGATTCTCCAAACATTTCTCAATTTCTTTCTTCTTTTCCTTTACTTCAGGGTCTTCATAATCAGGTTCTAAACAAAATTGTCAATGACATTATGAATATGCACCTGGGACTTTCACTCACGTTTTCTATTTTATTATACACGAATCTTACACTCAATTAGGACTAATATCTCAGAGTAATATATCAAAAATACACGCACATAGGAAGTAATCAAATTGTGTAAATAATTGTTTACAATACCTTCATCGAATTTTAGCTCGGAAGGCGTAGAGATGTCATCAATATTTTTAGCGTTATTCAAGTCGAAAGATTGTTTTTTCGGCGTCGGTGAACAGTCACCATTAGTATTACACTTATCACCAATATCGGCGTCGGTATTATTAGATTCCATGGTAGAAAGTTAAAAATTAATCGAGCGAAAACATTACACCATCCTTCTCCATCGGGCGATGTGATGACATTTGAGAAAAATGTCATGTTCAAAAACTCGTTCCGTAAATCTAAACGAATGTATAGTTTTGAATTTTAATTAATATTTGTAATACTTTGAATATCAATTAAAACCAAATAAAAGACCAAAAAATTATTGTATTTTTGCATTGAGGTTCACTCTCAGCATCTTTTAAGAAATTATTTGACGTCAAAGAAAATCTAATTTAGGAACGCGTCCAAACAGTTATTTCGTGAAATGTCAAAATATTTTGCGCTTCTTTTTACACAGAAATCGATTATACCCGATATTCTAAACTTTAACTTTATTAGCTAGATTTCAAATTTTGGTTAAAATACTTGCAATTCATTATGACTCACTCTAATGGCTACGCCTTTTGTTTTTGATTTAGAGCAAAGTAATTAATAAAGTAACAAAAACTATTAAACTGTGCTTGAAAGCAAACACCTATCAAAAGCATGATTTATTTTTAAAAGTCATTAAATTCTAAGTTATATTGTCAAAGTAGACCATCCTGATTGAAAAAATAAAATATAAAAATTTTGTAAAACAGTAAATGGCTAAAAATATTTTTTAACAATGGAGCTTAACGTTCATTGTCCAAATGAAAATATTAGAGAAATTGAAGACATTATTGATATACAAAAAGCAAATGGTAATTTTAATGTCCGACAAGTGGCCTTCAAACTCCCTTCAGAATCGGGAAGCACAGTTTCGGCAAATGTAGCTAGGAGCTTAGAATCTGGATTAACTAAATCTAAATCTGACAGTGGCAGTAAGAAGAAGTTCAAGAAATTGCGATCAAAACGGCATAAGAGTCCTCTACCGGACGTTATATCCTGGCCAAGCGATTCCGATATAACCGTGCTCAGAATGAAATTATGTAGTGATTTAAAAGAAAAAGTGGGTGATCTAATTCCTGGCGATGGACTCCATCAACCTGACAGCTCATCAATGACGAATTTAGCGACACTGATCCGGCAATCGCAACCACCTTCGAAACATAGCTTGAATATTGAAGAGTTTCTGTTGCCCCTGACGTCATGGGAGCGAGAACAAGAACCTGACCAGGAGCCGGAGAAGGAAGAACCAATTCATGAAGAGGAGCAACCACCTAATTATCTGGCAAAAATCAAAAACGAATTTAATACATACAGTGCGAGGTGCAGTTACGAAATTAATCATGAAAATTTAAGTTCGAAAGACAGCCAGTCAGGTTACTCGAAGCTTACGAAGAAGTCCAAAATGGCCAGGTTCTTGCGTCTGTACTTCTGTCCCTGTTGCACCTGTCTGTATCGACTAGAGAAAATGCGTGACGAGCCTTCAGTTTATTTTTCGAAACGCCCAGTAATGTATTAGATGCGTGTGGTGAACAAACTGTTATGTTATTTTGCATTGGCAAATTAAGGCAATTTCTTGGCAGTCACCCTAATGTGTTTTATTCAAGGAGTTTCCATTTAAGACTACATGCAGTCCACTGCTGGACATAAGTCACTCCCATGCGCCACAAATACTTATCCACTTTCTGCATTCAGTCCACTTACTCTATGGACTTCCCACAATACACTTGCCGATGCGTGGTGCCTTTTTCATTTCATATAGCAAAAGTTTATTCCGAACAGCGTATTGCTAACGTTAATATTTAAGGCGTTGTAAAGTCAAACTGAACACGCATTTATTTTTATTTTTGTTAACCGACTTCTTCTATCTTCCATTCGCGACTTAAGTCTCAAAACTTCCCCGCTGCCCCGAGAAATCGAGGCACGGCGGGAAGAGCTCCGGCACGATCTCAGGGCAGTATAGAGGGGACGACTGTCGCAACCGAGGTCCGGGCACGCCGCAATCGCGGCGGTAAGACCCCTCTTTGAGGAGTGGCTGGATAGGCGTCACGGCGTCCTGACCTTCCGCATGACGCAGGTCCTCACCGGACACGGAAGTTTCGGGAGGTTCCTGTGTCTGATAGGGAGGGAAGAAACGCCTGGGTGTCACCACTGCGAAGGTCGCCCGGAGGACACGGTGGAGCATACGGTGCAGGACTGCCCCGCTTGGGCAGAGCACCGACGTGTCCTCACGGCAGCGATAAGCGGAGACCACTCGCGCCCGGCACTGGTCGAGGCCATGCTGCGGGGCGAGACGGAGTGGGAAGCGGTCGCCTCCTTCTGCGAAGCAGTTATGCTCGCGAAGGAGGAGGCGAGCCGCGAGAGAGAGAGGACAGCGTCCTCCCTCCGCCCCAGCCGCAGTGGTAGAGCCCCAGCCCACGGCGTCGGACGTCGCGGGGCGATCTCCGGCCACCGTAGGCGCGGGCATGCGGGCGGCGAGTAATGGGCAACTCGCCACCCGACCATGAACCATGCCCGGGTCGACGGCGCGTTGTCAGCATGATGACGGGGCCCCCCTCTAGAGGGCCAAAGCCTGCCGTGGTCGCGGGACTTATCTCATTACCGTGACTCCGGAACATAAAGGGCTATTGAAGGACACCGTGGATTTTAGTCAGTGCGAGTCTGACAGTCCCTGTCGCCCTGCCCTGGGTGGGAGGACTCATTTGATGATTTTACCACGCTAAAAAAAAAAAAGTCTCAAAACTTATTTGTACCTATAGGCTGTAGGGTTCTCTCACGGTATTTTACAAAGGGAAACATAAGTTTTAAACTTACCTTAAACCAAAAATTCGACCTACCTAACACTAGCAGCTAAATCGTGGACTAACGGAAAACACATTGCATGCGAACGATTACTTAGTCCATTTTTATTTTCGCGGCAGTTTAATAACTTAATTGTCTAGTTTCCTTATTTCATGGAAAGTACCAATTTTGTTTGATTTCGTATTTTCTACGCTTCATGATATAAACTAAAACTAATAAATTAACATAAAGTATCAAATTAATAACTTCAAACGCGTGCTAAATTAATTTCAGGACTAGTTTCTCACTGCTACCAGCCAGCCCACTTTATCTATAGATAGATTAACATATCCCAAGCCTTAGGCTAAAGACCTTTGCAGCAACTTCGATAAAGGTTAAGTCTGAATCCCTACTCGCCACGAGTATTCGCTGGTGTGATGGCTATTCGGAGTCGCCGCGGTTTGTATTGAGCATGTTCAATTTTACTCGCAGCGAATGCACTTGCAGCGATTAGTCGTTGTGGGTGACCGATGTTTAAGACATAGCTTCATTCACGAACCCTGTTCGGTCCCTGGGCTTTGAAGGACATGCAATTAGGTATGCCACCCTGGTTGGGTTGTCCCCTAAACTTCTATTAAGATACTATGTAATCCGAACTTCGAATACGGTGTTTCGTCGAAACTACCAAAGTTCTCCTACCTAATTTGTTTCGGATCTGGTCGGCAGTAGCATGACCTCTTCTTCGATACTTCTCTATTACTTAGGTACTTAGTGCCCATCTTACAAGTCACCCCCTTTCAAACTATATCATTGTTACACAGTTCATCAATCGTTTCAGTGTTCTTTTAGCTATCCAGTCATCAAATGATTAGATACATAAAACACTACATACCTAAAATTTTTTATTCAATTTAATCACACTCCTAGACGCTATTCTATAGTTGGTATGTCATGTATAAATGACATAATCCGTTTCTCTGTAATAGCCAAACAAAAAACAAACAAAGCCCTCATTATCACATCAAGAATGAACGCATAATAACTCCGCCATGATTGCAACCCGTCTTGTGGCTACCCACGCAAAAATATAACAATGCATGAGCTTTTTAATCATTTCTTTGGGCAAGGTCCTTCTCCATTCACTTGACATGATCATGATCAGTTACTCACATCTCAAGTAACATGATGCTGCGATGACGAAAGTTTAACACAGTGTGGGCCTTTGCCCATTGGTGGACAATAGAAACAGTTTGATTAATGTAAGAACAAAGTTGAAGAAGGTTTTACTGATCTACATTTTGTAGTATCTCAAGGCTAAAAGTAGAAATCTGGTCTGAAAAACTGTTGGCTGTACCTAAATAAATTTAAATAGTTTCAGTACACTCATCAATTCACTAAATGTATTTTTTGGCGGAGTCAGTGGCAAAATTAAGGTGAAAAAAAAAATAGCCGATTTTTTGTGTAAGTCGTATCTCGTAATTCGACCTAGAGGAGGTTGTAGGCCAGAGAGCCAGCCGTGGTGTACCTTGAAGGCCTCCAGCCGGGGGTGAACGAGGGTAGCCGATGGAAACTCCATGGCTGCTACTCCGGGAAAACTCCATAACACTTGCTTGAACTGGGAGTCGAACATGCATGTTGGATCTAAATTCGATCACAATACGGAGAATTTACTTATATTCATAATGGGTATAGTAGGTAGTAGGCATACAGGTATAGCACGGCAGGCGACATTATGGCGCAGTGTCAGAGTCACAAACGCACTTTATAACACAAATGAGAACTAATATTTAAACAGATTTAACAAATAGTTAACATTATAAGATTAAAATTTACTTCGAGAAAATTATAATGTCTAAAATGCAAACGAGCTTCGCGTACTGAGAGTGATTTGTTGTAAATCTACCTACATTTAGAGCGAACGTATAAAAAGTCCGGTCATCAAGTCACATCGCCTTTGTTATTCGTATAGTAGTAAGTGATGTGGAAGACGGTATCGATGATATGTATCGATATATTTTAAGTTGTTAGATCGGGTTCGGCCAATGCTAGAAATAAGTGGGTTATGATTTTTAGGGTTAGTTAACAGATAGAACTTTTTTGTGAGCTTTGTTATGAATTGTTTTAATGTTGGGAAGTTTAATTGACTGTGTAACGTTTTAAGATTTGTTCGGAAGGGTGTATTAAATGAGGTTTTCATTGCTTTATTTTGGACTACTTGTAGTTTGGTGTAATTACTTTCGCAAGTGCTACTCCAGACCGGTGCCGCGTAGGTAATGCAGGGTCTTACAAGGGTTGTATAGATCTTTAATTTGGTAGTTGGGCTGACTTTAGATCGCCGTTTTAAGACTGGATGTAGGCTGTTTAGGGCTTTTATTCCTTTTATGCGGAAGTACTCGGTATTTTTGGTCCAGTTCATTTTATTGTCCAAAAATAGTCCAAGATACTTGGTCGATGTTCGCCATGGCAAATTATAATCACCTACTTTAATTTGTTTTGTAGGAAGTGATCGCTTTCGAGAGAACATTATGACTTCGGTTTTTGTGGAGTTTAGTTTTAATTTCCACCGAGTAAAATATGCAACTAGGAGCTCTAATGATAATTGTAGCCGCTCAACTATTAAATCAGTGTCTTTATTTGAAGTAAACGATGCCGTGTCATCGGCGAAACAGGCTAAGTGAGTGTGAGGCTGCTTGGGCATATCGTTAATAAATAGGATGAATAAATGTGGGCCGAGCAAGGAGCCCTGTGGCACCCCCGCAGGAACTAATCTAGGTTTTGATACACTATTTCCAATGTGAACACAGAATGACCTATCCGTCAAATACGCCTGGATGATTTTTACAAGTCCAATCGGTACTTTACATAGTTTAAGCAGCTTATATAGAAGGCCTGCATGCCATACCGCATCAAAAGCCTTTTCGACGTCGAGCAACATCATACCCGTAGATTGGCCTATGTTTAAGTGGTGCGTGACATGCTCAGCGACCCTGGCTAGCTGCTGAGCTGTAGAATGAGACCGTCTGAATCCGAACTGCTCGGGCAATAGTAGGTGGTTTGTAGATTTTGCTAAGCGTGATGAGATTACTCCTTCAAGTAATTTTCCCAAAGATGGTAGAAGACTTATCGGCCGATAGCTAGTTGGTGTACTTTTATCTTTACCCGGTTTTTTGAAAGTTATAATTTTGGCTCTTTTCCAAGCAGAGGGAAAATAGCCAATTACCAGGCAGCCATTAAAAATTTTGGTTAAGAATACTATGCATTTACGTGAAAGATTCTTTAGTAGGCAGTTGTGTATACCATCAACGCCCGGAGATTTACGACTTTTGAGATTTCTAATTAGTTTAGATACTTCACGAGGACACACTAGATTGGGTGGAGTAAAATCATCAGTGTTCCCAAGTTTATCTAATGTTTCTTTGACGGCAGTCTCTGTAACGTTATCACTAGTCCAGCTTCTAGTCAAACTCATGTTGTCATGAAAAGTATCAGCAAGCACTTCGCATTGTTCGGAAGGAGATGTAGTTAATTGGCCATTTTTGCATTTCAACGGTGGAATTACTTCAGCTTTGTAAGTCAGAGATTTAACAATCCTCCAAATATCGGTAGATGGATTGTCAATTTTTGCCAGTTTGTCATTCCATATTTTGTCATTATAAATTTGGACAAGGTGTTTTATTTTAATTTTAAGGTTATTTATGTTTTGGTTAATGACGAACTTTATTGCGGGATTTGTTTCTTTTAGAGCCGTCTTACGTAGTCTGTTTTTTGCAGTAATTAGCACTTTAATGCGTCTCGGCAAGGTATAATGCTTGTCAGAGGAATTGCCTGATGGAACGTTTACTTCGCGACTATTTATAATGGCATTTTGAAGCTCGTCGACTGCAGTATCAATTTCAATTTTAGAGTTCTACCCGGCTTCTTGCAAAATGGTAGTAAACTACCGTGGCAATTTTTTCCGTTATTTGCAAGCACGGTAGTCTACTACCGTTCCCGATTTCGCTTCAAATTTTTCAATTTTTTGAACTCAGTCCAGATTTGTTGAATACGTCTGTGTCACACTCGATTCGTCATAAAATTCTACATGCAACAAATACGAAACGCGTTTCGGAACGCATCTCTTTATTAAAAAAAAAAATGACAAAGTTAGTCTATGCTTACGCGCTAACATGGCTGCCGATTATAATGAAATAAAATAGTTTTTTACGTTGTTGATAAGTGTTATTGAGTGAATTACTGATGTAATGGTGAAATAAGTTTATATTTAATGTGTGTGCATGTGAGTTTTAACCTGAGGGTGAGTTTAATAATTTTTCTGTGTGATTTTCGTAACGCTTGTAACAAGACTTGAATTTTGTCAGAATATTATCGTAATTTATTAAATTGTGAGACCAGTTCTGAGTAAAAACTAATTACTATCGCATTGAATGTTTACTCGACAATAGATTTCAGCCAAAACATAAACAAAAGATACTAAATTTAGAATACGATTAGAATTTTTGCGAACGTAAACAAACAAAAATGGCGGCCATTGTAAACAAACTTTCCCGGATTGTGAAATTTCATAATTTTTATTATTTTTCTATGATTATTGATTAACAAGTTTGATACATCATTGGAAAGAATATTTATTGTAGAAAATAGTTACGTATGATTTAACTACTCTAACTTTACTGAACAATAACAAACAAGAAATGTAAAAACGCAGTTTACGAGTGGGTATTACTTCAATCAATATCATATTTTTCTGTATTAGATAAACTTATCAACATAATTTTTACACAGTAGTTACAATATTAACTTAGCTTTCAGATGATAACAATATTTTGAATGTTTGTGAAAAGGTATAGTTGTACTAAATTATTTAATTTCCGTGAAAATTTTTTAACCGTCAGAAAATTTTTTGAGGTAGTTGTACGCCTGTAAATATATATTTTTGTACTGTAAAGCATGTTGTTTTTTATTTTATCGTATGTAGATATAAACCCCCTAACAATAAAATTCATAAAATACATACGTTATCCATTTACTTTTTAAAATAATCCTGTTTAAAGTTCACGTGATGTTTTTTTCAACAGTAGTCAATGTTTACAGCTACATTTTAAAATAGAGAAACTAATTATCAGCAAACACTCAACACAAAATGAATGGGCCATTCATAAGCATTCATAAAAACAACGATTAAGTGCTCCTTTGTTACGCCGAGCGCCCAGCCGTAAATGTTTATCTTATCGGACCGCCCGGCGCGCGGCTCCCGCCATTTTTTTTTTTATGAGTGTGCAGGTAGCCTCACCGACGTGAATTTCGCTTGGGCGACCTGAAGGGGCTGTTGATGATAATGAAATATTTTTATCGAGGTAAGACCTGTACTCAGCCCAATTAGCCTCTGAGTATCGGTATTGTTTAAAGCTGTGGCGAGTAAAATAACCACCAACTGAGAAAAGCACTGGAAAGTGATTGGAAGATAAAGCTGGCAGAGTGTTAAGTTCGGACACGCATGTAACATTACGGCTAAGAAGTATATCCGGTGTGGAGGGAGAATGTGCATTATTGTAATGTACTAATGTTGGAGTTGCAGGTCCAAATATTTCGTAATCATGAAGTAACATATGATCAAACAATACCATACCTCGGGAATTATTTTGACGACAATGCCAATATTCATGTTTGGCGTTAAGGTCACCCATAATTAATACTTTGGGCCCTAAGTTTAATAAAATACTCAAGTCATTAGTTGCTAGCGGAAGGTTTGGTGAATTATATGCGGACACGATAATTAAGTTACTTTCGGGTGACGTTAAGCGGATTCCTACACATTCAAGGTTATGAGTATCGGGAATAAAAATTGAAGTATGGGGAATATCGTTTTTAACTAGTATTGCAACTCCCTGACCAATACCATTCGATCTCTTATCACAGCGGTAACATGTGTATCCAGGCGTATTTAACGTATAATTTTGACCCAATCTTGTTTCGCACAGTGAAATAATATCAACACAGTGTTCAGTAGTTAAATTTAAAAATTCAGATATTTTACCACGAATACCGTCGGCGTTCCAGTATAGAAAACGAAGCTCACTTGCATTATTAAACATATTGACCAAGATGAGTAAGTATAAGAATAACTTTATCCATCATGTTATCACATTTACTAAATTGGTCTTTTATTGATTTTAGAGTTTTAAGGATGTTCAGCATTTCAGAAGTAGAGTGATCAGGTGGAGTATTGGGCAAAGGTTGAGTTTTCTGATCTGCCTTGTCGGTGGTAGTCGCAATTGTAGCCCACGAGCGTCCATCGACTTTGGAGAAGAGTTTGGTAAGCCTCTGTTCTTGTACTGCTTTGATTTTATCTTGCCGAATTTGCAGAAGTCGTAGGTAGTTCTGGCGTTCTTTGCAAAGTCTGAAGTTAGCCGGATGATCTTCGCCACAATTACAACATTTGGCAGGCTCCGTTCGATTCTTCTTGGGACATTCCGAGGTAAGATGAGCATCAGGACACTTAACACACCGCGGTGTTAAGTTGCAGTTTTTCGAAGAATGACCAAAAGCTTGACAACGATAGCACTGGGTTCCATACATATTTGTTTTACGAAATTTGACGATGCGTACAGCACAATTGCTTAAGTATTTTATGGACTTGAATTTGGACACATCTGCACCGGCTTGGAGTTGAACAAGATATGGAGGACAAGATGCATCTCTGCCCTCAGCAACTTTCATTTTGCGGATTTTAGTATTTGGGAATCCAACAGATGACAGCTCTTCTGAAAGGTGTTCTTCGGCAAACTCGGGAAGACCATAAATTACGGCTCTAGGCATTCTTTCATCTTTGCGTGAGAAAGTGTGGTAAGGAATACTTTCAGAGCAGAGACCATCCTTTAGTGCTTGATGACCTTCTGATGTGTAAGGGTTTATGGAAATTTTATTATTACCCTTGTATTCCAGGTGGAACCCTTTGGTGTAGCGGGAAATCACCATCTTTAGATGTGCGTGGGTCCATTCAGGTTTTAGAGTGATAAAAATAGGAGGGATCTTACCCAACTTTTTGGTTTTGCCTGTTGCACTACGGGTGTGAATTTCTTGAGAATCGCTGGATGTTGCATGTTCAGTAGGTAAGTTACTGAATCTGTTGGTGGTGTTGACAGGTGCTTCAGGTTGGAGTCTTGTAGGGCGCGCAGGTCGTTTAGGCATGTTCCATGTATTTGGATCGAATTCGATTGTCCTCTTTACGGCAAGAGATGGATTTGAGAAACTTCTTGTTATAAATCTCTCCATATTGACGTTGAGGTAGTCGATATTTTTTTATCGATATCATGTGCTCCCATCACTATAGGCAAAAATGACGTAGCGTAGAAGCGTATATATGTAACGTGCGACGGTAACAAGCGCGCGCGCCGTACTCAGCAGTGTCAGAGGAATCGACTGTTGGGACTTGAACCGGCGAACTGTCTGTCACGTTTCATGAGATACGGACTGGTTACAGTACAGACAGATAGACAGACAGGCAAACAAGGAGACTCTTTGTAATAGCCACAGCTAGGTTCTCCACCATTTAATTATATTAATATTCCACCTCATCATCAGCCTATAAATGTTCCCACTGCTGGGACACAGGCCTCCTCTCTGTGAGAGGGAGTGGGCCGTAATCTATCCACGCGAGCCCAGTGCGGATTGGTAGATGTCACATGTCTTCAAATTTTTGGTTCTAGGACATGCCGGTTTCCTCACGATTAGGGATGCATCGATACGCCTTTTCGCCGATACGATACCGATACCGATACTCTTATGAAAATATCGGCGATACCGATACCGATACCGATACGCTTATTGTGAATTAAAAAAAATAATTAAAACAAAATACATCACAAATCAGATTTTTTTTAAATGTAAAATGTAGTGATATAAGTTGATATTAGATAATTATACATTTTAGTAATTAAAATTAACATCAATAAGATTTTGTTTTAAAAAACAAAGTAATCCTAAATTTTGATTTGGAGAAAGGCGATTTCGCAAGTCTGTTTGGCAAGGGTTTCCCCGGGCATCGTTCGTGGCTCGTTTGTAATGAAATATGTAGACCAGACAAAACGCTCGTTTACACCAAATTTTTTAATTAAAAAGTATCGTTGAATCGGTCATGAAAATATCGTCGATACCGATATATCGGCTAACCCGAAGTATCGCCGATATATCGGTATTCGTATCGGTATCGGATGCATCGCTACTCACGATGTTATCCATCACCGTTTTGAGAGCAGTGGTGTTGAAATAAATTACATAAAGTAATGCGCCTGACGGGGTTCAAACCCACGACCTACAACTCGTAAGTCGAGGCCGATACCACTGGGCCACCACTGCTCTCACCACTCCACACACATTCCACCTACCCGCATAATATTTTATATTGTCTAAATTATCTAATACCATGAAAGCTTATTAAACATGATGTTCTATGATGTAACACACAATTAAATTAATGTTGGTCGTTGAGAATCGCGCCTGTCACGGTGATGTGGAAAACCGTGCATTCATAAACACATTAGAAAATTCTGCTTCATGATACATACTTATATGGTGCACATAAAGTTATGTCAGTACTTGATAATTACTTAGGTATAGCTGGAGACTTGCGTTCATTTTATGAAAGTTAGAAAAAAAAGAGATGTTAATCCAAACTAAATGATCTGGCTTATTAAATTTTCAGCTCTTTAAATATTTTAGTTTATAGGTTGGAAAAATTAATAAGCCAGATCATTTAGCTATATATAAAGGTTTCGAAATGCCTCAAAGACTTTTTTTGGGACCAATCTGAGCAGTTCCAAAAATGTCCGCTTGGGCAGCGCCACTGCCTCTGGAGACCTGTCAAACTATCAATCAGATTAGTCCTCATTACGTCTGGCTTAGTTCAATCCCATTTCCTCTCAGCATTTCTGTATTTAGGGATATTTTTAAAGAATTATTGGACAAGTTTTCAGCGAGGCTCAAGCACTTTTCGCAAATATGTTGGTAACTCGTAGCTAGTGTCAAGCATCAATATAAATGGGGAAGGCAAGTGTCAAAGTGAAAAGTGACATTTGGGTCCCAAAAGAACTGTCAAATCAAAGGAATTTTCTGAAAAAAAAGCGTTTTATTGATGTAATATGACTAGATGTTGTGTAAAAGGCTGTAATAATGATGCAACATACAAATTTCCAACAATTCACACTATCAAGAAATAATGGGTAGCTGCTATGACTGCTGTGAGAACAAAAAATGTATTATCAATAAAGAAAGGCTATATAATAAACAAATATCTACCCTTGCGAAGCCGGGACAGGCCGTTAGTTGAATTTATTAATGAAATTCTATGATTATACCATAACTAAACAATCGAATACACCTTTCAAAATAATATCTACTTTTCTATTGGAGGTTAAGTATTGCATCGCTCTTTATATCATAAAATGGTTCGTCTGGTGGAAGAATTATCACCGGGACCGAGATTTGTGATAGTTGTGGTGTTAGGAAGTTAAAATTCTTATCATATTGCTCCAATCTATAAAATAGATGTAAAATTAGATGAAGAAGACAAACACAAAACTTGATGACATTTTTCTCAATATAGAATGTCAGAAGCAGTATTATATTCTTTGTAGAGGCTAGCACATGTAATACCTACTTAAAAATTACAATTTTAAATCCCAACTACAAGTAAATGTGTGTTTAATGTAGTAGAATCAAATTTATAGCCTCTCAACTAAATCACTTTTTTTCCTCATAGAGATGCACCGCGGCGTCTTAGTTCTGGTTTTAATAAATGCACTTGCATTGACGAATAATTTCCCATATTTGTTTTTTAGAATAAACTCAATTTTTATAACAAAATATGCGTTTGTTTTTTGTACAAGCTATAACAGTAATCTGACATATGAGACAACGATCGCAGCGACATCTACGAATAGCTTTGAGTTGCCATCCCCATTGTAAATCGAATACTTATTCCGTCGGTAAGAGTTTTGAAAATGATAGACTACACGAATTTTTTCTTTATCAAATCAGTGATTACTTATTTACAAAGATAAAACGCATGATAATTCGAGAGTGGGAGCTTGTGACGTCAGGTCAGGACGCAGTAAAATGACACCACGGCATTACGTATTGTGCATTAATAATTTGAAAGCATCCTATTTTCATCAATTTTAGATTTTATTTGATAATTCTGGATTTAGCCAAAATATCGAAAATAATGTGACATCTAGCTACTCACCCGAACTAGGCCTGCGTGGTGGATTATAGCCCACTCGCCTCTCAACCTCTCATATAGAGGAACATCAAATAACTCACCTCGTTAATTTCATTCATTCTAATAGAGGTAGTACCTACCTAGTAGTATTAGTAACCGTGCTAATTTTAGTATCTCAATCGGAATGCGATACACGCGCCATTTTTTTTAATTTGGATGAATTACCGCGGTAGACCTTGAACAACGTGAACACGATGAGTAATCATGACGTCATTATCTGGGTAGGGAACATTATTTTCGTCACAAGCTCACAAGACTCGTTAGCTCAGTAGGTTAGAGCACCGATATAATTCAAATCTTGACCATCGGAGGGCGGAGGTTCAAATCCTTCACGAGTCAAACTTTTTGATTTCATTTTTTATACTTTTTCCACTTGTTTTTTTCTTTCTCTTGATATGGTACTACTCGTAATTATGGCAATTATTTGATACTATCGAAGGACATAATATGAAATTAGGACTCAATAGGTATCTACTAAGGTTTTCGTCATCATCTCTACCCACTGCAAAATTAGGAATTTAATTAATTACATTACAACATTACGGTTTCACTCCCGTTGTTATTATGGGAACGTGATGTATTATTATAGCCTTCCTCCAACAGTTTTTTTTTTACAATTTTGACCAGTAGTTCTCGAGATAAGCACATTCAACCAAACAAACTCTAGTCTTAAGCTTTTTAATATCAGTATAGAATGATAAACTAACGAAACATTAACTGAGCGACCCCACGTTAAGTGCGCACCCCCTATGGGGTAAGGACCCCAGCTTAGGGCTTTGCAAAAGGGAGGACAGCGAGGGACAGGCTGGATCTGAATGTTACCCTGGCGTGACAGAGGTTATTAAAGGTAGTATTTATATTACCCTTTCCAGTCAATGTTGCGATGAACAAATTTTCACTTTTGCCTAAAAGACATCAACTTGTAATTTTCGTTAACTTTTCTATGTTGATTGATTAGAAAGTTTTAAATTACACTTCATAGAATATTTGTTTTGTAAAATTGGATTGACAAGAGAGAGCCGAGCACAACAGTTAAAGAACATTTCTTCATTGAGATCTATCTATTGCAAGTAACTATTAAGCTATTGCAACTCTTACTTGTTTTTTTTAACCGACTTCAAAAAGGAGGAGGTTATCAATTCGACGGTATGTTTTTTTTTTTTTTTTTGTATATTTGTTACGCGATTACTCCGCCAATTGTGGACCGATTTTTAAAATTCTTTTTTTGTTCGAAAGGAGGTACTTCTGAGGTGGTCCCATAGTCACCAAATTGGGATCTGATGATTGGATCCTGGAGAAATCGAGGGCAACCCTCGAATTTTATAGGCCGACACACCGTTTTTCGCAAATTTTATGAAGTAATTTAAGTACTTGCGTATGGTAATCATAATGTCATGTAGCTGAGCTGATGATGGAAGGTAGAACTCCTTAATAGTAAGGAGTAGGCATCGACTGATTTAGTTTGAGTTCGCATATCTCTGGAACTACAAGTCCGATTTAAGTAATTCTTTTTTTGTTGTACTAGGTATCATTTAACTTAGGGAATGTTGCAAGTTTCATTAAAATCGGTTCAGTAGTTTTTGAGAAAGGGAATTTTATTAGTTTATTGTGTACATGAGCGATGTTATTACCGGTGTTATAAATTGCAAAATTCTAGTGCACATGTTGTATTTGACAAGAATTCGGGTTGAATATTTAAACTAAAAAGAGTAAAATAAAAACTTTTTCAAAAAAAAAATGTAACCGCCTTCAAAAATAACCATAAATAAAAAACGATAAAAAAATCCTACAAAATAACTTTTCTTTCGGAAGTCGGTGTCAAAAAAAAAGACAATGAAATAAAGAAAACAAAGACACCGACTTCCGAAAGAAAAGTTATTTTGTAGGATTTTTTTATCGTTTTTTATTTATGGTTATTTTTGAAGGCGGTTACATTTTTTTTTTGAAAAAGTTTTTTTATTTACACTTATTCTAAGAAACGCATTGTCGTAGTCTTATTGAGCTGGCTATGGCAGATAAAACTTAATTTGAAGAACTAAAAAATACGTAGGGACAGCTAATTTAATATTTTCAAACACTTTAAAATAACGTCGAAGAAAATTCAACTTAGTTACTGAAGACATTTTTACGAACTAGATTTTGCTTTGCATGTGCGTGGAGGATGAAGAAAACTATCTATTTGTAACCGGGTGCATACAATACCTTTAGAGAACCCGATATTCCCGGTTATTTTCGATTATTCCAAGATATTTGTAGATCGGGGAAGTTTGAGGGCATGCACCCTCAAACTATCCCACGGAAATGCAGGAATATTTATGCTAATATCTTAGTCAAGAATGATGTTGGTACCAAGGAGAAAATTATTCAGTTTCATGGTCTGGCAGCTGAATCACACCCTTTTTAACCGACTTCAAAAAGGAGGAGGTTATCAATTCGACGGTATGTTTTTTTTTTTGTATATTTGTTACGCGATTATTCCGCCAATTGTACACTGATTTTTAAAATTCTTTTTTTGTTCGAAAGGAGGTACTTCTGAGGTGGTCCCATAGTCACCAAGTTGGGATCTGATGATTGGATCCTGGAGAAATCGAGGGCAACCCTCGAATTTTATAGGCCGACACACCGTTTTTCACAAATTTTATGAAGTAATTTAAGTACTTGCGTATGGTAATCATAATTTCATGTAGCTGAGCTGATGATGGAAGGTAGAACTCCTTAATAGTAAGGAGTAGGCATCGACTGATTTAGTTTGAGTTCGCATATCTCTGGAACTACAAGTCCGATTTAAGTAATTCTTTTTTTGTTGTACTAGGTATTATTTTACTTAGGGATAGGGAATATTGCAAGTTTCATCAAAATCGGTTCAGTAGTTTTTGAGATAAGGAATTTTATTAGCTTATTGTGTACATGAGCGATGTTATTACCGGTGTTATGGATTACAAAATTCTAGTGCACATGTTGTATTTGACAAGAATTCGGGTTGAATATTTTAACTAAAAAGAGTAAAATAAAAACTTTTTCAAAAAACAAATGTAACCGCCTTCAAAAACAACCATAAAAAACGGTAAAAAAACCTACAAAATAACTTTTCTTTCGGAAGTCGGTGGCAAAAAAAAGACAATGAAATAAAGAAAACAAAGACACCGACTTCCGAAAGAAAAGTTATTTTGTAGGTTTTTTTTACCGTTTTTTATGGTTGTTTTTGAAGGCGGTTACATTTTTTTGTTTTAGTTTTTTTTTTATGTTAAATTCATCAAATGAATCCTCCCGCCTTTGTGGAGCGGAAGGGGTGTTCGTTCACGTGTCCTTTACGTTCCATGGTCACGGTTTCCCGTTTGTTCAGTTACGCGACCTTGGTAGGCTTTGGCACTCTATGGGGGCCCCGTCATCTGAATACATTTGACACACCTGCAGCCCTTTAGATGCATATGACACACCTGCTGCCTATCTGATAAACGCTGTATTTTAGCTCTAGATTATCTAACACCGACAACTCTTCGACTAAACTTGCAGTTTAATTCGCGGAGTCACTGTGTGAATATCTAAACGACAATGTTGATTCTGATACAAACCACTTGTGCTTTCATAACAGGTGTAAACGAATAAATATTTTATAATACCCACTTTATACGTATGTAGATTGTATAACTGAGAAAGTATATTTCTGGGGCTGGCTCATTTGTCAAATGGTCGCAAAAATGACTGTTGGGGAAAAATGTTATTGACTTTTTTAATCTCGGATTATTAGCTTCCGCCCGATGTTTCCAATGTGTTCTTTATTCCTTCGCGCAATGCAGAATTGCAGAGCATAAAACAAACAATTAATCTATAACTATATTTTGGAGTGGGTGGGATCCACTTCATATCGATCTACCCGGAGCAACCGCACCACAAGCTACTTGTACTTGCGGTGATGGCACAGCGATTCCACTGGCAGTGTTAGGCATCACCTAAAAAGACCCGCCTCCTACCTCGCAAACACCAGCCTGTCGGAGTATGACTCCAAATAAAGCTTTCACTGTATTACGCTGTTACGCAGGAGGCCTAGTTCCTGCTAGGTTGAGGTGGGTCTATATACCTTTGCTTCTGAACTAGATAGAGGCCATACACAAAACAATGCTAATAAAAAAATGTATAATATTAGTATGGCCTAATAAGATGTTAACTGCAAGAATAAAGCATAACTATCTGGCTCTGATCGAGCTATTACTGGCCAGGCCATAAGGATCGATATGCAGCAATAGTGTTCATTGTTTTATGATATTGTTCACAACCCGCATATTCTGTACGTTCAATTTTTTACGTCTAATAAAATAAATAGGTACCATTCAAAATTTGCATAGCAATCACTTTCCAAAATTGATGGTTGTCATTTTGATGTTCTAGCTATTTTACATTTAGGTAGGTATTCTTATTTTTATTATATTTTTTTCACACCACCTGCTCGTAAATGTCAAATTATAAGTCATGCAAACTTACTGTAAAGCAAGTCATTACTGCCCCCCGTTCTAGCCGGGCAATAATATTATACTGAATTTCATTAATCCCGCTAGTCCATAATGTGATTTGAATTAAGGAACAGGAACCTCAAATAATAGTAGATTACGCAACAAGGGAGTAAAGCATTGCCTTACGTCATGGGGGCGTATTGAATCCCGAAGCGACACTAAGGATTCTGGGGGTGAACCTCCGTAGCGCAGCGAGGAGGTTCAAGTGTCACCTACTGCAAGGAAATAAATTCGATTTTTAAAATTTGATGTGGTACGACAACCTTCGAACGTGAAGTTGGCACCACTGCAAGCGATCAGCTGTTGTGGTCACCGGCCGCCATTACTGATACAACTCCTTTTTTTTTTAGGTGGTAAAATCATCAAATGAGACCAGACTCTTACTGACTAAAATCCACCCGTCCTTTACGTTCCGGGGCCACGGTATCCTGGGTTAAGAAAAACCCGCGACCCCAGCAGGCATTTGGCCCCATAAGGGGCCCCGTCAGTTTGCTGACTACTCTCCGAAGGCACGCGCGAAACACGACACGCACACCACCGACCCGGGCTTGGTCCTTGGTCGGACGGCGAGCTACCCATTACTCACCGTCCGCAAGCCCGCTCCGCCGCTGTGCCCTCTGCTAATCAGAGGGACACGCGTTGGAGCGTCCACTCGACAGGCTATTCGCATACGGGCAAAGAGACCCCTTAGGCACACAGTGCCTAAGGAAGAGTTTTTGCCCGCATCCCAGGGTGCACCGGCCCGAAAAAATGGTCTTCGTAAATTGAATTTATTTCCTCGCAACAGGTGTGAAAAGCAAAGCTGCCTTGTCTTGTGCTAACTTTACTTGAATTCCTGGCTACACTAAGGATGCTGGGCTACGGAGGTTCACCCCCAGAATCCTTAGTGTCGTTTCGGGATTCAATACGCCCGTGACGTCAGGCAATGCTTTACTCCCTTGGTGCATAATCTACTATTATTATGTTTCTGATTTAGACCACAGGATCGCGATGGGTCGCAACCTATCTTACTGGAAATCTACAGCGGTGATCTATAGATGACGTACAGTGATGACGATGATGATTATAGTCATTCCGTCATTAATTATGTGTAAGGTATTCATTATCGTAACTTAATAAATCGACACAATGTTTTACTTTTGCAATGGCTTATACTCAGCCAAAAATGCTTTAGGTACTTCACTTACTCTGAATTCATATATTATTTTCGGACCCGCAGATTTTACGGTTTAAGTGCATCCAATCTGATCGCTCGGGTCAACCATAAAAAGTGATTCGCATTATCAAAAGCTATACCCGAAACCGGTTACCGGCGACATCAGAACTCAGAGCAACAAGAGTGATTTATGCCATGCACGGCGAAAACTTACTTTTTGAATCATTATGTGATAATAAGACTGATGCTGATGTAATGTACAAGCCTGTAAAATTGTGCCACGAATTACGTTAAGATTTCTTTCGATCAGACTTAAAAACGTCGTTTGTTGAATAACCTGCTGCATGGTTAAGCGGGATTTTAAAATTTGAGGTGTAGGGCCATTGGAAAGCCAATGCTGTGCGAGTCCTTGAAGGTAAAATGCATGGTTTATGTGATTTAAAATCATTTTTGGACCAGGTAAGGGGTGGTTGGCTGGAACCATACTCCACGAATCCAAATACATTGCTCTTTCGAGGAAGCTCTGTTTTTTCCTGTTTGTTCGTTCTATGCTTTATCGTTCCAGGCAGTCTTTTCTAAATACAAGTAGAATTGGCTGATTAGCTACTGATCTAAACCCATATCCATATCGGAAGGAAGCGAAAGGTCTGAGAATTTGAGCTATGCACTGTAGCGCAAATTCCCAAGTTATTACACTTCCTATATTAATCAGTTCAGCTGCGACCATTCCTGTACCCACTTACTATAGTAGACTTCTCAAACATTCCCGAGCTTCTGCGAATCAGAGCCCAGTCAAGTTATGCTTGCGAGAAGGCTTAGAGGAATCTCATTATTTTATACCATCAGTTGTTAGATTTAGTTTAGCTAAAGGTTATGTGCGTATTATTTTAAGCTTTATATTTATTGGCTACTCTGCAACTGGTCCCGGGCCCCTTGGAAATTAGTTACTAACAATGATCTTCCGCTATTTACGAAACCGGATATCCAACTACAACAACCTTGAAGTCGTCAATTATCTGGAAAACTGAACAGAAGGACGATTCTAAATATTTTTTTCGGATTCTGCATCTTGAAAATCTATTGAATTTGAATTAATACATAACTTATGAATGAATCACGAAAGCTGATGAACCAATGCAATATTCTTTGTTTAGAAACGTAGTAAAATAAATCAATTAATTAGCGTCGTCGCACCGTCACGTCATAATAATAGCTTCCGAAACAAATCGCAATAATAATCGAACTATTTCTGGGCGAAATAAATTCGTATTTTACAGAATTCGTTAGTTTCGCGTACAATTGCCAAACAGTTTCATTTCTTCGGCCCCCCATGCAGCCAGTTCGCTGCAAGTTATAAAGCGCGGAGAAAGCACAGCGGTCGAACAGTCTCGCGAGTCCCGTCCGCCATTGTTGCGTTTCGTCCGTTTCGCGCCCTTTTTGACGTGCAGTCATTTTAGTGTTGCAATTATTTGCGGATATAATTTTTAATTGTGTTTTACAATGGATATGAGGTAAATATTTTTTATTTTATTTTAATAATAAATTATTTTCAGATTGGAAACCGACAATTAATGATCGAGTGACAGGAAGCTTTATGACTTAATGCAAAGTTAAAAATTGCAAGTGAATGAACCAAGAACTCTTAGCTTTAGGTACATTATTTTTTTACGAATCTACCTCAATCACACATTGAATCGATATGTAATGTCTGTCACTTAATTTCTATGTAATCATGAGAAATCGTTCGCTTTCTACTCTCATTGGCAGTAAGTACACAGGTATATGTTTCGAATCTACTTCGTATGGTTCGCGTAATTTTCTATGAACCATTATGCTTACAATCTCGTGATACAGCACAACGTATATATATACCTAGTAATTATTGCGTACGCGCAGATAAACTAACGAGTTTGTGTGCTAAAAATGGCAACACCAACAAATATTGAATGGCCAGCAATGTTGTCAGATACAGTTAAAAATAATAATTGCGTTATTAATTTTATTAATAGTTTGTTCCTGGTTTGCAAACAGTATGATTATGTTTCAATGGCAGTAGGTAGTTTAGTTTATCGTCATAGACCAATTAATAGTTGCGTGTAAAGTTTCGTTTAGTATACCTAAAACTTTTTTGTTAAGAGTGAATTTACTTACATGATGTGTTTATGAGACTACGTTTTTTTGAAAAAAGGACCTATCCTAAGCCCCGTGCGAATGCTAAACTTTGTATTGAATTCCAATGGTCCGGCAAGATACTAGCTCCCAAGTTGCGCCACAACACACCGACAGCGTTTAGATTTTTATAAAGCACTTTCTAATTATTTCCAGTTATCTATTCTGTTCCTAACGAACGTTTAAATTGAAACCAAATTAACATGCTAGACGGGTGATCTACACGTAACCGTAGTTTAACCACAAGTTTAACGATTGATCTAAATGAAAAGGCAGTAATTATTGGATAATCTCCACGTTATCCACGTAACCAGTTACTTGTTCCAAAAGACTGGAGTTTATTACATATTGTGAAGACATTAATGATAGATTTACAACTACGGAGAGACTTAGAGAAGTAGTGTAGGGATATCATTCAGGTACGTTCTCGATAAATTGACATGAACCAAAGGAATCAAATCATTCCATTCAGTTAATTTCCATTCACAATAAAATAAATAAAATGCTTGAACCCAATTTAAAAATTGAATACAATAAAATACCAAAATAAAATTCATACGAACATATCGAATGCAATGAATGGCACTTATAAATCAGTGACCCTTGTCCGGGCATAAAAAAGAATTAAGTCTTGTGCATTGTCCGCATGTAAAACGCAGGACCTTTTCGGAAAAAAGAAAAAAAATGGTCTGCCCAAAATGCAAATTGGAATTCGAAAGGATCAGTGGAAAGATTTTTGTAATAACTTTTAAAATATCCCGACATTTGAAAAGGGCCGATGCATTTTCGGACATTTTGGGATTACATTACAAATATTTGAAATGCATTTTGGTTCAAGACTCAGGATACTTCATGAATTTTATCTCGCGTTATTTATATTATTTAACTGCAGTCACGAGCCGTCTTGGCATTTATTTGCGGTTTTATGGTCGTCCATTTTTACTTCCACGGGATCAACACGGGATTATTCAAGGATTCTTTGAACAATCATAACTTAGGTTACCAACAGCTAACCTTTAGGAATATCCTTGTGGTTTTGAATTAACATAAGCCTCTGCTTATCTAAGTTATTATCTAGTGCAGTGTTTTAAAATTATATTCAATATCCAGGTCAGAATACACAGATACTTTCGAGAATAAAAGTAGGTACCTAACATAAGTTACAACAGTGTCGTAGTAATGACGTTATCAGTGTTAACCGTCACTAATCTTTCAATTATCTCGTCAATAAACTTTGTAGGTCAACCTTTGATAGCAAGATCAAGTTCTCCGAGAGACCTATTGTAGTATTTATTAAATATTTTAAAGGTTTTGCAGCGATAAGTATAATAAATTGCATCAATGATTTGTTTTCGCAATCTGTTTAGCATAACAAATTAGCGGGAAAATGTTGCAAAACGTCATCTAGACTCTGTGACGTTTGTAGTGTTGTTCTAGAGTTCTAGACCAAGGAGTTTGTACGAAAATAGTCTGATCATTTAAATACCGAAGCTTTCGATATTAATCGATTTTTCGGCAAAACCTTGGGAATGAATAAACATTGATTAATAAAATAATAAGATTCTAAACAAGCAGTAACAACTTAATATCAAACCAGATTTTCTTCACTTTAAAGCTTCGGTGAGAATTAGACTAGAGCTTGTTTAATTTGGCGTCTTTATTTAGTCGTGGGTGACTAACGACGTTTTCCAATGCATTTAACAGTTAATTGCCGTAACTAATTTTATAATACTACAGGCATCAATAGCTGTTAATTAGGCATACATAGTATGTTCACAAAGCCAAATAGGTACAAGCTCTATTTATAAATTATCTGCTTGTGTTTATTCTAGAATTTACAAGAAATTTTAACATTTTCTTGTTACTGCTAACCATAAAATACCATGTAACACATAACCAGAAAACCTAGTTGCCCAAACTTAAATAGAACAAAACCGACGCAAAAAGGTTTCAACCACAAAGTCTATTTACAAGTCAATAGCCTGTACTATGCGAGTAATGTTTTCAATGAAGAAAGCGTTTGCGTAACTCTGCATAAGAGCTAACAAGTTCAGCTTTTGCATCTGTTTTGTATGCAGAGCCTACGCTCTTTGAAGGAGGCTATACACTTTTTGAAACTGAGATTGTGCAGCAGTGCGACTGAATAAAAAAAACCTGTAGAAAGCTGTTAGATTGTAGTATTCTAGACCCAGTGCCGGTCAGTTCAGAAATAGCAGATGTATTGACAACGGTCATGCGTAGACACATACGAGTATAACATGTAAATAAACAATCTTGGTGGCTGAATCAGTACCATTATTATTTTACCAAAGTGCATCATTCACTAAGATTGATAGTTAGTTATTCTTGTAATTTTATCGATGGGAATGCCACTAGGTTGTACAACAATGAAGTAGGTCTCCATCTACAGGAATGTCATACCCTAGACATGCTTCAAGAAAGCAATTTGTCTCCGTTGTCTGAAGTGCTATGTCTAATCAAGTAAACGGCGTTAATGACATGACACATTGGCTTGGCAGCCGACTGAAATTCCTATAGCTCTAGAATTTAGGTCAGACTGGTTCAGAGAGTTACTACCCTCTATAGTTATAGTAACATACATTTTGAGATCACTAATCAGCCATGTCGTTTCTAGTTAGTCACTTACGCTTTCGAGTGGATAAAGAATTCTCATAGTTATCTTTTAATAATATTATTTTTTATTCAGCTTATATTATCATTATTAGCATTTATTAAGTAGGTATTTGTGGGCGAGAACTCAAAAAACAGTTTCAGGTTGTTCCATTACTTCAAAATCTGTAACAAATTTCGAAAATTGCTGACCAATAAGATTATTGGTTATTTTAACATGCTCACTAACGGACACTTTGAAAATTGTAATGTCTTCAACTAACGTATTCATATTATGAACATGGCCCTTTACACCTTTAGTATGTGGGCCACGTTCAACCATTGTTTGCATGTTGTTTGCATACTGCTGTTATAATCTCATCTTAATGGCTTGTCGGAATAAAACAATTTGTAACCACTTTACTGTAACTACATGTTAAACAGTTGCTGGACGTTTAGTAAGACATGAGAGGGATTTGACTGTCATGCATTATAAAGTAATTGAATCATTGGTAATGACTGTCATTTAGTAGATCATTGATCTACTAAAGGACATCTCGGGAAGTTAGAAGCCCAAAATGAGAGACAACCAGATAAGTTTTGGCCCTCTAAGCGTCCCACTTAGAGGGCCAAAGACTGCCGTTTTCGCGGGACTGTCTCATCAGGTAACTGTTACCCTGGAACGTAAAGGGCTATTGAAGGATCACCGTGGATTTTAGTCAGTACAAGTCTAACAGTCCCTCCCTTGCCGCCCTGTGTAGGAGGACTTCATTTGATAATTTTACCATGTAGAAAAAAACAGATAAGTTATGGAATCAAATAGCCAGTTTTATCGAGGGATATCGTATTGTGCATTAGGTTATAATTGTCGCAAGACTATACGCAGCAACTCATGGAAACGGTCTTAATTCTGCGGTCAAATAACTATTTACTCTTCTCGTGTCTTTATTTACAGCATCAAACAAATCCGATGAATCAGATTAGCCAATCAGCGTAACACAGTTGTCTTGATTACTTTAGACATGCCTCCTTCATGGTTACTTTATTGACCAGTTCCACGGACTTTTGTACCCTTTGACTGTTTAACTCTGCCTACCCAATAAAGAGTTGTCGTGAGGATAGTGTGCGTAGTTCCTCTATAGATAAACGATTACTAGTGATGTTACTCAACCACTTAGATCGAGATGCTTCTCTTATCGACATTCTGATGAAATCGATCCGATGCGGACTATTTGTGGCTAATTGAATAGCGTTTGTTAACTAAGTTAGGCTAACAAGGCATCTTAAATCTCAAAAATGACTGTTTCTTATCGCGCTGATCATAGCAATACCTACAATTAAGGTATTATACAAATATGTACTTGTCTATGATTTTTTGTTCAGCTTCATGATTAGCATCTCTCCCTTAGTTGATCTAAAGTTATATTTAAACTAGTTCATTTGAGTTAAAGGCTTAGAAACCCTAACTAATGCGTTGTTTACTCTTTATACTGCTTGCCACTTAGCTATCCCCATTACTGACTAGAGAGTCACTCTACCAGCTTTTATGTTGACTCAAATAATTTATCTATAAACCACCAATCCATTCACCGATAAATTCACAATAATCATCTTTCATACAAGGAATTGTTTATCCAAAGCCGCGCTTACAGAGCGCGTTAATTTTTATCTCCGTCATCTACACTGGTCAGGCTACTCTCAGCGTTGTAAATCCCGTCGGTTTTCATTTTCACACAGACTGTTCGACTGTTCGTTGCATAACGTTGTATCACCGTCTTTCCAGTTACCGGCGAATGCTGTGACGCGGCTACGATTTACACGGCCTATGAACAATGTACTATGTTGCTTAAATGCGGAAAATACATAGTTATTACTGATATAATTAATAATATGATACGTAATGATGTTAAGCCTTGTTGGCGGTTACGGTAGGTGATTAGAAAGAAATGATGTTTACGTGTTAACTGAACTAAATTAAGTAATTTTCTTTTTTTTTATGTGCAGTATATTTATGAACAAAATATGTTGTTAGCTCTTTGTGTTAAGATGTGTAGGTACAGTAAAGGGCATATAGGAGTGCCTTGGGGTATAAACTGCTAAGAATAATATTTCGTATTAGAATTTAATATGAATTGGGGTATTTTAATAAGGTAGAATTCTCAGTCGGTAATATTATGAGCCACAGTTAGTTCTCAATGTAACATTAACAACCAACTAGCATAATGAGATACTTCGCTACAATTTCAGAAGCTTAGAGTCCAAATCGTTTACACGGTACTACGTTAGGTACACTTATTAAGAATAGATAGTACGCATCACTTTCATTTTCGTACCTTATTATTAACGGACAAACCGATAGTGTCGTAATAATTTGTAATTAAATTCGACTTCCTAGAGCTCAACCTACCTAGCGTGAGTGTGCGCTTGCGTGGAACCTGTAATCGTTTAAAACGTAATAATAAATGCATGCCTGTATCATAAGTATAACTAATTATTGTTACCGTAATAATTTACAAAATGAAGCTGTCCAAGTTTTTGTTGGCATTTAAGTACTTGAGGTCGTGATACCCAAGCTGTGCGCTGACTCAGAGATTTAGTATTCTCAAACTCAAGGATAAGCAGACTCACGAAATTGTTAGTGATAACTAGCCTTTTCCGGAGTATTCTGAAAATCACGATTTCTACTGATTACCTGATCGGATATGCACGTCTTTCCTTCCAAATCTACGAGCTCCGTCCCGATGACTAGCTACTTCAAATTAGCCTTCAATTAAAAGATAATGCTAAAGAAATCTTCACGCATTACGAATAGGAAGAGAAACTTCTAACTCAATAGACGGGAAAACGTTCGGAAGTTAGTTCCGAAAATAATAAAAACCTTAAGAATTGAGGAAACGGATGCTGGGAGCGGCGACACGCGAGGCAATATAATTATAATGAGAAAACATTCAAATACAGCCTTCAAGTTTCTTATTAATCTAAGCAGGATTTCGGTAAGAGGATGAAGCATGCTTCCTGTCCTTCAGGCTCTTTTAACTAGCTGTGCGAAGACGCCTGTTTTTTAACTGATTTCACACCAACATGTCCTGACAACTGAAGACTTATGTTGGCAAGGTAGATTCAGGTTATAAAAACCAATGCAGAAACTAACTACTACTAGACTTCTTTATAAAGACACGCTTTTGGATTTGACGCTCAACCTGATAAGGCCCTTACAACATCTAATGATCAATTAAATCTATTCACGCTCAGCCTCCATGAAGCAGCAAATTCAAAAGACACATCAATTCATTAATTTTGATGAATAAGCCGCAGCACACGCACTAGATCTTACAAAGGTAAATCTTATGCGATCAAATAAACGAACAGCTCGATTAATTCATGGCCGGTGACACAATATGCACGTGCTGTTCAAATCTAGGGCTTTATTTGTCAATGGTAATTTGTATGGTCGGGGTTTTTACTTTGCTTGTAAAGGACAAGTGCAAACATTTACAGATTATGGCTTCAGTAATTGGAGACACACCAGTAGAAGAGGAATTGAGGAACATTGTGAAACTAGAGCAAGTTTCAAGGTCAAACCCTTCCACTTGTACTATGAGATATACATACTTAAATGTGATCTACTTCAACTTTACTGCTGTACGAAAGCGATCGAATTTCTATTAAAGAACCCAAAAGTTTATATTAAGTGTTAGAGAGAATTAGGATCAGTTTTATATCAACAAATCTCGTCTTCAGAGGCCCTGTTGTCGTTTTCTCAATAAGTTCTTTTCCTCATGGCTGTTCTTCTTAAGCTTAGAGGAATGTTATAACTAATCCACGTGTTAACCCTGGCACTGGACAAGTGGACAGCTGTGTTGTCGTGACGACACTGACACACATGTAGCACATATCTCCGAACAGGTTCAACTAGATCTTCATCTGTGTCGTCTGTCGTAACACTCGTAACGCTAATGGTACGATTGTGGCCATACAAGTAATGTGGATTAATTGATCGTGATGCAAGTGTGGATTGCCTCATTATGATGTTACGGATAAAAATAAAAACAAACGATTTGATCTGAGATACCTTGATGGACCACGCAAAATACTCGCATATGACGTGGAGTTGCGGATACCAGCCCGTTATACAATACAATACCTTGATAGACTTTCTGGATTATTTCTGTCGAATTCAAAATAAACAAGCTACTGCAGCTTGCAAATTGACATATTGGACAATGACTCTCCACAATTTCCAATGACAAGAACTTGAAAAAGATTACATTCCAAAATTTTTAGACAGCTGAAGTTATCTACAATGATTATTATGATTTAACCTGATATTTTACCATTTTGGAAGTTCCAGCTGCTTGAAAATTATTATTGCTCACCGTTCTAAAATCATTGTCTCTTGATTGAAAAACAATATTAACTTTGTCGCTGTCGCAATGTTTTGCAAAGATTTGTAAACGTCGACATTTTCTTCACTTGGTACATTTTCATCATCAGGTTTACACCTTGCAGTATCTTTTGCAAACGCATTTATGGCTTGATTATTATTAAAAGGCACGCATGTTACAGATGGATATTGAGTAATTCTATAAATCGTATCCACGGTATCGGGGGCAGGCGGTGAAATGCTAATATGATGGCAGCGGGTTTTCCTACGCAAACCCAGCGTTACGTAACACGGGGGCACTGCAGATCAAGACAGAGAAAAGACTGCATTCCTGTCTGGGAAACTATTATCACTAAATTAGTTTTGTCATTAAGTCCAAATATTAAGTCTCGTTTTCCGAATACTTTGTAAATCCAAACAAGACTTCATAAATTCTGTGAGCAATTGACATTGCACTACCACTATTGTCACATTTTTTTACTACCATAGTTTCATTTACTTTCATTTTCTGTTACCACTTTCACAAAAGCCAATTAAAACAGTTTTGAGTTTTTTGACGCCCTATAATTGTTTTTTTATTATTATTATTATTTTAGTTTAGTTATTTTTGTAAATATTTTACTGTTAATTTTAGTTTTTAGATGTAAATATAGTATGTATTATATTAGAACTAAAACAACAATAAAATATTAAAACAAATATTCTGTCTACCTGCAAATAAGTCTACCATCAAAGTCAATCTAAATTGTTACAGTGTTCGCAAAACACGCTCAAAATTATGAGCCACTTAAGCAAATAAGTTGGAAACACGTGCAATACACTGTAATTATGTTAATATTACATTACCTACATCAACAGCGTAAATGTTAACTTAGGTTAGGGTTGGCAAACTTGGAAGTTTAACTTTCGACAAGAACTGCGTGGTTTATTACGCAATAGACAGTGGTGATGCCCTTTAATTTGACAATTCATAAAAAATCCATAGACAATCCTTACAGACTCCTTTCGCCTTGTCCACGTTCATACATCGTAATAGTATCTATGGTCAGTCATACAAGAACGCCGGTAACTACTACGCACCCGACCTTTCTGGACAACCTATGAGTGTTGACAATCCTATCACGCGTTGCATTTAGAAATATGATCCAACTCAAGTTCAAGATGTTTTGCATTTGACTGATACTTTTAACATCGTTTTTCCTCTATCATTCTATGGCCTAGATAAATAGTTGTAGCTCTAAGCAATGGCTAAACCAAGATCAGTGCTAATCCGACCGACGTTCTAAGCAACCATTTCGTATATATCTACTTTAATACTACTTTCGATGAAAGCGAACTTAATCCTGCGTCAATAATTTGCTTAGCATAGTGTCGATTTTCGAAGACTTAGCGCGTTCTAAGTATTTGTCGTTAGTATTTGTGTTACTTCCAACAACGTCTAGAAATTGACAACCGTACGCCGTCAGCTCACGTGTCAGCAGTATTATCACGTAATAGGTACTACCTATACACTGGAAAACCGGTAACAGTTACCACCATTACACAATTACCGAAAACAGGGGCAACCTTAATGCCCTGCACGTGTACTGACCACGGTTCACACTCGTGGGTGCGCCCGCGCAGACTACGTGTGGTAAATGGATCACACATGTCGTATTCTTGCTCACTGTTTGTAAAACCGGATACTCAATAGCGGCTGTAGTTTTGTTACTGTCTAACCATGTCAGGCATGTCCAGCCCAAATATATGGGCGAAAATTGGATATAGCGACCTACTCACACTTTTTGTCAAAGTATGCTACATAAGGCCGATGGGGTCGAGAAGTGCTAGAGTGGAGACCGCGGACTAGCAAGCGCAGCGTAGGACGTCCACCAACGAGATGGACAGACGACCTTATAAAGGTCGCCGGAAGACGCTGGATGCAGGTCGCTTCCAACCGGTATATGTGGAGATCTAAAGGGGAGGCCTATGTTCAGCAGTGGACGTCCTATGGCTGAGATGATGATGATGATGTTGATGATAATCTAGCAGATCAACTGCCACCTTGACACACTGAAATAATTTGTTGCTAAGCCTTCTAGTGAAATCGATCCTTAAAGGAGAGCAGTTGGGTCACAACATTTCGCTAGTGAGTAACAAGCTTACACTGCGCATGATTCTACGAGTAGGTTGTGTTTGCATGCAGCTGTCTTACTCCGGTGTCGAGATATAAATGTGATTAATTGACCTTTGCTGTGATTAGATCTGATCTGAAAATGTGATTCAACTGTGTGATTTGGATTGCATGTGTGATATGGTTAGGGTTAATTGGTTTACGCCTTTTACAGAATTCGGTGGTAAATTAGTTTTGTAGCCCGATCTGGATTCGTATGGCGGTTTTATTGAAACACTGTTAAAATTTAAGTTTCCGTAACAGCATTCTTGAAAAATCACAGTATTACGAACATCCTGAGAGAAGTTGGCACAATACTTATAACGTAAAAAGAACAAAGATGTGGATGTTAATGATGATAGTTACTCATAAAAAAAAACTTTTAAAAAAAATGTAACCGACTTCCCACAAAAAAGTTCAAAATAACCTGCAAAAAAACTTTTCTTTCGAAAGTCGTTGACTTTCTTTATTGATTTCATTGACTTTTTGTCACCGACTTTCGAAAGAAAAGTTTTTTTGCAGGTTATTTTGAACTTTTTTGTGGGAAGTCGGTTACATTTTTTTTTGAAAAAGTTTTTTATTTTATCCTTTTTAGTTTCAATATTCAACCTTCTTACATGTGCACTAAAATATTGTAATCTGTAGCACCGGTTATAACATCCCCCATGTATGTACCTACTCTTACACAATGAGCAACATTTGAAAACTACTTTACCAAAGTAAATGAAAATTTTATGGGACCAAATGGCAGATATACTGTATCGAACAAAAAAAGAATCATCGAAATCGGACCAGAAACCTCGGAGTAATCAGTGTAGAAAATGTTGAAAACTTTTTAGGTTTTTGTTGATTTTTGTAGATTTTTCAAAAAGTGCTAGTCTGATTTTGATAAAATTTTAATAGGACCATTCGGGAAGTATACATACCCTTTCCAACAAAAAAAGTTTTTTTCAAATCGGTTGGTAAATCGGAGTTATGCCCGAACAAACATAAAAAAATCCTTTTGGAAGTCGGTTAAAAACAGAAATAATCTGGATAGACTAAACTTAAATGAATGTAGTCTACTTTGTTGTTAATATTTGGTTTGTCATCATTACAGATTCCCTGATCTTAACATATTCAGTTAGTTAGAAATCATTTATTTACATAAGATCTCGTCAACAGGTCCACAGACTAAAATATTTATGTTCGACAGCTACAAACGGATTACATAACAGATCCACTTCCGAAAGCCTAAGTAGATAATAAAATTATCTAATTTCGCGAACACTGCGAATTATTAAATCATCTAGGTAACAGGTTTATGTTCTAACATCCGGAACACATAAATAAAAGATGTGAATTTTTATTTTATTTAATTTGCGATCGTATTATGTTATATAATTTTGATGTGATAAAGTTATTACTGGCAATGCAATAAATAATATTATTTTAAATTAAACAAATAATAAGTCGATGATAAGAATTTCCTTCATAAGTTAATAGTCGGTCGCAATGATATAATATGATATAAAAAGTTAGCATTATTCGAAAATAGGTGTCATTGGTTTGCAAATGTAGCGACATAATTGATTTCTTTTGAATATAATATTATTAAATAAATGTTATCAAACCACTTTCGTTCTTTGCTGACAAACTTAACAATTAATTTACAAACTATTTAAAACATAAAACAAAAGAAAATCGCTGGATCACAGGCATAGGGTAAATCCATGGTCGTTGGGTAAATCAGAGTTCAATTAGCTTTTTTTTGTGTACAGTCTATATTTTCCTCTATAGCGCCCTGCACACGTAAAGTTCGGACTGCGGGAAACAGCACGCGCCATTCCATCCCTCGCTCCGAACTGTACGTGTAGATGTGCGAGTCTAACAGTCCGATCTGGCAGATCGACGCGAGCGCAAATCTCACAGTTTTACGCGCGTATCACGTACCTATAAACGTAAATTGAAAAAACTGGCGGTTTGGATCGTCGAGCCTACAGTCTAACACACGAAACATGAGCCTGGAAAATGGCGGCAAATTCAAAAAATCAGTACATCTAAAATCTCTATATATCATCTAAAATACATTTTGATACTTGAATTTACATCATGGATTACTTAGTAATCCATGATGTAAAGTGTAATTGTAAAATGTATTTTTCTTACTATATGCAGTGATACCAGATGTAGATTTTTTGAATTTGCCGCTATTTTCCAGGCTCATGTTTCGTGTGTCAGACTCTATCACAGGGTACATTTGTTTGATCCGTGAACATCCGTGTCTCTGGAAGCTAAAAAGTAAGAAGATAGTAAGAGTACTATGAGAAACAAAGCATATGACGTTTGTTGAATTTTGCAAGTCAGTAGGTTTTATTCAGCTCATCGCGATTAAGTCAACAAAAAAAAAATAAGAGGTGCATTTCGCAAAGATTTGACGAAAGTAACGGAACAAAAGTAACTAACTACAAATCTAGCTAACGCGAGTCCAAAAATCCTCGTCCATTTTTCTTACCACTGCGTAGAAAACTTTTGAAAGTTTAACGTTCCACGCGCCAGTACAAACTGTAGTCCAAACTCTTGAAATCAGATTTACACGCACAGTTCGGAACGTTTGGCACTATTCTGTTTATCTTAATGAATCATTACTTGATTCAAAAAGTGGCCTCATTAGGTAGGTACTTTACAAATCCGAAAGAATTCTTAGTACCTACTTTGAAACCAAAGACATTCAAATCTATTTGATTGAAACTAACGATTAGTTAATAAATAGACCTTAAAACCTAACACGGGACAAATCAGGCGAAATCGATTTCTTGTTTTGTAATCCTTACAACGATTTCGTAGGAGAATAGCGCCCCGCACACGTACAGTTCGGACCGCGCATCTTGGACTGCGTTCCGGACCGCAGCAGTTTGGACTGCGGATCAAACTGTTATGCTAAATACGATTAAAAATGCATTCACGGTTTGGACTGCGGATGAACGTTTACGTTTATACGTGATGCGCGCGTAAAACTGTGAGATTTGCGCTCGCGTCGATCTGCCAGATCGGACTGTTATAGATTTGCACATCTACACGTACAGTTCGGAGCGAGGGATGGAATGGCGCGTGCTGTTTCCCGCAGTCCGAACTTTACGTGTGCAGGGCGCTAATGTTTACGAAATTACGCATCCGTTCAGGTTTCCACGTGTGCGCATCTTCGACAAAATCGTTGTTTTCTAGGGACAAAAGTAACACAACTATAATCTCTATCCAATGCAATTTTCACTTTTCCATCTCCGATATCGCAGGTACCTACTTAATACCTTTATCTTTCCTTTTTAACCGACTTCCAAAAGGAGGAGGTTCTCAATTCGGATGTTTATATATATATTTTTTTTATGTTTGTTCGGGCATAACTCCGTCGTTTACCAACCGATTTGAAAAATTCTTTTTTTGTTGGAAAGGGCTTCCCGAATGGTCCCATTAAAATTTTATCGAAATTGGACCAGCACTTTTTGAAAAATCAACAAAAATCAACAAAAACCTAAAAAGTTTTCAACATTGTCTACACCGATTACTCCGAGGTTTTTGGTCCGATTTCGATGATTCTTTTTTTGTTCGATACAGTATATCTGCCATTAGGTCCCATAAAATTTTCATTTAGTTTGGTGCAGTAGTTTTCATTTTCAGCTCATTGTGTAAGAGTACATACATGGACGATGTTATAACCGGTGCTACGGATTACAATATTTTAGTGTACATGTAAGAAAATTATGTATTTGACAATAATTTTGGTTGAATATTGAAACTAAAAAGGATAAAATAAAAAACTTTTTCAAAAAAAAATGTAACCGACTTCCCACAAAAAAGTTCAAAATAACCTACAAAAAACTTTTCTTACGAAAGTCGGTGACAAAAAGTCAATGAAATAAAAAGAAAGTCACCGACTTTCGAAACAAAAGTTTTTTTGTAGGTTATTTTGAACTTTTTTGTGGGAAGTCGGTTACATTTTTTTTTTGAAAAAGTTTTTTATATCTCTCCGATACCGTAGGTAGAATGCCATTTCGTCTAAATGCTTTCGTGTCTTTATAGGCCTCCCTTTGACTTGCCCTACCTTCCTACCCTTCCTTTTTAGGGTTCCGTACGTCCGAATACAAAAACGGAACCCTTATAGGATCACTCGTGTGTCCGTCTGTCTGTCGCTTACAGTCAATTATCTCCGAATATACTAAACCGATTAGGTTGAAATTTGGTACACATATCAATTCCTGTGACCCAAGCACAGAGGTATGACGTGAATAGATGAAATCTGTATGTGGGAGGTAATTTTTGGGGGGGAAGGGGAAAATGAAAAAAAAGTTTTGAAAAGTGCATCGTGTGACATATCATATGAAATGTCTTGTTGAGACAATCTTAAATGTATTTTTTTTGTAATTTTAAAATAAATAGTTTCCAAGTTATTCAAGAAAATAGACGAAATTTGGCCATTCCTCCTCCCCTCTTATCTCCGAAACTACTGAACCTAAAATTTTGAAAAAAATACAGTAATTAGTTTTCTACTTATAGATTGTAGGAAAACCTATAAGAAGTCCATATCTGTATATGGGAGGTAATTTTTGGGGGGGAAGGGGAAAATTAAAAAAAAATATTTGAAATCTGCATCGTGTGATATACCAAATGAAAGGTCTTGTTGAGACAATCTTAAATATATTTTTATTGTAATTTTAAAATAAATAGTTTCCAAGTTATTCAAGAAAATAGACGAAATTTGACCATTCCCCCCCCCCCTTATCTCCGAAACTACTGAACCTAAAATTTTGAAAAAAATACAGAAATTAGTTTTCTACTTATAGATTATAGGATAACCTATAAGAAGTCCATATCTGTATATGGGAGGTAATTTTTGGGGGGGGAGGGGAAAATTTAAAAAAAATATATTTGAAAACTGCATCGTGTGACATATCAAATGAAAGGTATTGTTGAGACAAACTTAAAAGTATTTTTTTTGTAATTTTAAAATAAATGGTTTCCAAGTTATTAAAAAAAAAATAGACGTAGCTTGACCATTCCCCCCCCCTTATCTCCGAAACTACTGAACCTAAAATTTTGAAAAAAATACAGGAATTAGTTTTCTACTTATAGATTATAGGATAACCTATAAGAAGTCCATATCTGTATATGGGAGGTAATTTTTGGGGGGGAAGGGAAAAATTAAAAAAAAAAAATATTTGAAAAGTGCATCGTGTGACATATCAAATGAAAGGTATTGTTGAGACAAACCTTAAAGTATTTTTTTTGTAATTTTAAAATAAATGGTTTCCAAGTTATTCAAAAAAAATAGACGAAGCTTGACCATTCCCCCCCCCCTTATCTCCGAAACTACTGAACCTAAAATTTTGAAAAAAATACAGGAATTAGTTTTCTACTTATAGATTATAGGATAACCTATAAGAAGTCCATATCTGTATATGGGAGGTAATTTTTGGGGGGGAAGGGGAAAATAAAAAAAATATTAAAAACTGCATCGTGTGACATATCAAATGAAAGGTCTTGTTGAGACAATCTTAAATATATATTTTTTGTAATTTTAAAATAAATAGTTTCCAATTTATTCAAGAAAATAGACGAAATTTGACCATTCCCCCCCTTATCTCCGAAACTACTGAACCTATTTTTTTTGAAATACAGAAACTAGTTTTCTACTTATAGATTACAGGAAAACCTATAAGAAGTCCATGATATTAAAATAACATGGTAAATCACTCAATATTGTGCGTACCAAATTGGGTCAGATTTAAAAAAAAACGTGATAGGTAACATCGTACGGAACCCTCTTCACGCGAGTCCAACTCGCACTTGGCCGGTTTTAGTTACTATACTGTATGCCCTACTCTCATTTCGATCACGCACCGTCTTCAGTGACATTTCCTTGTGTTGCCAGCATTTCTTGTAGCTGTCAGTAAATAGTGTTAACTAAGGAGGTGATTACACAATCGAAAGTGAAAACGTACAGAATGTCATATCAACACGCGATGCGGTCGCGCTTCTGTTTAGTCAACGTAATCATCGGGAGTGACTGAGCTTATTTTTGTAGTAAGGAGTCATCGGAAATTAAAGATGTAACACAGAGAAAGAAAAGAAAAAGAAGATAGAATAAATGTTAGTGGTGGTTTTTATGACATTAGTACACGAACAGTCTTGAACTGGAGAATTAGGACAAATTGTAGGTATCTGCTTTAGGCTATCAGGATATTTTACTAATTCCTAATTATAAAAAGAAATTAGGTACTTTATTTTTTGTCGAAAATATACTAAAAACATTGGCCAGAACAAAAAATTTCATCTGCTAACATTCTGTGGGAGACCTATTCCTGCTTACACCGTGAATCGAAATCATAAGATGTTTGAATGCTTGTTAATAAATAAAAATACATAACCCGTTAAATTAAGTTTAACGTTGTTGGTTTGCCCGCGAGCAATTTTATGGTGCGAACTAAAGTTATCTTAATGTAATCTTATCTAGATATAATTATTTATTTAAAGTTCATCCAGTATCGTATTGGCCAAATAAGGCCATGCTTGTTTAGTAAACCTTTGGGCAGCGGCTTTGATTTAATAAATCTGCTACTTTGTGCGTCTGTGTTTCCGAATACATACAACCCTAATCTCTTCAAAGTTAGAGTGAACAGGCTTCTCCTGGGTAAGCTCGCTCCATCGTCGACCTTGTCTAAGGCTAAGTTCAGATGAACGCGCGACGACGCGCGGTTGGCTCGGCGCGCGGTTTAAGATTGTAATAAATCAATGTTGTTGTGTACATGACCGCGCGTCAACGCGCGTGCCCGCGCGCTCCGCTATACACCGCGCGCTAGATGTTGACCCGCACGCCACCGCGCGGTGACGCGCGGTTTAAGATCTACAATCCTGTATCGACCTGTTCAGTTGACCGGCGCGGTTTGAGGCGGACGGACGCAAGGAGCGACGAAAAAAATGGAGGACCGGCCGGCATATCAATGGATTTACTGATAGACGAAATTGAAAAAAGAGATGCGATTAGGAATCTTAGTGTGGCATTTAAAGTCACAAACAGGCTTAAAGAAAGTCTTTGACTTAAAATAGGGTGCACCCAGTATCGTCTTTGCTTTCGACGGCGACGTCGCAGTTTGCGGGATAAAACCCACAAGCAAATTGCCTCCTCCTCGTCCATTTTCACTGAATGTTCACGCTAGACTGTCGCGTGCAAGCTGCCGCCATCTGAACAGGTGAATCGCGCGGCAGCGCGCGTCGTCGCGCGTCCATCTGAACTTAGCCTTAGTCACTCCTGATCTAGACTAAAGTCAAGAGCAAACCCATCAAACATGGACAATCCATGTATTACAAAGTAGCAAATTCTAGGTACTGGTATTCTAGGTACGGTACCAGTACCTACTACTTAGCTGACCTGGCAAACTTCGTACCGTCTCAGAATCAGTTACTCACCTTTTAAACTAGGGATGCATCGATACGCCTTTACGCCGATACGATAAAATATTAAGATAAAATAAATAAATCACAAGACAGATGTTTTAATTTAATTTAAAAGTAGTGATATTTATATTTTAGCAATTAAAATTAACATTAATAAGATTTTAAAGTAATCTTAAATTTTTCGGAGAAAGGCGATTTCGCAAGTATGATTGGCAAAGGTTTCCCCGGGCATAGTTCGAGGCTCGTTTGCAACGAAATAGACGAGACACACGCTCGTTTACACTACATTTTTAAATTAAAAAGTATTTATTTATTTATTTTATTTTAAGGACAACCAACAAATACAAACAATCGTTGAATCGGTCATAAAAATTTCGTCGATACCGATATATTGGCTAACCCGAAGTAGGTATCGCCGGTGCCGATAATACCGATATATCGGTATCGGTTTCTGATGCATCGCTATTTTAAACCTTGTCTGGACAAAAATTAGCCAAATCGGTCCAGCGCAGCGATTCTCGAGTTTTAGCGAGACTAACAAACAGCAATTTATTTTTATATTATAGGTATCAATTCCCGAACTTAGTTAGAAAAACTTCGCCATGTTTTTATCGCCAAACGCATTGGTTACACATCGACTCCGCATCTCATTGACGAGTCTAACAAGTTTCGTTCATTGCACAAGTGTGTACTCGCCTCAAAACAAGAAAATGAACTACCACTTCTTTGTGTTGTAACTCTGTAGGTAACACTTATTTCCGCAAGATATTAAAAGCTGCCAATTTGTGTTACGAAACTAGACAAACGGCATAATTTTTAATTACATATTTGGCTTCGTTGAGATCATTTTACGCACTTTTGTTGTGAGAGTACATAAAAGTTGCCAACTTGTCGGTCATTGAACTTATGACCTCTGTTAACATAATAAATCATTCTGATTCGCATGTCTCAAAGAAGCAGTCTTATAATACCGGAAATGAGAAAATCGTGATTTACGACTGAGACGTCTAAGTTTAAGATGAAACTTACCAACACAAGATTTACACGTAGGCAAACAGATATTATCTAACTTTGAGCGAGTTGGTACTGCCACAGATACCCACGGCTAAAATAATAAATCATTTGCGGAAAAAAATAAACAGAAGTTACGATTCCCTACTCTATAATCATCATCTACAGTTATAGACAAAACAATCGAAATGTCTCAATCGTGATCAAATCCACTTAAAAACGCTCCAAATACCAAATATTGCTTATTTGCATAACGTTCAAAATATTTGCAAAAATACGGAAAATGATCAACCGAAGTGTTTCTGGTCACGAATCATAAATAATTAAAAGTGACGAAACGGATTCGTGGAGCGTTGCGTTATACTTGACAATGAAACTGACGGCGCACGATATGCGCCCGCGCACCTTCTGAAATGAGCACAGGGTTGGCAATAGTGAGTCTTTGGTCAAAGATTGAAACATGACAAATTCCAGTAGTATAAAAATATTTAGAAATCTACGAATTAAGAAGCCTGCGTGAATACAAAAGGAATGAAGCTAAGCTTGAATATAAATCAGTGACATAATACATTCTTACAGCAAGGAAGAATCATATGAAGCGGCAACTGACATAATGATCAACAACAGTAATTAATAAATAAGAACAGAATGTTATGACAAGATAAAGTATGACACATAAAGACACAAAACATAAATCTTTTTATCGAGTCACAATGGGATAAAGAATAACTCATTTATTTGCATTGTATCGCAAATCCCCAAATACTTAAACTTGACTCAGCATGACGTTTACAACAAAGTTACGGATACAAAATCTGACAGGTGACAACCCTAATCATATTTGAAAACAATGCAACGCTATCGTGCTCCAGCGCATTAATAAAGCTAAGCAAAGCTGCGGTGACCTTCGATGGACGGATACGAGAGATAGTGCAGATTATTACTACACGAGCTTGCTTGTTCACGGACTAACAATAGGTGACCTGAAAGGAGTGACAATGACTACAATAACTGAACCTTGAACTGTGGATAATTGGACGTAAGATTACAACGAATGGATTAAGGAAGGACGTATCTAATGAGACGAAAAACACAAACAACAACATCATATTTGAAGCAGATAAGAATACACAAGTTGACGCGTGGACTGAAATACATAATTTTGTATGAACCGATTAGAAAAGAAAGAGCAAAAATGTCAAGGCAAGCAAGCAACTTGCATCAGACCTCAGAATAAGATGAAAGTGACTGACATATCGTCGGTCAAATACCCCATGCCAGCACTTAAATTAAGTATAGATGGACTTTTGTCTGAAGACACATCATTAAACCTCCTTCCAACATTTGGATAAATTAATGCTACTTTAAATAAGACAGTAGAAACAGACTCTTACTACCCTCTTAAATCATAATGAAGTGAAACTGAAAAAATACAACCACACATTTAGAAGTTCGATAACCCGATCACCTCAGATGCGTTCACCTCTCAAATAGTAAGTAGATCATTCCAAGTGGCGACACAGGTGCATTAGCAAAATCTCGTCACGGAACAGATCCCAAACAATACTATTGTTCAGCGAACACTTATTGCAACTGCAGACTCACCGGAGCTGACAATGCGCAAGCACAAGCTTCCATTTCACACCTCGATGATTCTGATGGAGAAAGCAGTAGCTCGTGTTATTTGTGGTACTGTGTTACACCCGCTTGATATAATAAGCACCTATACAAGACTTTTTTCTGGTCTATTTGGTTCGGTAACAATTTTTAGGTATTTTACGGTCTGTAAGACTGATTGGTTAGATGACAGGTTGTGTGATTTAAGATCTTGTTTGAAGATTGTTACGGCTTGGATTCGTGTAACAGTTCTAAAACAGTTATGTTTTTCTGTTTTGTCTCCTTTCACGTTCTTTCAACTCATTCATCATTAGCATTCTGCATTTTTTATCCTTTTTTCTTTTTAATCATCAAGAGAGGACTCATTCCTACCATCCAGAGCGGGACGCGAGGGACTGTCAGAGTTTTACTGACTAATATCCACGGTGTCTCTCAATAGCCCTTTATGTTCCAGGGTCACGGTTGTCTATTTATGTTTTGTTTTGGATTCTGTGTCATTTAAGCTTTTATCAACTCATCATCAGTATCCATTTCCTGCGTTGGCGTAGTTATCTTCCTCTTCAAATGCATTCGGTGTGTCCAAGTCACGTGTGGCATTTACACATAAAGCATTGACACACAGACATTCAATTAATGGCCAATAAAATGTATTTATTGACGATTTCCTCATCAAATTGCAGTTACATGCTTCACAACTTTTCATCAAAGCCGCGTATTTTCTTCAACAACGCGCATTTGGTAAGATAATAAAAGATTTCATCAATCGCTATGTACGCAATTTATTTTAGACACTAATTGGTAAAAAACATTGCAATTCACTTAGTAATAGCAGAAATTAAAAGGCAGACTGCGGAAACTATTCATTTCAGTAAACATTTCAGTGAAATATTTTGAAAGACTTGAACACAAACGCTTACGTCGACATGAACAAACGACCGCTATCGTCCAATTATTATTATTATTATCCATCAGAAACTTTATCCAATAGATAATTATGAGATTTAGAGAATACAACAACAGTAATACAGTCGTTAACTGAATCTAAGCTATCAATCAAATTATGTACAGTCACGAGCAATAACATGTAAACACTTAACAAAATTCAAACGCTTTAAAATAAGACCTATTCCGTAATAGTAAGGCTTCTAAAATAGAAGTCTAATGAAAAGGCAAAAGTTTAATCAATATGGTAGCAGAACATCGCTTTTGAATACTGCTTAGTGTATACATACTATTGCTCGTGATTGTACCATCTGCAACAGTTTTTCAGCCCCACAGGGTTGTCCCACGTCAACGATTGATTCTAATTAATAAATCATCAAGTACTTAAAGCTACCTAATAAGTTATTTTTATACCCGGAAATGATCCAATCCGCAACAGTCATAGCCTGGGTGTAAAAAAAGCCATATCAAATAGAAAAAGAAACACAAAACATTTATTACGTTTCTGTCATAAACAAAAGGTCAAGTTCTTGATTTCAAATACTAAAGTTCATTTGAACTGTTTGTATTTATTTAACTGCTTCCTTATTCTCAAAAATATTGCGTTTCATTGAAACACTAAAATGTTAAGTATTTAATTATGAAATATGTTAGTCGGTGCTAATTTAGAGCTGAAGTTAATAGCATTTATTAATTGTTAGGTAATTTCGAAGTGTGTTAGTTTTAGAATTGATTGTTTATACTTTACTAGCTTTTGCGTTCCTTCCCCCTTATTGCCAACTTATGTATACTCAGAACCAAAGCAGCTTTCAACTGGGTTTGGTATTTCAATAGTTTCGGAGCCTATTCAATACAAACAAACAATAAAATCTTTCTTCTCTATAATATTAGTGTAGATTGAACATCCAAAATTTTTAACACTGTTAGCAGGGACCATCCCTTGCATGATCCTGATAACTACCGGCTATATTCCAAACCAGGGCTAATAATATAGGCCACTGCTTCTTGGACTGCCGCACCAAGATTCGAGCTGTGAGGATAGTACGATAATATGAACACGATTTCTATTTCGATTTCTAAATCAAAATTACGAAAATAATAATTATGATTGATTTTTAAATTACCAAACAGACAGCCCTAGCATTAGTTTGCACATTTGCTAATATAAACTGACATATTGAAATATACGTTTTCCGATATGGATCATTGATTTATTCACGAGTCCTTATTGAAAAGTATTTTCCACATGATACGAGAGACTGCCGGCAGAGAGTGAATATTTTAGAAAATTGCCCAGCGTTCACTACATTGAATGAAGTCGATTAACGATTTCCTTTATCGATAGGTGTGTTGTTGATCGATATCTATTGCTAAAATGTCAAGAAAGTGATTTACACAATATGTAATAGGATGCTAGAAGTGTAATGTAGGATAATAAACTAGGAACTTTTAAGCACGCGCGTCAATGAACAGTGGAAGCGACTTCAAAAGGCTTGTAGCAGGCGAAATATCATGCTCCGTGGTCTCCAGATGTTTGAGATTTGTTGTATAATAAGTATTTATGTTTGGATATTCATTTTTTTAAATTAATTTTATTTGTCAAATTTCATACAAGTTAATCAAACAATGCTTTGTTGGTCGCGGGACTTATCAAATTATCTTGACCCTGGAACGTAAAGGGCTATTGAAAGACACTGTGGATTTTAGTCAGTACAAGTCTGACAGTCCTTCCCGCTCTGCCCTGAGTGGGAGGGCTCATTAAGAGCTAAACCTACCTGAAAGAGTTCTAATGTGGGCGCCCCACTGTAATTTGGAATCAATAGTAATACCCAAGAATACAGTTACTGCAATAGCATATTGATGATTTTACCACGATAAAAAAACAGTGCTTCGTTTAATCCTCAAACATAAAATAGATTTTTATTTATTTATAGGTGCTCTTTATGGGGGAGGCAAGTAGTGGGATAGAACAGGTTGCCTGCCATATGCGCTAGATGACTTGTATAGCTTTCTGTCACTTTCACACACTGGAATAATTCCTCTCTCTTTAAGATATCATAGTAGGCCACCTGACTGCCAAAAATAGGATAGATTTGACGAAAATTGCAAATATATCAATTGGTAAATTGGCAAAGAAATCTCGCAACTTTAATGATTCATGTGACAAGAAATTACTAATTATGCAACTTTATGTCCTACCAGTAACTTGACACCAAAAAGAATACATTTTAGCACAGCAGCTTTCATCACATTAATTACGCGAGTAAATGCTAAAGGACCGCACCCAAAAGTTACGCCAAAGTAATGCAACATTTAACTTAATATGTAAGACATATCTGACGACCTACTAAAGGTTCACCTGAATATATTCCTTTTAAGGGCAGCAACGATTCTTTTTCCGGTTACAGCCTATAGAGTCTCTTGTTTTGGAAGCTTATGCAATGGAGAATATAAACAGTTAAATTAACCTAGAAGGGACGACATTTTGTATTGATTGGTGGCTATATTTGCATCGATATTTTTTGGATCGGGATTTTTAATAAGTTTTACAGTGTAAAAGACATCAACGCGCACTTCACGTTACTTAAACTTCGAGACTAATGTTCTGAACCATCAATTTTTTAAAAACCGGCCAAGTGCGAGTTGAACTCGCCCATGAAGGGTTCCGTAGTAGGAAGCATGGATAAGGGATTTAATTATATTGAGATTAGTAAGTAATATACACAAACAGTAAAAATAACTTTGTTTTTCATAGTGTTTGTATGAATAGCACAATTATATTTGCGGTTTTTGAAAATGTACTATATCTCCAAAACTGCTAACTGTATCTCATCCAAACCAATTTTCGTTGGAAGTTTTTGTTGAGATCTACATCATATATTTTTTTTAGTTTTATCATTCTCTTATTTTAGAAGTCACAGGGGGGGGACACAAATTTTACCACTATGGAAGTGTCTCTCGTGCAAACTGTTCAGTTTAGAAAAAAATGATATTAGTAACCTCAACATAATTTTGAAAGACCTATCCATAGATACCCCACACGTATGGGTCTGGTGAAAAAAAAAGTTTGAGTTTCAATTCTAAGTATGGAGGGCACCCCCAAAATTTGTTTTGTTTTTATTTTTGTGTGAAAATCCTAATGCGGTTCACATAATACATCTACCTACCAAGTTCCAACAGGATAACTCTTATACTCTCGACAAAAAGTGGCTGTGACATACGGACGGACAGACAGACAGACATGACGAATCTATAAGGGTTCCGTTTTTGCCATTTGGCTACGGAACCCTAAAAAGTGTCTGCTAATAAATTATTACATATTTTTGGGGGTTTAAAATCATCTGTTGACAGCGTGTACGTTAATCGGATCGAGTAAACAGGGATTCGTAGTACCTTTGGTATACATACGTGAAACGTATGACACTAATGACTTTTAGATTTAATGTACTCGTAGCTGGTTGCCCAGATAGGTCGTAGACCTTACCGCTCATAAAACTCAATGGTTAATGCATAGCTGCACGTGTGTTTTCGAAAGTTACAACTTCCGATTTTTTCTTCTAATCGCAGGAAATGTTACACATGTCTCATAGAAGTATCCGAAGCCAAGTTCACACATAAATTATTTAATCACAACTTCGCCAGCCAGTAAATCATAGCTGGAATTTCTAAGAAATGCGAACCATTTTAGTCCACATTCTGACAGCCATAATTGTTCGTATTGAACTATTATCTTGTCTCTTAACTCACTTAAATCTTCCGTAAATTGGAGCGAATACGCAATAGTGGCCTGATCTCACAGAATCACACCTGCTTTATCATTGAACGTGTGCGACTGCGAACCAGTTCCACTGTCATCAAATTAAATCGGCGCACATTACACAACGGCCCTGCGTCTGCGCACTGCAGCGTCCATTTTGGAGAAATTGCCACCATTACGTAACGCCGAGACTCCGATCAGTACATGCTTTACACTTGATATTTATAAAGTTAATTTTGAACGAAAGTGAAATTTAATCCAATTTGACTTCCGACAGCTGTATGTTCGCTGTAACTGTGAGATGGATACGGGAAGTAACGTTCTACAAACTGTAATTGAATCACAATCACTCGATTACACTTGCAAATAAAAGAAACTAGCATAAATTGTTAGAAGCAATGGACATTACACTAACGAGATGTTCAGTACCATTTCCTGTATACTACTCTTTACCTTATACTTTCCAAGTAAAATCTCGATTGTTGTTACCACGTTCAGCAGTGGGCACTCAATTGGTTGAAAGATGATGTCCATGTTAAAAGAGCTATTTTACGGATTTAATGTTTCAACCAAACAAATTAATTGTTTCAGGTGGAGATATTTGCTGACGATACTTCTGCTCGGCGTGGCTTTTGCAGCTGAAGATGAGGACAGCATACCTGACGCAGGAGTTGACAGTGATGAATTAGCCCTGGATCAAGAGGTAAGAATCGATGACGATAGAAATGCAGCAACAGCTGTTAAAAAAAGACTCATTAAATAGACTTGAAGACTCTCATGCAATTGGATTATCGGAAAGACAGATTCTAAAACCGGTACTGGAAGAATGATTGCTGCTTCTAATGTAGGTAACCGTGATCCGTGGGCATGAGATATGAGAAGCTACTATTTTCTTGCCAAAATATGTGGGGATGTGGGATCAGAGTCAAACAGCTTGCTTTTTACACTTAATGAATTTATTTTTCAAAAGTCAACTACGACACGTCTTCCTTTTAAATCTTAAACCGCCATCTTTTTGTTCATACCTCGCTCTCACTCTCTCCTCATATATCCATCCCTTTCGTACATTCTTACATTCCGTTTCCCACATTTTCTAGCTGTATTCTCAATCCATAACCGTCATCATTGAGCTTCCCAATTTTTCCCGGATACAAAGAGAATGTATTTCGCATAAAATCCGTCAAATTATGATATATTGATCACGACATCAGTAATCAACGTATCGTGTAATTAAGAGCAGATTTAGCGAATCTCTTGATCAATAGGTTCACAGGTCCCTTACGGATTTCTAAATCACGATTTAGCCTTGCTACTGTCTCTTTCTTTATCTAGATCGACATCAGATTTAAATAAATGTAACGACGCACAAGTGATGTCTATATAGCCTCAAGCTTTTAAACGTAGGACGGATTATGTCCAGTAGCGTTCATAACTTTAGGTGAAATGATTTTATTTACTTTCATACGGCTGGGACTGGGATATACGCCATCAATGTGATAAAAGTAGGTAGGTAGGTATCAGTACCTACCTACCTACTTTTATCACATTGATGGAAATATTGCAACCACATGATGTATGGTCAGCCATACATCATGTGGTTGCAATATTTCCTTTAAAGCGGTTCATTGCACTATTCAATTCGAGCGCTAAAAATTTTTTTCAAATAAATGCTCAGGTCCTTGTAGCGCAGCACGTTTTAATTTCAATAGTATCTTTGACTTGTATCTAAGTGCTCTAAGCAATTCTTTAGATTAGTACCAGATCAAATGAAAGATTAATTTAGTCAGCAGTGGAAAGATAAAATAAAAGGGTATCTACCTACTAAAAGATAATACCAGACGAGATTGAAGATAGATCTTATAATACATATCAGAGAATAAGGAAGGAAGAATTTCATAAGAAGTTGGGAATAAAATAAAATTGTAACGATTAATCGATATCAATTTTTTGCCTTCTCATATAATGTCAGTTATGCACTATTGGCACATTCAATTAAAGTAAAAAAACATAAAAGCTATAAAAACAAACCGATTGTAAATAAAAAATTCACAGAATTAGTTTTCCCGGCAAATTGACAAGAGTCGTGACCGAAATCGAATGTTACAATATAGCCGTGTTACACGATGCAATTTTTCTAACGCCATTCCGTGTCAATGTCCGCCTAGCAAGGCCGTTGAGAGTGAAAGTCGAAAGCTAATCTTTACGTTTTTTTCTTATTTTCTTCTTTTTATACGTTTTCCGAACTCCAACCAAAATGATGCTGATTTCGGCGGGAAAACCTTTAACAAAAGAGAGATAGAAGCGGAATGCCAAAGAGTAATTTGTAGGTTTCTAATTTCATTGTGATTTTAATCTTCAACACTATCTCATTGTTCCGGAAACAAATATTTGCCTAATGATCCATTTTTATGATACAAAGATAGTTCCACATTTGCCGATCGCGTTTCGCGTTTTGCGTAATCGCGTGAGAAAAATGCAAACATCCCATTATAATGTATGCGTTTGAATTCGTTTAGAAACATGCGCCAGATTGCATGCGCGGTGTCTGAGGAAATCCATTCGATACGTTTTGTTAAAAATTACTTATTTGAATTAATTAATCGCTTGTCAAAATTTTTCTTAGTTTTTAAATTAGATTGAAAAAATTGCGTGACAGTCAGCAATTAAAGACACTAAAGAAATGAAATCATTATACGTAGTACCGAAAGTAATGAAATAGTTTTTATAATTACGTGCTATAAAAAAAAAGACTATATGTGTCAATAAATTAAAAGCTAACGTCCCCCAGGGCGATGAACGGCAATTACAAAACAAATGAAAGAACAAAATTAATAGCACAAACTCATTAACAAGTAAAAGTCCTCTCTCCCGGATCTGGTAACATGTAACAGTGATATAATACCCGATAACAACACATTACCGTCGTCCCGCACGATTGCACACTCGTGTACCTCGCATTTTTTCTTCCACCAATAATATTGCCGCAATGAAATTTTGCACGCGTCGTCGACAATTGAAACAGTTTACAATACAAATTATCCATCGGTAATTGCGTAAATTATGTAAGTTTACTGTAAGTAAGTGTAGCAGACACTTACTTCCAGTTTTTTAGTTTGAACAAAAAACTGATTATGCTCAAACTTAATTGGCCGGAAAAGTTAGTTACTAATGCGGGTACACGTGTGAATGCTTCGTTACCTCACTTTTATTGTTTTATTTTATAGTAAAATAAAAAAAGTGTTGACAGGTATTTTATGTGATCTTAAGTTCCTACATTGGTATCATACGGAATAAGAATAGACCGAGGATAGAGCCCTAGAGCATTCCTTTTTTTTCAATTAAATATGTTGACCACATCCATTCTAATAACGCGTATCTCTTAATATTTTAAATGTATGAGGTCCACAATTAGTAGTAGATAAGTTATTTCAAGCGTGGGACACAGCTATAGCAAGATATACATCGTGGTTAACGCTATCTAAGGCTTTGGAAAAATCGATGACACCGGCGATTTTACTACTAAAACATTTTACCACTATACTTTAGCAATATTATCCATATTAAATCGAGATTTAATCATTTTCAGGAGTCCCGCAACCTTCGGCCGCGAGCATACACACCCACAGCCTATAACGCGTTGCCCAGTGGATTCCGGCCGACACCATCACTGGCTGAGCTTGCTGGCTACCAGAGACAACAGGAGCAGCAACAGCATCAGCAACAAGAGGAGCAATACGTGCCGGTACCCAGGCCGCAACAGCAATACATTGAAGAACCGAGACCACAGCCACAGAGAGCTCCTCATAGGAAGGTGAGCGATCAAACATGCTTTTTTCTACCTGATCAAATCAAAATAAGTTGACCTTTTATAACGGCAGAATTACAGAGATTACTGTTTTAGTTGGAGAGAAGAAGTGGCGGATAATATACGAGAAATCAGGAGCTATTAAAACACTCTACTAATTTGAAAAAAATAATGAGAATTTTGAACAAAATTATTATCCCAGCGCCAGCGATATTTATTTAAGCGTTCCAGTTTATTCAGCTAGACGAGTAACCGTATAAAATCTAACCAAATACCGTTCTTCAGCAGGACCAACGCCCCGCAAAACTTCAGCATAGACCAGTTCAAGAAGTTGAGGAGGAATTAGAAGAGGAAGAAAAGGAGGAACCTGACCGTCTATCTCAGTTACTGCAGCAGTCCAAATTCAACTGTGTGAACAAACAGACTGGATACTATGCTGATGAAGAACTTAACTGCGAGGTCTTCCACTATTGCCAGGATAATGTGAAGCACTCTTGGGTCTGCCCCGATGGATTCTCTTTCCACCAGGTTTGTGTTGCTCAACAGTTGTTTTTGTACACGGCGCGGCGGCGGCCCAAAAAGGGAGTGTTAGGTTTTTTGCTAATAAAATCTTTAGTGCTATCTCCTGGTGCATCACGATACTCAAAATATTTTCATTTTTATTAGTCTAACTGTCTATTACTATCAGGGATTTCATCATTGTCTATACTCTTCTAGGTCCACTTGATCTGCATGCCGCCCACACAAGAGAACATCTGCCAGAAGTCGTCGAAATACCACTTCGTGAACGAGTACCTGTATAGGCCAGTGAATGAAGAGGAGGTTCAGAGGAAACCCAACGTATCCCTCAAGTACTCCGACAGATACTACCCCGCAGAGGTGTACAGGGACGACAGATTCGATGGAGAGGAGGAAGAAGAGGTAAGGACTTGTAAATGTTGGGGCTGACTGGAAAGTAAGAGGAAACAAAAGATAGGGGTATTGAAATGCAGTATTGCAGCTAAATGTGGAAAATATAGTCATCGTTAAGAGTACGTCAAAGAGAACACAGAACAGAAAATTAAATACAAAAACTTGTTATTCTTGTTTGATAATTCATAAAGCTTAGTGTTAGTGTTGTTACCAAAGTAAAGAGCAAGAGGGTGATAATGGTCATCATTCATCCGCCCTTATTTATCCCAATTTATTATCTGTCGGCGCAGCTTATTTTCTTCCTCCATACTTTTCTACAAACTAAATCTAAGGATGATCCTAAACATTCATGTGACTGTGCAGGAGGAGCAGCCCCGTCGCCATCCAGCTCCAGCGCAGCTGCAGCAGCGACCGGTGCAGCGTGTGCCGGCGCCGCCCCAGGTGTTCCGCTCCGCTGAGGAAGTCAACATTCCTCTGGTCCAGAGGCGCCCGCAGCGCCCCTACGACTTCGACTTCTAAACCGCCTCTCTACTTAGAAGCCTTTATTTGGCTGTAAGCTCCAGGAACTGTGCCAACACATCTAAAAGCAGTATTATTTAAATCCTACTTCAGTGTGTTTTAGAAATTAAGGTATAAAAGTCGAATGATAGCTCAATATCTTCTACATACTTTAGTGAATTCCACTGCTATAAGATGGCCGTTGGCAACTCGATCTACCGATTACCTATAATCTGTTGAATTAGCCATTTCTATACAAACAGTGTTTCTTATTTTCCATTCGAGGAAAGAAAACATAGGGCGCGGAAATTTGGTCATCCAAAAAATTTTTTAGGTTTTTTTGTTAGATGACTTCATTTCCCGAAATAATTATGTTTCTCATTATTTGTGTGCAAGTCTGTGGTTAATAAATTGTATTTTTACTCTTGATAAGAGCCACTGAAATTTCTATACGTGTACACTAGTACACTCGTGAGGTGCTATGACTTACTTGACTTTCTTCAATCGACTCTTGATTGATCTGTACCATCACATTTTGTAATATCTATTTAACGTTAAGTTTTAATTAAAACTTATTTATGTTTCTGTACAATAAGTCACAAATTAGTTGTAAGCTAGTCTTTGCGTAAACTAGATGTAAAATAAATAAATGAAAATTATAAATCTTCGTTTAATTTGTAATTCCTGTAATCATAATCCTGGTGGTAATGAGTTTTGTAAAAATGGGCATTGTTATCTTCTGTTCTGACGTGTGGGAAGCTGTTTATTTATGCGTTTCCCAAGACCATCTCTTCTGTTGTCGTTGAAATCTAAAACAAAAAGAAAATGGTTTCAGTAAGAAGGTAGAGTTAATTTTATCAAAGGCAGATAAAAAAAAAGACATAATCCACAACTATCACACAACGCCATCTAGTCCCAAGCTAAGCAGAGCTTGTGTTATGGGTACTAGACAACTGATAAACATACTTATATATATTTCTAAATACATACATATTATAGATAAATTACACCCAGACACAGAACAAATGATCGTGCTCATCACACAAACATTTGTCCTGGGTGGGAATCGAACCCACGACCTCCGGCATAGCAGTCAGGGTCACTAACCACTAGACCAACAGGCCAGTCATTGCGCCAGATCGTGCGCGTGCCCTGTCAAGTCATCTGAAAAATGGGGACTTAAGGATTGGAAAGAAGGAACTTATATGTCTGATGTATTTTTAAGATAAAATTAAACGTTTGGCTGAAAAATGTCTGATGTATTTTTATGATAAAATTAACCGTTTGGCTGAAATTATTTTACGAAATTTGAGCAAATTTTTTTTCTTTTGGACGTCATGTCGAGACGTCTGCACGGGTACTTTTGGAATTTCTTTTATATTTATGACATAAGCAACCAAAGCAAGTTTCAGCTTAATATGAATGCTATCTTGACTAGGCTATAAAGATAACGGGGAAGATTTTTCAAGCCAATTTGACGAGATGGTCAATCTACAAATTAGGTTATTTGCAACGATTCTTTACTTGTACACACAAATACCCTTAAACAAAAACCATACATACCTTTGCGGTCAACCATGCATCTATAACGCGCTTTAAATATTGTTTCCTTGCCAGCTTCCTATCGTCCTTCGAAAATGTTAGCAGGTCTTGACAGTTAATCCCGGTGACGATTGCACTGGTCGCAGCCGCCTGGGCAATTCCCCCCCGGCAATTTAGGCGGAGTCGGACACTGCGGGGGAGTTGGTGGTGACCGTGGTCCCCCACATTTCGGACACCCGGGCTTTTTAGGAGGCGCAGGACACGGCGGCTGAGGGATCGGATTTGGGGGACACGTTGGCGGTTCCGGACACACTTTTGGTGGAGGTGGGCATCCTCGTGGTGGTGGAGGTGGGAATTCTGGTGGACACTCTGGTGGTGGAAGAGGTGGGCACACTGATGGCGGTGGAGGAGGTGGACACTCTGGAGGTGGAGGAGGAGGGCACGCTGGTGGTGGAGGAGGAGGGCGCGCTGGCAGTGGTGGTTGTGGTGGACACTTTGGTGGTTTAGGCTTACGTGCCACCCCCGGTGGAAACGGTAAGCACGGCGGCGGTGGTGGGGGAGGCCGCGGTGGGTCCGGTGGACACGGCTCTGGCGGACAAAACTCCCGCGAATGTATACAATCATTCGGGTTATTGCAAAACCTGTGATCTTTAGGTTCAATAGTTAAAGTAAAGCCGTTTCTAGGAGCTGAACAACTTGCAATCGACACCTGCGAATCTGTCGGCGAACAGGGTGATGATGAGCAGCCTATTTCGCAGCGATATTCAATATATTCACATCCGAGCAGATTTCCTGGAGGTAGTTTTTTCTCTAAGCCAGTTAAACCAGTTATACTGGCCTTAAGCTCTTCAACCGATCTGGGTACATGTTCTTTAAGACGTGGTTCAATGTGAGGTTTGTCTATGTTGGATATCACTGGCGATGAATGAGATTGATTGAGATTGCAAGAGTCTGAATAAGATAAAGAAGGCTGTACCCCTTGAGAGTTGTGCTCACAGCAGGGTGTAGCGCAACATTTATGCTCATGAGTTCCCTCTTCTTCAGATTCACAGGTCTGGTCAGGTACTGTCATGTCTTCACAGTTGCAGAGCTCAATAGATGGTGTGACACTGACAGGTATGGGGCGAGTGACTGGCTTAGGATAACAGGTTATCTTACACAACTTTGGGAATTCAGATGCAGTCCCTTTGGCGCAACTACAATCCGCCACAGAAGCAGACAACTTGATGGTTCCTGGCTTTGAAGAAACGGGAATTAAAGTGCACGATTGGGAACACAGTGAGCAGCTGAATGATGCGCTATGTTGTTCAAGATTGTTTTCTTCACTGCTCATTATATGTTTTATTAATTGATGACAGTACTTGTTCTTCCTATTGAAATGTAACTTCAGTAATAATATCGATAATTGTGAGGATCTTTTGTAAGGGTAAACGTTTCTTGAACGTTACAATCTAAAACAAAGAAAGGTTTTGCAAGTGACAACATTATAATCATATTATTCATCACATTTGAAAATATTGTTTTGAAATCTGTCCCAGTTGTGTTATTATTCCAATTTTTGACCGAATCCGAAACTGTGGCATAAACAAAACTTTTTGGTCTAAACTGGCCGAAATCTAACCTTCGGTCGGACACTAAAAATAATACAATATTTCTAAATAATTTTCGGTTTCGGTTACGCTGTCAGCCGAAACTAGTACTAAGGCCGAAGGCTCGGTTACGGTTTTGGTTTCGGCTGAAAATCCAGTTTCATTCGGACAATAATATAAACACATCTATTAAATTGTATTGCAGGCACCGATAGAAAACTAGATTACAGCGTAGGTTCCAATTACCCACGTGGCAGATAGGTCTATACCAACTTTTGATGAAGAGCGTTTTCCGACCCAATGATTCATCCAGAGCTAAGGCGGTGTAGTACATATTACCTAATTTCTTATCTTTTCTACTACTATTATACTCACTCAGTCTACATAAAAAATACTTTACCTTTGCGATCAAGCTGAATAATATCAACACGAGTCGTCGAGTTGTAACCAACTTTACTTATTGTTTCTTTGTTGCTCAACTGGTTTCTTAGCGGAGTTTCAGGGTCTTCATCTCTGATTGCGTCGTCATGATTCGCTCCAGACTTCGCACTATCTTCTGAACCAGATTGACTAGGATCCAGTGCTCCTTCCTTGGAAGTTTGCCCTTCTAGATCAATGCAAGGATTGATAATCTCTTCACGATTACTGAGAGCTTCCTTTGAATGTTTACTTTCCTTAAGGCAAGAAACGACGTCCTTTTGTCCCATAGTTAGATTCAAGACTAGCTTAGGAGAGGGTTTATCGGTTATACAGATTAAATCATTAGTAACCTTCGGATCTTGCACACAAGGTCTAATGTATTCTATGGTACTACGAAGATCCAAGACCTCACGTCCGAAAACAATGCCAGATTTCTCTAAATCAGTAATATCTGTAACACTGGCCTTATGCTCTTCAACCGACTGGGGAGTTTTTATTTGACGTTGTTTAATGAAAACAGGTTTCGCAGAAGGTTGGGATGACCAACAAGATGGGGTAGAAAGATTAAAAGAAGGCTGTACGCTTTTAGACTTGCACATGTGTGTATAACAAGATTTATGCTCGTGAGTTCCTTCTTCTTCAGATCTATGGTTTGGAGATGTACATTCTTCGCATTCATCATCGTTGTTGTCGAAACACTTTTTAGGGCCATTGGCGAAATTATAGCGAGGTTTGGAGCAGACGAAGGGTGTAAGACATGTAGGGCAAGTGATAGATCTACCTTGTGATTCTAATGACTGGGTTTTTGGGGATTTTGGTGGTAATCCAGAGCAAGAACATCTTGAATTTGTAGAACCAGGCAATTTTGAAATTCTCTGTTTCGTAGAAGCATTCGAGCAAATGGATAACGAGCGATTAGTGTCACAAAGTTTTCGTTCGGCGTTTGTATTCATATAATTCCACGCATTTTCCAACATACTTCGTAAATAAGAAGTTATTGTATCTAATGAATAATACGAGCACGGTTTCGAGCAACGTGGACACTTAATTTTGTGTTCGGATGTAAGTTTTTGAAGATAAACTTTTGCCATTTCTACCAGCGACTCTTTGCAAGAACTTGATAAAGAGTCATTTGAAAAATTATGGAAAATACTAGTTTTAGAGTTAGGACAGAATTGTTTATCTTTTGGAGCGGATAGTTGAAGGTTTGAACAGGATGAATCAGATAAAGAGTCCTTAGAAAAACTTTGGGGTAACTTTGTTTTGAAGTCACGGCCGGATGCATTACATTTTAAACAACGTGATTTAGCGTTTGAACATATTGAGCCGATTGGATTATCGTTTGGACAGGCCAATATCGCATTGGGACAAACTTTTCCTGGCTTTGGACCTACCTGCTCAGTGTCTTTACAGGCTGGTTCAAGATTTGAACAGGATTCATCAGACAGAGAATCCTGTAGACAACTTTTGTATTCCGGGCCGGATGCTTTAGAGTTTAGGCGCGGTGGTTTAGCATTTGAGCAGATTTTAAATGTTGGTAGAGTGTTTGGACAGGGCGGTTTGACATTTGGACGTTCAGCGTTTGGACAGGGTGGTTCAAGGTTTGAACAGGATCCATCAGAAACAGATTCCTGTAAATAAGTTTTGCAGTTTGGGCAGGAGACTTTAGAGTTTAGACCGGGCTTAGCCCTAACACGAGGTGGTTTATCGTTTGAAATTATTGAATCAAATGTACTGTGTTTACAACCGCTATGGAATCGACTAAATTTAGAGCTTGATGTGGATGTATTAGAGTTTATGCGGGATTTTATTTTTTGATAGGCTGATTTCCCTTTAGGAGTGGATGTACCAGATAGAGGCTCACTACAAGACTTGTGGTATGTACTAGTTTTAGAGTTAGGACGGGATGGTTTAGAGTTTGTGCGGGATGATTCAATGTTTGGACAAGGTGGCTGATTTCTTGGACAGGGTGGTGGACTTCCTGGACAAGGAGGTGGACTTTTTGGACAGCGTGGTGGACTTTTTGGACAGGGTGGATGATTTCTTGGACATGGTGGTGGACTTTTTGTACAGGGTGGTGGATTTCTTGGACAGGGTGGTGGACTTCTTGGACAGGGAGGTGAACTTCTTGGACAGGATGGTCTGGGGTGAGAAGAGGGAGATCTGGGTCTTGAACAGGTTGATTTGTTTCTATGGCAGGATGACATATAGCTTTGTCTAGTTACTGATGGCCTAGACCCATGGAAGAGTTGCGTCGTGCTTTGACTGGGCGATTCATCGTCAGGAGCGTGCTTTGGATTACAACGCGGGCAATCACGCGTATGTGAATTAATTATCGATTGTATGTATATCCACGCTTTCTGTAGCAGCGATTGTTCGAATGAATGACTAGAGTCCAGCTGTTGTTGACTCTTTACTGGACCCGAACATGTTTCAGCAACTCCAACTACATGTTCTCTATTACCAACAGATCCTACGTTGGTTGCGTGTTTGCCACATGCCGACGCCGACCGGACCCTTTGCTTGTAATTCTCACAAGTACTGTTTTGCTCAGTAGATATGTCATCATAATTATAATTTTTGAGAATACATTCAAATGAAATACTCTTCGAGCAATTTTTTTCTGAACCTGCTTGATTCATTTGTTGATTTCCTATGGAACAAAATTAGACTTCGTCACTTTATTTCTTGAATGCCGAAGAGTTTTCAGTGAAGAGAAGAACTAAAGGTAGATGGGTATTCAGTGCAGAAAAGTTGCTAATAAATACTAGTTGGATCGTGAACACCTATCTATGATACGCCTACGTTCTCCGGCTGAACAGGTCGGACCCGCGCCCTTCATCTAGGAGGGTAGATACTTCTATAAACAAGTCTTTCATTTTTAAAACAGTCAAAATTTTGCTACGGGCGAATAAAATTCAGGAACTATAGAGGCCTATAACCAAAATATATTCTGAAATATAATTATTGTTTACCCCTTTTTTATTTTACTTACAAAACTTTCGAAGTCTGCATTGTGTACAATAATCAAACTAATGAACTTTGTGCCTTATCTAGGTAATACTTACCAGTTAGCTGTTGTTGGCAATCAATGAAATACTTAGGAGGTCTCTGTAAGTCTTTCCAACGCTGCAAGTCCTTTCCAGATCCAAAAAGTTCTGGAATCAAAAGTCAAATAAAAGTAAAACACGTCGTTAGAAAAAGCGTAGGTATTAAGTAGTAATTTGATTGCAAGGATACAGAGTGAATTTTTCAACTGGGCATGGATGGTTATATCCAAAACTATGAGGAATATCGAAAACGCTGAAAGGCCGAGGCCGATTTTGACGAAAACTAAAACTGCATCATTAGAATTTATAAAATTCAACAACTTTGGCCAGGATTGGAACCCGCTGGTTTTGTAAAAAAAAACACATCCTGTATTATTACACTATTTTAGTGTTGCTAATAAGGATCGAATTTTGGAAAGTAATGATATCATTATCATCAGCCGGAAGGGTTTATTCCACTTTGTTCACCTGGGTGAACAAAGTGGACAACATTGGTGTCCTCAATTCACCTCGGAAAAATATCACCTGACCCAAAAAAGTTTTTCTATTCTATTGAAGACAGCGCGGGACTAGAACATCTTCTTCATGATCCTGTTCTCCTAGTACTTTTGTTCAGATTCCACATTAAATTTCGGCACTAACACCTTTTCATGATCCTGTTCTCCTAGTATAAGTTAATATTAAGTTGTCTGTTGCTTTTTACATAGGTGATAAATGACCACAAGATCGTAGAAGTAAAGTCGTCTTTATTCACCCAGGTGATATTTTTCCGAGGTGAATTTAGGACACCAATGTTGTCCACATTGTTCACCCAGGTGATATCACCCAGGTCACAGATAAGAAGAAGACCCAGGTGAATAAAGTGGAATAAACCGCCGGAAGATGTCCATTGCTGAACATAGGCCGCCACGCCGAACGACAAATGATATAAGTACGGCAAACTTTTCCCTTTTTTTTATAAACAACTGAATTTAATTGTTAAGTAAATATACTTACATATACGTGATAAACAATCCTCCAAATACAAGTAATGATACCTGTATTATCAAATTGTTGCATGTTACGCTAAGGAGACTCTGGAAACTAGTATCTTCCTGGCTCCTGACCCCGCCGACTACAAATTTCCGCGCATGTTGAAAGTTTACGCCTAGTGGTTGCATGAATACTTAGTTTTATGACTGTGGAGTGCTTTTGCTATAAAAAAAATTGCAGCATATTGCTGGTTTTAATTATGTATTTTCAGCTATTTGTGCCCATTGTGCTATTTATTTGAGAAGTTAAGAAAGACGTTCCGCTGACTTGCTGTCAGTCAAATTGATGAGTGTATTTTTAGATTAAAAAGAAGGATTTAAAGTTATGATAAACTTTTTACTTCGATTTTATAAAGCCATTCACCATGGCAGATTTACATTGAGTCAGTAACTGACGCCAGTCCACTGATATGTAGTCTGTGGTCTACTGACGAGTCAGTGCTGACCTGGCACTGCCATAATTTAAATTGATTTCTTGAAATACTGACCTCGTCTAAATAGCATGAGTCAGTTTTCGGCGCCAGCACTGACGTCAGTTACTGACTCAATGTAAATCTGCCATTATAACCATCATAATAGGTGGATGCTCTGGGTAGGTTGTGGCGAATAGCCACTTACCCAATTATGTAAATATTTTACTGTGCTTGCAATTATTCTCCACATGATCATAGACAATATCTCATAACTTCATCTCAATGCAATGCACATGATGGATAATTTAATGTTGTAAGGTTGGCAACACAGATTCTCATATTGAGACAGAAAATGGAGACAACTTGTTCCGACGATATTTTTGTATAATGTATTGTAACGCCTTAGATATACCCCGTTATTATTGTAAATGTGAAAACCCATTATCGTGAGTAGTACTAAAATACATCTGTTGTATATCTAAACCGGAGTCTTATTGGCGGAGCCCCTACTCTCCCCATACGGTCTTAAATGATTATATGAGTTTTCATATAAAACACATTTTTTTTACACCAAAAAGCTTTTTATGGTAACTTGCGAAAATGAGCAAAGCAAAACAAGATTACCACACATTGGCTGCAGTGAATCGTCGTAAATCATTAGATAAAATACTGGGTAGACTGATGGTGGTTATCAAAGCACTCAACTCAATGTGCCCACAAGATTGTCCAGCTAAAGCATACGGTAACCTCATGGTCGAAATGCCAGAGGCTATTCACAAAAAAAAAATTAATATGTCAATGTCAAACGTAAGCCATGACGTGACAGTGACACTGACATAACATTGTTTTGGTTTAGAGGTTATAATGCAAGTAAAAACAAATAATAATGGTGATTTATTCTGTTTTGGCATGAAATAATGTTAATTCATGGATATAAAAGAAATACGCCACACAAGTACCTAGTTTAAGAAGCTTCTTTTGACAGATCTTGTATAAGGTGATCTTTATTAGTGTAAACCCGACTCGTCTGATTATCAAAGAGATAACATCAGTATTTAGTCAAAAAACTACAATGAATGGGACAGAGTACAAAAAATACCATGAATCCTTCATGCAGAACAATCATGGCTCGACTGCAGTTCACACGTGTGCTTGTATACTGTTCACAGTACAATGTACTACGTACATCGCCATCAAATCAAGATTCCCAGTGTGCTGCCAGTATGCATATGAATACCTGGTAATAGTATTACCTATGATCATCGCTCACACCGTTCTACCAGAGTACATTAACGTACTAAACTTCGTAATCTTCATTCTAATACAAATCAATCTCTTATTCTACTATCCAAGCATAGTAAAGAAGTTTGTGCAGAACAACGTTTTCAAGAACAACAGAATAGCCTTAATATCTTGCTTACGAGGACTCACTTATCTCATAACAGCATTATGTATCTTAGCTGTGGACTTCCAAGACTTCCCGAGGTACTTAGCCAAAACAGAACGATTTGGGTACAGTTTAATGGACACTGGAGTTGGGTTGTTTGTTATAGTCAGCGGTCTGGTCCATAAAGACATTCGTCAACAACAACTGAAGGATATTGTAAGGGGGAATTTAAAAATGGTGGTCATACTTTTTGTTCTTGGAGTTGGACGATTTGTGTCTGTAAAACAATTAGACTATCAGGAACATGTGACGGAATATGGCGTGCATTGGAACTTTTTCTTCACAATAGCTGTTTGTAAAGTTCTGTCAACAATTGTGTTATACATTTCAAATAATGCTATATTACTATGTGCTCTTTCTTTAGTTGTTCATGAATTCGCCTTATATATTGGCCTACAGAATTGGGTATTTGGTGATAGCCCTAGAACTTCTCTGATCTCAGCTAATCGTGAGGGAATATCATCCTGTTTAGGATATGTGTCCATCTACATATTTGGTGTTGTTATAAAAAATATATTACTTGATAGTAATGTTACAAAATATCAAACACAAATGAAACTAATCTTTGGAACCGCATTAATGTGGTCTTTGACATATTTTGTGGATATAATTCGACCAACATCTAGGACATTATCAAATGCTGGGTATTGTATTTACATGGACACACTTTTAATAACAATGACAACTATATTGTACTTTGTGACAGTTTTAGTTGAAGATAAAGATAAAAAATTTCAAGTCCCTATTATTCTGTCCCATATAAATAGTAATGGCTTGTCCTATTTTCTCATAGCTAACTTATTAACAGGTGCTATCAATTTATCAATGAGAACTTTACTAGTGCCTAGTGTTGTCACTTTTATAATTTTAAATATCTACATGATGGTCACATTAGCTATTTTAGTTTATTTAAAACTTTTAGGTTTGAGAATATAGGAAATTTTATTATTACTCTAGCTACCTAAATAATAAATAAAAAATGACTGCATTTTGAAGATTAGTTGGAAAACTTAGAATAAAGGTTATAATATTATTATTTAATAACAGAAACTGCTTCAATAAAACATTATAATATTTATTGCAATTCATAATAATTCTTACAACAACAGTTAACAAGTTATAAAAAAAAATCAAGTTTTATTTAATGGGCAGGATTGGCCAATTCCATAAGTACTAAATAAGTATTTTCTTTTTATAAATAATAAATCCAATATATTGCCATTTTAACAATTTTTCACATTTTTACCAAATGTGTGTATCTAATTTTATCAACATCAACAAAAAATCTGTTCAATTCCTATATAAATTAATAAATAGACATGTGTAATGTCATTATTATATTTTGTTAGTAAGTATAATTGTTAAGAGATCAAATACTAGAAGAGTTAAGTTATAAATAAAAAATATACAGGGTGTAACACTTATAAAAGTCTAATTTTAACGTGTGCGCGATGACAGCGCCTCCTAGCAACCACATTATTGGGCGCCATAAAATCTATCATTTACTAGATATTTTGATAAATGGCGTCGGCTTATGTTTCATTAGAAATAAAACCTAAAAATAAAAAGGTGGTGCATATTAAACTTGACACGTACGGCGTACATCTCTGTCACATCGCGCGCTGCGATCAATTTAAAAGTCCCCACTACCGACTTCGCACACAGTTGCATTTATTCTGTTACACCCTGTACAGTAATATACTTTAGTTAAAAAACAGAGACTGCAAATTAATTAATTAATTTACTTGTACAAACAAATCATGTTGTCGATCAATGCTGGGACCTTTTACTTTTAAAGTTACACAGTTTAAGAGTTTGTAAAAATCCTTAATTAATTAATTTATAAATAATATAAAAACAATTTACTCATATACCATACTATTGTTCGGTGTTAATATGTCTATAAATAATGTTGTCTGTCATAAAATATAATTGTTTACTTGCTACAACAGTCTTTGACTTTAAATGCCCCACCACAATCTGATATTTTTGGATAGAATCATCAACATTATAAAGATAATCCCGCGCGTCCCTCATGATCTCCGCGGTCATTTCAGATTTTTCTTACATTGGTTTATGAGAGAGAAGGACCAGAAGAGTTGCTTTTTTGCGCAAATATCTGTGCGCTAAAATGTTGTAGTTTCTGTGAGGCCAGTAGGCCACCGTGACCGAAAACCGGAGAGGATAATACATGTTATAAGAACTTCAAGGCGAAAGCAATAGGAGCCAACAACTAGTCTTTATGTTTAAGAAAAACGAAACTGAATTTCTAAAAATCAGGAAGTGGTGGGTAAAAAAGGGTTCGACACCCAAAATTGTTTTTGAATTATAGAATCTACACCAGTTGATAAAATAATAGCGAAGACTGATGATATTACATAAGAAATATTTTATACCTGTACCTAATGAGTAGGTAATGTACTTATTGAAGTAAGCATTCTGAGCATACATTTTTATGTAGGTATGTAAATGTACATTGTCATGTCAATATTCCTGTTTTCAATTGTAAAGTATTGCTTTTATAAGGCCCACTGCATATTACAAATTTTAAGTACAAAAAGATAGTTTTGTAGGTAGAGTCCGACACACGAAACATGAGCCTGGAAAAGAGCGGCAAATTCAAAAAATCGACATCTAAAATCTCTATACCTATATCATCTAAAATACATTTTATTTTTAAAATACATTGTATTTTTCTTACTATATGCAGTGATACCAGATGTAGATTTTTTGAATTTGCCACTATTTTCCAGGCTCATGTTTCGTGTGTCAGACTGTATAGATTTCTATCTATACCTACCCACAAATCTTATCTTTTTTATTACTAAGTACTTATACTTCAGACATAACAATAGCCGCGGGACTGTTTAAACAGATTGCCGTGATTCTGGAACGTAAAGGCCATGGTCAAACGCAAGTCTATTATGTGTAAAAAAAATAGAAGTACCTACCTACGCATCACGGCGATGGATCTGTCGATATAAGCATGTGAACGTCGGCGTTCAGTAATAACACCTACGACATTTAGGTGAACATATTCATTCTGTAGGTAAACAACCACAAAAACCGCCCAAGTGAAGGTTGGACTCGCCCATGAAGGGTTCCGTATTAGCGAGCATAGATTAGGGCTATAATTATATTGAGATTAGAAGTAATATACACAAACAATAAAAATAACTTTGTTTTTCATAATGTTTATATGAATGGCAAAGTTATATTTGCGGTTTTTGAAAATGTACTATCAAAAACTGCTAACTATATCTCTTCCAAACCAATTTTTAACCGACTTCAAAAAGGAGGAGGTTCTCAATTCGGTCGGTATGTTTTTTTTTTTTTTTTTTTTTTTTTATGTATGTACACCGATTACTCCGAGGTTTCTGGTCCGATTAGTGTAATTCTTTTTTCGTTCGATGCAGTATACTTTCCCATTGGTCCCATAAAAATTTCATCCAATTTGGTTCAGTACTTTTTATTTTGTGAGCATTTTTATTGATGGATGATGTGATGATCTTTACTTTTTTGAGTGTTTGTTACGCGATTACTCCGCTAATTGTGGACCGATTTTCAAAATTCTTTTTTTGTTGTACGAGGAATAGTTCACTTTAGGGAACACTGCAAGTTTCATCAAAATCGGTTCAGCAGTTTTTGATAGGGAATTTTATTAGCTTATTGTGTACATGAGCGATGTTAATACCGGTGCTAAGGATTACCAAATTCTAGTGCACATGTAAGAAATGATGTATTTGACAAGAATTTTGGGTTGAATATTTAAACTAAAAAGAGTAAAATAAAAAACTTTTTTCAAAAAAAAATTAACCGCCTTCAAAAACAACCACAAAAAAGGGTAAAATAACCTACAAAATAACTTTTCTTTCGGAAGTCGGTGGCATAAAAGACAACGAAATAAAAAAAACAAAGCCACCGACTTCCGAAAGAAAAGTTATTTTGTAGGTTATTTTACCCTTTTTTGTGGTTGTTTTTTCGTTGGAAGTTTTTGTTGAGGTCTACATTATATATTTTTTTAGTTTTATCATTCTTTTATTTAAGAAGTTACAGGGTCTCTCGCGCAAACTGTTCAGTTTAGTGGCTGTGACATACGGACGTACAGACAGACAGACATGACGAATCTATAAGGGAACCGTTTTTGCCATTTGGCTACGGAACCCTAATAAAAATATGCAATATGCAGTCAGCCTTACTTACATAAAAACTAAATTAGTATCTCATAAATACCTATTTGTACACCGTTAGTAAATTAAAGCTTTAAAATTAGGGCTTTTGTTAATATAAAGTTTTACATTAATAATAAACAATAATTTAGAACATTCTGGCTACTCTAATTGCAAGATTAAATATTTTGTATAATATTGTTCAAGTTCAATTCCTTATAATTAATTTAGTTAAGTATATAATATTATAATAACATAGAGCACTAACATCGACGGGGTTATTTTTTTTTAGTTATTAAGCACAGCCAATATTGGAAATTGGGGTATTTTTTTAAACCATCACTGGTTGAATTTTAAAATGGGGCAAATTATTTATCAAAACACTAATTGAATGTTTTCAATAACCACACACCTTAAATGCGATATTTAAGACTCGACGCGTTGCCGAAGGCAGAGCATCGATTTAGGTGCCACATAGTGTTTTTGAAACGCGCATCAATCTATCATTCACTGAATAAGTACTAAATTCCGAGCTACCCCTGAACCGATAAAAAACTCAATTCATGTACAATTCCCTCGATTGTTTATTTAAAATATAAGTCATAACTGACCCTAAATATCTATTTCATAAGTACTACAATTACAACCGAATGGAAGCGTTAAAATCGCTTTATAGAGCCCTTTAGTACAAGTGCTAAATTCTTTCCAATAGCGGGGACATGTCTGCACTCTTTGTGCAGTTTTTGGCATTCCTGTGGCATATTCTAGCAATACAGAACACTAGGCTGTAGACCAGGAAAATGATTATTATGCCAAGGTACAGGCATAGGTATGGAAACCTTGTCGGCGACCAGAAGACTGTGTATTTCATGTTCTTATGGTTGTTTTCTGGAAAAAAATATTTATATTGATATTGCAGCAAATTATACAATGTCTGCTGTGTACGGCTTCTTACGATCGTCTGCGTCTGATTCTTTGTTCTTATAAACAAAGCACCTTGGATGTAATTAAAATTAATTTACTCTAATTAAAACTTGTTTGTCCCAGTTTAAAGGCATGCAGGAAGATGTACAAAACTTCTTCCCATCTCTTTTTTATCCAAATATCAAAACTGTATGGAAAAGTTAAATCAAGTAGGTAGTTAAAGAAAGTATTATATTTCACTTACCCAAAACTGCAGCTCCATATCCAATATTGCTTGTCCCCATTCTATAAGAGCAGGTTGGCACATAGATTTCATACAGTGAGTCATCGTCAAATGTTATACTCAGTGTTGACTTGGGTGTGTTGAACCAAGTGGTCACCTTGTGCGTTAAGTCTTTGTGTTGTTTGATGTACTTAGACTCATGGTCATGAGCACAGAAGAATATTTGAGGATTTATTGTGTTCATAATCTGGGGGAACAAATATATTTTTTTATAAATAAAGTATAAAAATTGAACTCACGAAGCGATTTTCGCCCGCGCCCCTCGCGGCTGCGGGCCCGCAGCTATTGTAGATTTAGAATACAGATATTTACGTAAAAAATTAAAGCACAACTCAGCGTATTACGCCTGCGGTATGCGCGGTCGTTGAAACAAAGTAGAATCGCTAGAGCCGCGGTCACCCGCATCCTCGGCGGGTGGCGCCCGCGCCCTCTTCGATCGGTTGGCGGGCGACCGCAGTGGTCGGCGGGGGGCGGGGCGGGGCGTATAGAAATCCAACTTACAACCGACCGCTCGTCTTGCAGTCATCGCCCGCCACGTCTGCGGGCGATGATCGCGACCGCGACGGCTGCGTAAACGCGCAAATAAGCGGCCTCGTGAGCTTAGAAATAAAACCGCAGTACCGCAACCGTGGCGGTCGTGGGTGAAACACGCTCCATGAGTTCTTAGACTGAGTCAGCAAAATAACTTTGGATAAAAATTGGACTGTCTCTTGTCTAGTTAGGCAATATAGATGCTATAATCAAACACATGGGTTTATAGGTGTATACAATACAAACACTATTTGTGTTGTGGGCTGGAACACCCTACATTAAGCCCTTCATTCACAACATCTTGGCAAAAAAAAAAAAAATGGAAAATTACTTACATTTTTACTAAAAAGTACCCTCATTGTAACAGGGTAATGAGAAACAACAATCTTAAAATTGTTTTCAGTGCCTGCTGGCGCAGCAGTCTTTGGCGGGAATGTATATGTGATAGCATTCACTTTGTAAATGGAAACATTGGAGTATGCTATGACGGACGGCTGTTGGAACACTTTCTCAAACTCTTCTATTTTATTGTGACGGATTGGTTCATTTTCACCTCCAATGTCGTTGTCACCTGGTATCCAGACTTGCTGAAAAATGATAAACAGGAAGTTCTTATTTTTGTTCTTACTGGCCTGTAGTAAATTAAAGGATATCTGACAACGGGGCTGGTAATGTAAAAATTGTGTGGTATTAGCACATAATGTGGAGGATAATGTGACGATGAAAGCTTTGAGTTTTGATCTGGATAGCTATAACAGTACAGGAGAACTAAAGAAACAGTAGATAGATTTGGTGAAGGAAAATATTGAAGTTATGGACAGGCACGTATGTTTAAAGGCAGGAGAATGATAATGTCCTATAGTAATAAATTTAAGAGGAAAATACAAAAAAAGCCCTCACTTGAGAACCTCCATCTTTTTTTAACTTGGTTTAAAAACAATACTTTGCTTACCACAACAGGATAATCCCAGTCAAATATATTAGACAGTCTCTTCACATAGCCATGGAACTGAGGTATAGTAGAAATGGAACCCTCATCCATGAGATCACCCAAGTACACCACAATATCAGGCTTGAAGTAGTCAGCTACTACATTGAATGTTGACTTTAAGTAACTGAAAAAATATTAATTGTATGTTAGGTACATTAAATAGGGAAACATACTAATTAACCAGGATGGTAATAGTTTTTGTAAACATTGGGGATAATTTGTTTTGTAGGTTTAGTTTTCATTATCTGTGATTTTGGTATTATCATTAAAGGCCTATCTATAACTATCAATAGGTAAATAATTCCTAAATGTAATATTGTTTCTTTCTCTTAAATAACTTTCATAGGGCTTGGGATTGTAGATCAGATAAGCAGTTGACGAATTCAATGTTTTATCTTGAATACTTAGATAAAAGGAAGAAAGATATTGATATGAAATGATGTTGAAAGAGCTCCCTAAAAATATATTTTGGTCAGTGGGTCATCTTAGGTTCGCCTATTTTATACATACCGGTCACTATCCCAATTGATGATATAGCTCAATGGTGGTGGTACGGCTTCGTCTCCTTGAATTTGAGGGTCAGCGACGAACAGTATTTTTACACAGGTGGAATCTAGCTCACTGCTGCAATCCAACTCTGTCCAGTAAGACTGTTGAACGAGGTATATAAACCATTCGCAGTAGACAACAGCCCCGAAGAACGCCGCTAAGACGTATTTTACAGTCGTGCTACAATCAAAAAAAAAAAACATAAAATCAACCAAGTGTGAATAATTACTTTAGATGTACTTGCGTTTTTTTTGACTCAACAAAAAAATCTTTCACACCTCCGTCTTAAGTACATTATTTTTGAAGTAGCGTCGTTTTTTCGGCTTTTAAAATAAAATTTTATTACTTCTACATCATCCCAAAAAATTTGAACTATTGAACATAGATTAATATACTGTTATAGATGGGCAACTTCGGCTTCGCTCGAGGTCGCGAAAGTGCTGCCGTGTAGTGGTTGCTTCATGAACGAAAGCCACTGCACTACATAGATACATACATATATAGGTATAGTGCAGCCGTACTAGGGTACCCAGCTTTTAGAGATATTATTGTTATTGCATTGTTTTCATAAATTTGTGTTTTCAGGGTAACACAAATCTTGAAAACAATGCATGACATTTTTCTTAAAGGGAAAAAGAAACAATATGATAGGTTATTAGTTTTTATTTCTGGTTTTATGTGTTACATAATAATTATGTGCTGCCACTTTCATCTCATCACTTTCATCAAAAAACGTGGTTTTTCCAGATATTATCTGGTTCATATCCTTGCACCAATTATTCAGAAAGAACAAAATTAGTTTTTTTATCATACATTTTATAGATGAATTTCTATGATTGTTACATGTAATAAAATTGTAGTTGATATTTATTGTTAACAGTAGTTCTAAATAAGCTTTTATATTTTTGCTTTGACATTTTGTCTTTAGAACATCTGTAACAATATTTTCTTTTTAAATTGTTAACAACATCAGAAACATATCTTTATTACAACTAAATATTTAAAACTTAATAATTTCTGAATTAAAAAAAAAATGAAAATGCTTCACGACTTGGGTAAGAAAGCCAAGTTTTTGTGCTATCATATTCTTTAATCTTAATATATTTATGATAGTCTTGGATGTTATGGAGTTTTTACCCAACTCGTTAAAGACGGCACAGTTGCTCTGTGACCAGTTTTTGTGATGAACGTCATGGATTTCAATATTGGTAAACTTCTATACCACAATCTGTGATGTGGAGATTGCCGAGTTACAGCACATCTATAAATTTTTCCTATGTCAGGTCTATGGAAATTGCCATTGACAGAATCGAACAATTTATCGAAAATAGCAAGAGATCGGCTGTGTCCACACTTTTTTTCGGGAGTCTCCCTTCATCTGAAAAGAAAAAAGTTTTTAATTAACTTTAATTTTTTGCATCGATAATGAAAGATTCACTAACGACTTGGCCAGACTAAGGTTTAACATACATACATAAACTCACGCCTTTTTCCCATAGGCAGAAACCACAGAGCGCCACCTAAACCACTATGGTTTAATTAACGTATCACTAACGCAGAGCCTACTACTGAAGCTACAAATTATTATATTTTTTTTACAGTAAGTTCCTTTACTATCGAAGCAGACACTAAAAATATTTTTTGGAAATTCCACCTCCCAAAACCTATGATAAAATGATCACAGAATTTAAGTCAAATGTACTGTTAGTATAAATGTTCAATGAAACAAACCTGCCATGTACCCCATAGTCAGGCCAACTGTGTTGCTAAACACTTGTGTGGCGTGTTTGACTCTCATTTTTGGTATTAGCTGTGGATATACATGCTCAGCTGTTAACTTTTTCATAAGCTTGACTCCTCCATATCTTGGTCCTCGTTTATATAAAGCTTCTATGTGTGACCAGGAAGCTAACTTTATTTTACCATCTTCTTTGAACTGTAAATCTTTGGTAATCAGGTTATTTCTAACGCCCTTCATGAGATGAGGTGGGTCATAAATTGGGTACATGTTTTTTTAATCTATCTCAAAAAAGCCTCCAGGATAATTTTTGCCACACCTTAAATAGTCTCCTTCAGTTACCTTCATCAAAAGATTAAGTGCAGCCATATTGGTTGCTCCTTGGTCGCATACTGTAGCAACCACATTTAACCCAATTTCATTTAAAGAATGAATAATATGTTTTAATTGCTTGCATAAATCTGCTGTTTTAGTGCTTCCTTTACAGAATATGAAAATGATATAGGTTGTTTGTATTTTTTACAAATACCCCTTATCATGAAAACACACACATGGTCACAGAATGTCTTTGATCTCTCTTCACCATTATCAATAAAACCGTGGATAATATCATTGGTCTTGTCATAGGATAAATTAGGTGCTATGGCCATTTCGTCAAAAATCAAGCAGCAATACTTGTGACGGGCGGGCATTTTTTCTACTTTTTTTTAAATGTTGAAATATTACTTCACTGAATCCTGGCTCTAGATTTATTTTGCAAAGCAATTTCTCCAAAGTTTTTCGCTTGGGAAGTATGCACATTTGACTAAGTATTCGGTATGCTCTAGGGGAAGGCTTGTCTAAAGATAAACAGAGAACTTTCTCATCTAGAGTAAAACGCCTCCCTGCAGGTTTCTTTGCAAACTGCTTAATTAAATTGCGAAAAATGTCTGAGCTGCTGGTGTCATTTTTTCTTTCACCATTTGATAGGCAGATGATTTCATAATTTTTTCTGCCATCATTATTTCCATTTTTAGCTTTTTGTTTGTATTGCGAGCTTTGCGCAATTTCGCTTTGACTTCAGATATTATGTCTTTCAGCTTCTTTTCTGTTGCAGTCAAAGGCATGGAAATCTTATAACGACCTGAAAAATAAAAACAAAGTTATGCATTGGGTATTATCTATATACTAATATTATATAGGTAAAATTTGCTTGTTTGTTTGTATGTAGGGGTAATCTCTGGAACAAATTATTCAATTCTAAATGTTTTTTTCTGGTAGGAAGCTACAATATTCCTGACTGCTATAGGCTATAAATTATGCGGGTAGAAGCTAGTTTAAAATATTATTATACAGTATGTGTAGAATATTTATTTTGAACATCATTATTTGTTTACAAGTCTTACACCAATATTCATTACTCATAGTACATACATCACGCCTGTAATCCCCGGAGGGTTAAGCAAAGGTGTAAGTACCTAATAGTACACACACATTTCGCGAGTTATGTTTAAGTCCCATGTATTAGGAGGCGAACCTATTGCCATCAACCGGGCACAAATCCAGACTCCGTGACTGCTACTGAGAAATTCCTTAAGAAAAACCCAATAACACTTTGCCCGACCTGGGAATCGAACCCGGGGCCTAATGCTCAACAGTCGCGATTGCGCTACTAGATAAATGAGGCATTCTACTTATAGTATTTTAATAATTATTTTGTTTTTTATTTACCTTGATTCGAAGATCTAGATATGTCTGTGTCCATTGGTCCGGAACTGGTCTGGTAGAGGCAGCCATCTCCATTTGAAGTAAAGCAGATGGCATTTCAATACTCATTACTGTAATCACAATAGCAAAACAAAATTAAAAAAATGTATTTTTTATCAATTACCAACCGCAAAATATCTATCAGCAAAATTGGTCAACACTATCTTTGGACTACTGTATAATATTTACCTGGCCTCGAAGATATATCTGTGTCAGTTTGAACTGGTCTGGCTGAGGCTGTCTTTATTTGAACTGAAGTAGATGGTAGTTCAATATTCATGACTGTAAGAACATAATAAATATAAATTAACATTGGGTTAATTATTAAAGAAAACCGGCCAAGTGCGAGTCGGAGTCGGACACGAAGGGTTCTGTACCACTGTAAAATATTTAACTAATTATTTATATATTTAACTAGCTGTTCCCCGCGGTGTCACCCGCTGCTCAGCCCCTAAAGGTCGTACCGTGATGTTATATAGCCTATAGCCTCCCTCGATAAATGGACTATCCAACACAAAAATATTTTTTCAATTCGAACCAGTAGTTCCTGAGATTACCGCGTTCAACCAAACAAACAAACTCTTCAGCTTTATAATATTAGTATAATTAAAAAAAAACCGGCCAAGTGTTCTCCTATACATTCCAACTGCAAATGTAAGTTTATATGCACAATATTGGAGATTTACCATGTCATTTCAAGACCATAGATTTCCTTTAAAATTACCTGTAATCTATAGGTATATAACTATTTTTACCCGACTACGGCGAAGCAAAAAGGAGGGTTATGATTTTGACCGGTATGTATGTATGTTTGTATGTATGTTCATCAGCTGTTCCCTCATAACTTCTGAACTACTTATCACTACTTGACAAATGAGGTGTCGTTAGAAGCGTCTCAGTTGTCCGCTGGTTATAGGGTAGGTGACGTGTCACTAAATCCAATATGGCGCCCTCTAGGGGATGAAAAGTCGTAACCGAAAAAAAATAATTTCGCACAGTATCGACATGGGTATCAAATTAAAGGGCTTGATGAGCACATTTGAAATATATATACATTATAATAGCTTTTACTAGCTACTTTGCCTGTTTCTAACAGTGTCAACATGGGTATCAAATGAAAAGGCTTAATGAGTACATTTTAAATTCACTCGCTGCTTTGCTTATTATATCAAATAACCCCAAAATAGTGTAAATAAAAAATAAGTTAAAATAACTAAAACCCGACTACGAAAAAATCGCGCACTAAAAAGTATAAAACAAGAACAATCCGTGTTACAGAAATTTTTAATTAATAGCCGTGGTCGTACGCCACCTAGCCAATAAAGATTGTGTGAAACAACCGCAGGTGGCATACGACAACGGCTATTAATTAAAAGATTTCTGTAACACGGATAGTTCTTGTTTTATACTTTTTAGTGCGCGATTTTTTCGTAGTCGGGTTTTAGTTATTTTAACTTATTTTTTTCTGTATTGTTTTCTTTTACAATGCTCTAGTCAAGCGCAACAGGTCATACTCACAGATACAGTTAACATTAGCATGTCGGTGGTGGTGAAGCGAATATATATAATAGGTAAGATTTACCCCTTTTTTTTTTTTTTAGCGTGGTAAAATCATCAAATGAGTCCTCCCACCCCGGGCAGGGCGGGAGGGACTGTCAGACTTGTACTGACTAAAATCCACGGTGTCCTTCAATAGCCTTTTATGTTCCGGGGTCACGGTAATGAGATAAGCCCCGCGACCCCGGCAGGCTTTGGCCCTCTTGGGCCCCCGCCATCGTGCTGACGCTCTTTGTGGCGCGCGTGGAACACAACGCGCCGTCGACTCGGGCATGGTCCATGGTCGGGCGGCGAGTTGCCCTTTACTCGCCGCCCGCATGCCCGCGCCTACGGTGGCCGGAGATCGTCTTGCGACGTCCGACGCCGTGGGCGTCTACCATTGCGGGTGGGGCGGAGGAAGGACGCTGTCCTCTCTCTCTCACGGCCCGCCTCCCCCTTAACGAGCATTACTGCTTCGCAGAAGGAGGCGACCGCTTCCCACTCCGTCTCGCCCCGCAGCATGGCCTCGACCAATGCCGGGCGCGAGAGGTCTCCGCCTATCGCTGCCGTGAGGACACGGCGGTGCTCTGCCCAAGCGGGGCAGTCTTGCACCGTATGCTCTACTGTGTCCTCCGGGCGATCTTCGCAATGGTGACACCCCGGCGTTTCTTCCTTCCCCATCCGACACAGGTACCTCCCGAAACATCCGTGTCCGGTGAGGACCTGCGTCATCCGATAGGTCAGGACGCCGTGACGCCTTTCCAGCCACTCCTCAAAGAGGGGTCTTACCGCCGCGATTGCGGCGTGCCCGAAGATTTACCCCTGCCAAAAATCGCTAAACTCGCCTAAACATTTATATTTCACAAATAATAATAAGTATTCTATTAAAATTATAAAAACCTCCACAATAATTTCACTTAGGAGGCCTTGATGCTTTCTATTATTATTTTCCATTAGAAGTTTATGTAGTGAATCATTTACCTGGCCTCGAAGATAAATCTGTGTTGATGGGAATGGGTCTGGAAGAGGAGGCTGTCGTCATTTGAATTGCCGTAGATGGCAGTTCAATATGCCTGCGCTCACCAACATGCACACCTGAAATTTATATGAGTGATTATTAATAGGGATGAACACAACCTTTTGGGATAAAAGGATTTATTCATAGGAAGCCGTTATCATCATCAATCAAAATTTAAAGAACATACTTTTACTTTTATGAAAATTTAATATTTTCAGACACAATTTCTAATAATAAGACTAGAGTAATATTAATCTGCTTAAAAAAACTTCTTCATGAAGTAAGTTTCTATTTTTAAATTGCTTAGTATTTCACAAAACAAAACATTGTTAGATTATTTACCTTTACTTTCTTCCATCAATAAAAAGAGTATAGTATTTTTAAAATTAACAATTTTTACCTGGAATTTCAAGTGTTGGAATTGCCAGTGCAGTTAGTTTCATATTTGGAAATGTGTAAACATCTTCAAAATGTTTATGACACACTTTTCTGTTCTTATATATGAATTCGTTATTTTCTCCAATAATATCTCCTCCAATTTTCATAACCCAAGTGCGAAAACGTTCTATTTGAGCAGGATTGTTTGGATTTGGAAACCGGTGCAACGGCAATCCTAAAACATGATAATTAAGAACTTGTTGCAAGATGTTCATCAAACATAAAAAAGAAAAGAAAACGTAACATAACACTCAAATTATAATTTTAAACTTGAACATTTAACTGTTTTTTTTTTGTCCCATAATAAAATAAACTTGTATCTTCGGTTAGTAAAAAATAATGAGTGGTCTGGAGTCATACACATAATACTACTGACTTTTCTAGCTAACATAATTATATTATGTTTAGATATTTGTTACTCAACCACACTTCAACAGCTGAATAGGTTTGGGCGAACACAGGTAGACCATGACCTGGATTAACTTAAAGGACATTTTAAATCCAGAAAACAGGTTTCCATGGAATAATCTCCCATCACTAAGCAGACGAAGCATAATAGGAATGTGAGAATTGGCTAAGTAGTAATTATCCCACGGGAACGTCATACCGGGATAAAAAGTATCCTGTTTTAATCACGGTTATAAACTATCTGTGTACCCAATTTCATCCAATTCCGTTCAGCCGTTTTTGCGTGATTGAGTAAAAACATCCAAAAATCCAAACACCCACACTTTCACATTTATAATATTATTAGTAGGATTATATCAGTAAGAATTACAAGTACCTACATAGGTGGGTAATTTCAGAATTTTATGTAGTAACTTTGAACTAAAACAACTTTGAAGTAGGTACTACCAGTTACTTAGTACGTAAGGAATAATGTTATTTTAAGCCGGAAAACGGGAATTCTATAACATGTCGAAATTCTACACATACGGTGATACGAAATTACGAATAAAAAATATACTCAGACTGAGACAACTTACCGCCTCCAAGTTTCATGGAACAGCCGGGAACACAACAGGACCTTTGAGCCATCTTAAACTCATCGAGTAAAGTAAAGCCGGAGGAACAAAGTTCAACTATACGTACTCTAGTAAAACAAAAGCGAGAAAACACGAAAATACAAGAAAATTAACAGGTTAAGCGCATACACTTCAACCGAAAAAAAAATCTTGTGAAAAATTCAAAAGTTTCAAAACAATGTCAAATCAAATCAAGTCAAATGTCAACGTCATTTGTCATCGTTATTTCATAGTGCCATCTAGTAATAATCCTTTGATAAAATTACAAACAGCCTTTTTTTTCTTGAAGCGGCTAATAGATGGCAGTGCTTACAGCGTACCGTGCCGTTTGTTCTAAGATACCACAGCATGCTATTGAACTCAAAAGTCAAAACAATGTATTGGAGACTTCGTTTTACGTAGTGAACGTCATGATAAAACAAAATTGTGGACAACATTAAACGTGGATGCTAAGTAAAATTGAATTAAATACATGTGTTATGAACTACGCTAATAAATAGAAAAGTGGGTTCAAGTTAGACTACAAGCAATTACTATCATCCTATAATTTTACTTAAATTTTCATGGCAGCACCGATAATAAACAATTCAGTGAAACGGAATCAAGTGTAAAGATTGTTGACATTTTCTACAGATGCGTTCACAATTATTAAACGTAAATAAAAAATAAAAAATGTTTTTTAGGATTACAGTTACAGCGCTTTTTTGCAAATAAAAGCTATAGATGTGTGCTATTACAATTCATTATTTTAGAAAATATTACTTCGAAGGTTGAAAATTCATTTATCTGTTATTTTGATAAAATCGAAAACTTGATCAGTTCTGATAAAGATGCAGGCAAGTGCTCCATACTCCAAAGAATTCAGACGTGTATTATACACAAAGGGCAATCCCAGGGCAATCCCAGGGCAATCTTAGGGCAATATAAAAAAACTTTTTGAAAAGTAAGGAATCGACTTCGAAACCGAACACAAAAAAGTGTAAAATAACTTTTCTTTCGGAAGTCGGTAGCTTTGTTTTTTATTTAATTTACTATGGCCACCAACTTCCGAAAGAAAAGTTACTTTACACTTTTTTGTGTTTGGTTTTGAAGTCGGCTCCCTTTTTTTTAAAAAAAAGTTTTTTTATTTTCCCCTTTTTAGTTTAGATATTCAAATCTACATTATAATCGGCGTCTTTGAAAATCTATAATCCTAGTAAGCAACAAAAACGATCGATCTATGCGGGCAACTTCACTAAAACCTTCCCCAGAATGTAATAAGCACTTTTCTGAAAACCGCATCAAAATCGGTTCAGCCAAACGCGAGATAATCGCAAACAAACATGCAATCGTGTTTGAAAATCTACAATCCAAGTAAACAAAACGGATCCACGCGGGCAACGTCACGGGATATCCATTAGTGTTATATACCTTCTCCAGAATGTAATGAACACTTTCCTGAAACCGCATCAAAATCGGATCAAGCCAAACGCGAGATAATCGCGGACAAACATACATACATACAGGTTGAACTGAGAACCTACTTTCTTTTATTGAAGTCGGTTCAAAATACATGTTACAAAAGCTAGCTTACTAAATATAAATAAATCATTCTAATTTTTCTCATAATGTTTGATTTATTCTTTAATTTAAAGTTTTCATCAAGAATAAGATATTACACTTTTACTTGCAACGGAACGTTTTCTAAAAATGATTGTTGACATTAGTTCAGATGCATTCAAAAATAAAAAGAAATTTCAAAAACCCTTAAAATTGTTTTAGCATAAACTATTATTTGAACCACTTAAATTGTGCTTAAACAGCAAGTATTTTTTGCTTAGCCGCTATTAATGCAATTGGTATATATTTTATTTTGGATCGCTCGTGTGAATACCATAAAATCTCACGGCTTTATCATAAAAAAATTGGCTTGAACGCTTCTCTATTGCGGCGATTTGACAGGTCAGCTTCGAGCCACTTTTTAGCTTTCCGAGTAGCGTATTTTCATTTTATTTTGTGTTATCCTTTCATTTACGCGTAATAAATAACATGTATGTAGTTGTAACAGTAGCGTGGTTAGTTTAATAGACTATTTTTAAGTGCACTTACAGTGTTACATAAACAGTAGAGGGCTAATCGTTTCGGCAATCCCGATGCATATAACTACATAGTACGTCAGTGAACGAATGGTGGCATTAAGATAATGGATGTGGATGCTCCTAACATATTAAAAAGGTGCAGCAGTGCACCGTTAATCAATGAGGCTGCTTCTACGACGGCGACATCGCCCACGACAAACGTAGCTCCCAGGTAAAGTAATATGTATTGAACACGCCTCCTGCGGCCGTGGTACAGTTGTTGCTACGCTGCTTACCTATTTTTGACAGCTGCTGAGGTCGCCAGTGGGTGCTGTGCCCGTATTTAGCGATGTTTGTGCATTATTCACAGTGTATACTATAATATTATCGTTACTGGTTGGTTGTATATTGTTATGGTAGAAGTGCAGCTTGGCGTCATTTTTCGGTATTGAGTTGCAGTGTGTTGACAATGTGTAAGTGCTGCACTTAGTGCTGAGCTAACAACTTGATACTGTCCTATAGTTTTTTTTTTGTATTTCATGATTTTATTACTTAGTCTGATTTTTTTAATTGCCTCATCTATTAGTGTTATCATGCTTAATTAATTAAGTTCCAGTTGGTGATAAAAGTGCTAAATACTGATTTTATTATTAGTTTGTTGCTAAGTTGTTGATTGGGGGTTATGAACCAGAAGACTAATAGGTAAAGTGCCTAATGTAACTACATTATTTCCAGACTTTTATTCAACAGATTATTCTAAAATGTCCTAGCAATGAATCATATAATTTATGAATTATTAATTCTGGCTTCCATATACGATTTTAATTAAAATACATTTAAACTCATCAACACCTACATTGATCACCACACAAGACTATTATAATAATATTATGTTTTTATTTTTGATTCCAACTATGCAAACAAATGTTTTTTTTTTTCTGAACTTACTTGATGTTATGAATTCATTTATTTGGAAGATGTAGACCTTGAAGACTTAAATAATTATGATATTTGCTTTGACATTTGTTTACACGGGCAGAATTTGTAAAAATAAAGTTTGTGCAGTTGTTTTGTGCTCTTTAATCTCCAAAACTACTCAACCAATCACGATGAATTTATACCAATCATTTATCTTGGGGCCTAACTTTTCATTATTTCCCATTAAAAATATAGAATCATGATTTATTCTATGAATGACTATCTGAATATGCTATCAGAATAAATTTCTTTTGATAAATATCTGATTCTCTGATAAATTGTTTAGTATAATGTTTTAAGATTGTTTGGGAGTGTTTTTTATCATTGAATTTTCTGTAAAAAATGTAATTGAATATTTATTGTGGAGTTTTTGAACTGCTCAGAAATACATAGACAATGAAATAAAAGCTGTTTCTGCCGTGTTAAAACAGGAACCTAATTATATCTGTATTTGACACCACATATCTCATGAATGTTGATAGTTAAAAGAGTTGAAATGATCACAGATGATTTATTTCTGTTGCCCCTAAGCCGGAACACTGTGTGTGCAACTCACAGTTAGCCAGTTTTTCTGAATTTATATGCATACAGAGTCAAGCAATTTCATTTTATTTTGTGTAGAGATGAAAACCCCCTGCTCACAATTGGCTTGTAGGTAAAGTTTTTTACCTAAATTATATAAGATGTGTACCTCACTCACACAAAAACCACAAAACATTTTATTTTTCTTTATGCGGTAAGCTATTGCTCATTCTGAAGTTATTTGTACCTCCAGTGACATATATGCCAGACTATTTATTGTGTATTAAAACTTTATGAATAACAGTAAAGGTCCCTATCATCTGAAAGGACAGCTGACCTTAAGATTACAAGAATTACTGTACAGAACATTAACTTTGCAAACAGGTATGTTCATGAGAAAAATTACCTATAAAGCACTGAAGATACAACAACTATATATAGCTGTTGGTATCTTCATGCACATAACCTTTTTATACTTCCGTCTCATACTCTGTACCAAAATTTGTAAAAATCGGTTCAGCTGTTTAAGTGTGAAAATTGATTGTACGAACGCCATCTCATCAAGCTACCCGAATTTGTAAAATTTTGCCATTCTAACGTGAACCTTCTTGTTTCGTGATGAAATTGAAAATCTGTAACAGAAATTTTACAGATTGTGGTAGCTTGATGTTTTGGTGTCTGTACCTACTCATACCAACATTCACACTTTCGTATTCATAATATTGTGTAGAGATACACTAAATATGCACAAGCTACAGCATCAATGTCTGGTTATTCTATACCTTACAATTATTGTCATACCAAAATCAGACTGCTGAAATATAACTGTCCTTCTATGTGTTTACATACCCACGAGGTAGGTACCATATTATATAGAAGATTCTTTAGAAGATAAATCATTACATTTAAATTCTGAATAGAATCCCTATAATTTAAGAGTGCAATGGCACCCAAGACCCCCACTGTATATATTCCAGAGTGGATCGTGTATATCCGATGAGCCGGCGACCTTTCATTGCATAATATAATGAATACATTATCGTCCTTTAAAGCTCTATCGCTCCGAATGAAGCACCATTGCGTCTGACACGTGTATACTAATCACAAAAACGTAATGCCCCCTTGTTTTCATAGGGGACTATTTTGGATGCACCAAACTGCGCAGTTATGCACTGATATGCTGCCAATGTGATAAATTCCATGCAAAATTAAACTTAGGCTGCCTGTCCATTGACGCGGAGCGAGCTGGCGGAGCGGAGAAACGAGGAAATATTAACCAATAGGATTGCATAAAAACTCCGCTCCGCTCCAGTGGACATGGGTCTGCGAGCTAGTTTTTAAAATTCATATATTTGGAAGCGGCGCGTGCTGGCTGTGCGAGCTGGCGGAGCGGGGCGACAGTGAGGCGGCGGGCATGGGTATAGGCTCCGCACAGTCCGCCCCGCATAGTCCGCTCGCTCCGCTCCGCATCAATGGACAGACACAGTCCGCAACTCCGCTCCGCAATACTCGCTCGCTCCACTCCGCCAGCTCGCTCCGCGTCAATGGACAGGCAGCCTTATGGAAATAATCCTAAAGCTCTTAGTACGTTCCTAGGATAGCCTTATTAGGCAGATTACATTTTTACTACACACATTCAGCCCTTTTTACCAAGAGCCCTCTAGATGTCGCATGTCTTCGATTTTTTGCAAAAGTGTGACACCCAAATAACCTGCATCTCTAATATCGTGGGTACGGCGATACGGTACATTTAAGTTCCAATAAATATTGGACGTATTCCGGAAAAGAACGGTGGGTGAGATCAGGAGTTTTTTAAGAATAATAACAGACCAAATGCTCGAATCTTTTTAAAATCTAGACTAATGTAGGTCTGTACTTGAGGCATAATCGAATTTTCAGTCTGGAGGCTTAGCTGGGGTTTAGCCTTAGCAATAAGGCCAAACCTCAGCTAGGGCGGTGAAGATCTGATGGCAATAGTTGTATTTGAAATACTAATAGAACTATGACTGCCAGCTCCATTCGATTGGAATGAAGATGATCCTACCGCAAATACGAAATGGCCTGTCACGCTGCGTCGATTCCTCCCGCTAATGATTACCGTGATTTCATGGCAGTATAAGTTACTTGTCATTCGAAAATCGTGATAGATAGTACACTCGACTATACTAGTTGAAATAAAACAGTATTATAAACACTGAGTAATTGTTATTGAAGCACGCAACTCTGTCCATGTTATTGTTGTCTCACGACCATCGCAATATTATGTGTAATGTTATGGTACTGGAATATATACGTGTTTTATAAGCAACTGTGTTTGTATCTCGCTGTTTATTTTAGTATAGTATGGTCTGGTTTGGAATGGGAAATTCCCATTAGCAGTTAAGACTGCTAAGTCTTGGATTTGGGCCCGATTGGCAAAAAGCTCGCGCGCGCCCCATTACGTGAGGCGTAAATGTAATTGGCAAAATGTAAGTAGGTATACTGGCGCCTTTGCCTTTCGGTGAATTTTGTTGTAATAGGTATTATTGACTATCATTAATTGGCATCGCAGCAAATTCCCAGTGTTAAGGCGCTCCCTCACTCAGATTCCAACATTTCATCGGTGAGGAGAACAATCGAGCTTCACAATGCGCACTTTGTATCAAATCTATACTAAATGAGTACGCGAATGCTCGTCAGTCTGGGAGGTAATATTGTAATGTAATGTAATGCTTAAAAGCCGAATCTATAACGTTACATTACACGTGAATTCTCCCGGTGAGGGTGCGCCTTTACTCATAATTTATGATATTCCGCTGTAAAGTTAATGGTTGGAGATTCCAAGCATTTAGTTTAACGCCGAGAATTAATATTCCAGCCAGTCTAAGCGGATTTGGCTTTCTTCCCTGCCAGTTTAGTTCGTGACGGCATTAAATCATAATAGGTATTAATCTGTGTAATTAATCGGCATTAAAAAAAAAATGTAGAGCTTCTGTTGCGATAGACTTTAACAATTTCTGGATTATTCTTGCAACCGGACTTCGGACAAATGTTTGATATTTGCTTGATCTATAGACACAGTTGCTTCGTATACAAAACAGGCGCTCCACCACTGTTATGTAGGCCATCGCTATAATTTGTAAAAATTCTTGGAGCTCCTCCATAAAAAGAAAATCTTCGACGTTTTATATTGCCATAAGGGATAATAAAATATCTTAATCGAATATCATAAAATTTTATTCTAAAGCTGGGATAGTAAAAACTTCAGTAGTAAGGTGGACGCACACGTACTCGTATCCGAGCCGAACGCGTCGAAGGAGTCGAACGAAACGAATTTTAGAATTCTGTTTATGAAATCTCATGAAACCTCGCACATTTATCCGCGCCGAATCGTCGAACGAAAGGATTTTTGAATTTCTTGTGGGAATGTGCGTCCACCTGTAGATTCTTCGCCAAAAACTTTACGAAGGTACTAAGTACTTTCGTCTAGAAAACTCGACGATAGAATATCATCATTTCGGGTTGCGCCAAACAGTTGCAAGTAGCTGCGACTCCGTTTTTAGGGTAATAGTGTTCTGCGGTTTCGAGGTAGTCTAACGTGGCGTGGTTGCGAGACCGTAATTTAAAATAAGTACATCATTAGTTGACTAGTGTTAGTTGTAGTGAAATAGGGCCCATTTTCTTAAATTGAATGAATAATTTGCCTTGGATTTATGGGGCGTGTTGGTTGTTCTATCGTGACGCAGACGGTATACGAATATCGTAGGCAGTTAGCAGAAGCTGTGATTGTACTTTGGATCAGTGGTCGCCCCGACTTACAAAAGTTATACAGGTACATAGAAGGGTTGACCGAGGGTGCACAGGCAAGTGCTTGAATTATAGTGTGTACTCGTATGTTATTAAGTAACGACTACTCTGAAGAAAAACACAATGAGCAGAACACGCGTCATAGAAACAAAAGCTTGACTTTGAACCATGATATACTTCTCGCAATGAAGATTCCTGTGTGGGAACATTATAGGCTGATTAAACTTCTGCTAGCCTGATAGGAGCGTGGTTGACTGGCGAGAGGTTCTCAGAGCTCAATATGATATATGTTCGCCATGTCAATTTTCAAATAATTTGCCGCATAGAAACGCACGGTTAGTTCTTTCCTGCTAGGGGGACGAATGCACGTGTTAAAAGGCTATAATACCAGAGGAAACATAATGTGGACTTGTCAGTTCGATAATCAGTGCATGAGAAAAGTGGGGGGTCTAACCCAGCACGCAGATGATATCTGATTATATTCTACTTTTGATTCTGCGTGCAACTACACGAATCTGCAAGAAATCTCCATTTCCTGAAGCTTGTCTTCAGGTTTCAAGGTTCTCACTTATATTCGCAGACGATTTGCTACCAAGATGTACATTTGTACAATACCAGTCTTTCCAGTCTTTCTATGTATCCCTTCCTCATTGCAATATATTCGTGTTCTCCAAGCATCGGATCGGGAAGTCTCGGCTTTATAATCTAATTGAGTGTGCCGACACCAATGCGTCGCCACTCGCTCTCAATTGACGCCAATTCGCTTGCAGAGTGGTGCCGTGCAAGATTGCACAAAATTACCATAAAGGCAACACGCCCCGGAAATCTTTAGATGTTGATTGTGGATGGTAGAGCAAGTTTCTTGTGAAACTTCACCTTTTGTGGGTAGTTAGGATTTTTTAGTGATATTTGGTTTTTTCCTTTGTTACCAAGCGAAGAAGTACAAATTGAACTCGCAATCGAACTTATTTAATGAGAGATTAGGAAACTTAAGGTATCGATACAAAAGACATAACTGCGCAATCTCTGAATTATTGATATAGACAACCAGCTAAACATTACCTTAAACTACCTTCCTGTATGGATGAGACTTTTCATCATCATCATCATCACTGAAACTATAACCAGGTCGTACCCTGTGATTTAACCTAGCCAATGTAATTGTTTCAGGAACACGTCGATATTCAGTATGTTCTCCAACAATAATCTGACGCGCACGCGCAGACATAGTGGTACCTTCGGACCTGTCACCTCCCCGGTCAATGTAGCCGTGAGTATCTTGTATTCTTGACAATGTAATATTTAATGAGGGAGATTGACGCCAGGTCATAGGTTAAAATGCTGCATACATAACAATAGTTCATAACAAGAAATTATATTTGCTGTTTTTTTTAAGCACCGGTATGAATAATAAGATTTTACTCAATGTTAATAAAATCGAGATTTTTTTGGCGAATGGAAAAAAGGGAAGTTAGGTATTCGTTTGCTGTGTATGTTCAACTGGGTTTTGTTACATTTTTTTTTGTTGTACCCATATAGGTACCATGAGTTGTCATTACGATACTCGATCATACGCATCGACCGCGTTTGGCGCTCTCATTGGTTGAGAGTTCATACAACCTTGGAGCGGGCCAATGAGAGCGCCAAACGCGGTCAATGCGTATGACTATGATCGAGTATCGTAATGACAACTCATGGTAGAGTACTCTGTTTGGGCCTACCCGTAGACATAGAGCATTCAAATAAACGGCTGTACTGTAAATGGGTCAATCTTCAATATTTGAGACATCCGTTGAGGATAATGACGCTCGATCTTTTACTACTAGTGCAACCATCCACCGACAAAAAACAAAAATATAAAAAATATTTTAATTTCATTCATTTAGTAAAGTAAAAATTATTTTAATTTCATTATTTTAATTTCATTCATTCAGTTAGATGTAATTAAAATAATTTATTTTTTTGTATTTTGTCAGTGAATGGTTGCACTAGTAGTAAAAGATCGGGCGTTATTATCCTCAACGGATGTCTCAAATATTGAAGATTGACCCAAATACGGTACAAAACTATGACAGTGTTTTTTCTCTATCTAAGAAAAAAGACAAGTAAAGACCTACGATCATTTTCTCCCGTATTTCTAGAGAGTTACCAATTATATGCGGGAGTCCTCAATTCATTTATAGTCCTGCAATAATTTATGTTAGATACTTTTATAAAAACAACACAATTTTACATGTTTTTCTAAGCTATCTCTTCTATAACAGGTGATTATTTGTTGCTACAGAGCTCCTGGGCGCGGATGGCGCCGCGCGTCACTCAGCTGCGAGCAGAAGAGTGCGCGGACGTCAGCAACACCCGCGAGGTGGCGCACGAGAGGGAGATACACTCCGCCATGCAGATGGGCCAGTCTTGTGAGGACCTGACGCTGGTCGCAGGGCTCGCCAACTCACCGACTAGGATACCTAGGTATTGACAAACTTATAACTATTTTTTACATGATATAATAAGAAAGAAACAAAAAAAACTTTTTTTTTAAAAAGTACCGACTTCAAAACAAATACAAAAAAGTTTAAAATAACTTTTCTTTCGGAAGTCGGTGGCAATAGTCAATGACACAACAAAACAAAGCCACCGACTTCCGAAAGAAAAGTTATTTTAAACTTTTTTGTATTTGTTTTGAAGTCGGTACTTTTTTTAAAAAAAGTTTTTATTTTACCCTTTTTAGTTTATTTATTACATATTCAACCCAAATTCTTGTAAAATACAAAATTTTCTTACATATGCACTAATCTTGTAATCCGTCACAACATAAAAAAATCCATATCTCTAAAACTACTGAACCGATTTTGATGAAACTTGCAGTGTACCCTAAGTTGAACAATACCTAGTACAACAAAAAAAGAATTACTTAAATCGAACTTATAGTTCCGGAGATATGCGTGCACAAACATAAAAACATACATACATACATGCATACATACATACATACATACATACACTTATGAAATTTGGCACATTTGTTCAGACGCTGATATAGACTAACATATATGGAAACTGGGCAGTTCTGATAATATTACATACATACGGGTCGAATTGATAACCTCCTTTTTTTTGAAGTCGGTAAAAAAGGGATTTATTGACGTGGTATAATCATCCAATGAGTCCTCCCACCCTGTATTGACTAAAATCCACGGTATTCCTTTAATAGCCCTATTTACTTGTTAAGACACCCCCGCGACCCCGGCAGGCTTTGGCAATCTATGCTCCGTCAGATTTGACAGCTCCTTGAGGCGTGCGTGGAACACGACGCGCCGTTGACCCGGGCGTGGTTCACTACGGACGGCGAGTCTCCCATTATTACTCGTACTTTAGTGGCTAGTACTACAAAAAATGGTAACAGTAGTCGTGTTTAGATTGTACGATTAGGTATGTTTGAAGAACGTAAAAAGAACGTTTACGAGAGTAAAAAGCTAAAAATCCACAATTTAAAAATATACCGTAGCAAGGTTAACGTGGTTATGAGGCCCTCAAATAATAACAAGACGTCTTCCTGAACATTATTTTGGCCACATCGGCCATTAAAATTGGTCAAGCCGTTTTGGAGTACTGCACTGTAACTACAACAGTGTTTGTTCTACGAAAACACGTAATTTTTGTATTAGATTATCTTGTTTTTATTTTTTTATCTACTTGCAAACACCTTATTTTAGAACTATCCTCAAAAAGGACATTTAACTTTAAATGTCATTTCCAGATAAGCCCGTATTTTTCGCTCAGATAACTGAATTACGGTGTCGATCGTAACACCGGTATTTAGAGTCTCGTGATATCGTCACTATATTGTTAGTACTATGCTAATTAGTTACGAGTATGCATACAAAATATATTATGTAATTTCTGACTTAAACCGGTTAATAGTATGTTATCTGTTTTCAGTTATCTAGAATCTGTTACATTGAAATATATTATCATAGACTAGCTCTTACCCGCAACTTCGTACGGAGCTTATATTTTATGTCAGACCTCAAGCAATACATAGGTGAAAACAGCATTAATTCCATGAAAAGAAAATTTTACGAAGAACACACATACAGGGAGACCAAAATTAAAAAAAAAGAAAAACAATACAGAAATCTGAAGTATTTTTTTTTTGTTTAATATCTTTAATGTACAGACATCGGCCTGTTACAATTATATTATATCAACAGATAGGTATATAGATATTTTATAAATAGATAGCGCGACAGCTTCATCATCATCATCTCAGCCATAGGACGTCCACTGCTGAACATAGGCCTCCCCTTTAGATCTCCACATATACCGGTTGGAAGCGACCTGCATCCAGCGTCTTCCGGCGACCTTTATAAGGTCGTCTGTCCATCGCGTTGGTGACAGCTTACCTTGATGAAATCAGCCATTGACTTCTAAAGGTACAATACTGTTGATTGATTTTGTCTTTCCTGCATCGTCTTTCTATCTGTCTAGACTTTTCTCAACTGATTTGAGTTGAATAACATCACTCTGCTTATCTGATCTCGACTATTTAGTTACTCAATTTAGTAACGTGTTACCTTAGACATTTTTTTTCCAAAAAAAAAAACATTTCCCGAAATTAGGAATTTCTTCGTGTATCATGGGTGCGTTTACAAACATAGAAACTCACAAACACAAAGACCCGAAACAACTTCTTTTAGATCATACAAATATTTGTTTCTTGCGAGAGTCGAAACCGCGACACCCTGCGCAGTTGTCGAGCGTTCAGCCACTGCGCCAACCGTCCTGACAAAATACTGATTCTTTTTAATTCGAGTCTTTTAAGACTCCTTTTTTTAAGTCGGCTAATTAACGCAGTATTATCTATAAATCTTTTTATAATTTCCAGGTTTTCACCAGTAGTATCCCCCTCCCCGACGCGGAAATATACGACGCGGCGGAGTTTATCGCCTATCGCCATCCGAGCGTCGAGCTTCAGTCCCGTCAGCCGGCCGAACATGCTCCCCGGCAAGCGACGCTGTGATGAGGCTGACTCACCGCTCTCCAAGAGGATGTGCACCTCGGACAGACTCACGCCCTCCACCCCAGGTACTCCAGACTCCGACTCCCTCGAGTGCACCTTCAGGCCAGTCTCCCCACGCGCACAACCCATGAACGAGTGCTCACACGAGTCCACAGACGTTCAACAGAACCACAAATCTTCAAATCCTAGCTAATAGTTTGTAATCAAGTTTATACTGACAGTTGAAACTTTTGCGTAAATAGTCTTGTTAAGAATTATCTCTTGCCAACTACACCGGATTTACAGTCCAAACCTTTTATTGTTTGGATGTTCTTTTATATAGCGTTTAGAATAGTAGCTTTTATAAAAATACCACTTAAGATCTAATAGTCGTCGTGGACAGTTTTACGCAAAAGATTTCAACTCAATTCTTAAACTACGGGTTTTAATGGCTTTCCTATATTGAAGCGTCTTTATTAATAAGCGTGGCATTATAGCGAGTTATTACAAACCTAGTATTACTCTTCATAGGGTTCAAATTCGCGTATTTGTTCCGATACAGTAGCCACGTTGGTTCCTAACGAACTTGAAATTATTAACGTAGTTTTGTAGGAATGAACTGTATAGCTCGTCTCGTATGGTATTTGGACCACTTCTTTATAGCATGCTTGTTCCAGCAGATAAATGGTTTTATATAATATTAATAACCTTCTGAATTCCTTCTAAAATGTTGTCTTGAAGCTGGCTGGAATCAATGACAACTTTTTAGAGCTACTGAATTTAAAAACTGCCATGTTTTTTTTATATTTGGTTAAAAGGCATCAGAAATAAAACAGTGTACCAAGTACCCTATGAGACAGACTAAAGCGAGTGCCCTATTGTTAGCCAAAGCATCCAAAACTTTATTGTAAATATAACTAGAAGCGTTCACGTGTATAGAACGCGTAATGTATATAATTTATATCGATAAGTTAGCGTAGCAACACTCGAAAGCGTGTAGGTATTATTGCAGGAGCGATATCGTCGTGTAGTTTTGTTTATAGTCATTGGTATTTAAATAATTGTATCTCGTTCGCGTTGCGACAATAAGTTGCGTGCTTTATGTCCGATTTCCGCCAATAGGAAGACGAGCGGAGAGTTGACGTGCAAGATTCGACCAATCACAGGGCGATTTAGATTTCAAAGAATGTGATTGGTCTATTTCTCTCCCGCGTTTTCTCTCCATTCTCGGCTTTTGGTGGACTGGGCCTTACATTCTGTAAGAAAATAGCTGGTTTTGATTTTGGTCGATTATTGTGTAATTTGGAGATCAGTCGAATATTTCTGTGATTTGAGGTTTATTGTCGTGATGTGAAGTGGCTTGTGTGGATCCAGGGATGCTCAGATTCTTAAAAAAAACCTAACTTTTTGACAAAAAAAGGCATTTAATTTTACGTTTTACAGTAACAGCAGCAGCAATAGCACAAAATAACTTTCATATTTGTTACATTAAAAAGGTTTCTTTCATATTTAGTACATTAAAATGTTTTACTGGAATCATACAAGTCACATAAATTAATAATTGAATTAATCCGCCGATCGTAATTTAAGTTATAACCAAAACAGTCACTATTACTGACTAAGTGAATGATGTAGCTGACTTTCTTATATTTGTGTCACCTCATGAATTTAAGGCATATACTAAAATGGTGGGCTTACACGTTGCGGTTTGATGGAAGTGTCGCATCTGTGAAAGTAGTAACAGCATAATATTAATTTATCCAAAGCCCAAGTAATTTGTCCTCACCGGACACGGAAGTTTCGGGAGGTGCCTGTGTCGGATGGGGAAGGAGGAAACGTCTGGGTGTCACCACTGCGAGGATCACCCGGAGGACACGGTGGAGCATACGGTGCAAGACTGCCCCGCTTGGGCAGAGCACCGCCGTGTCCTCACGGCGGCGATAGGCGGAGACCTCTCGCGCCCGGCATTGGTCGAGGCCATGCTGCGGGGCGAGACGGAGTGGGAAGCGGTCGCCTCCTTCTGCGAAGCATGCAGGGAGAGGACAGCGTCCTCCCTCCACCTCAGCCGTAGTGGTAGACGCCCACGGCGACGGACGTCGGCAGACAATCTCCGGCCACCGTAGGCGCGGGCATGCGGGTGGCGAGTAATGGGCGACTCGCTGTCCGACCATGGACCATACCCGGGTCGACGGCACGTTGTGTTCCACACGTGCCTCAAAGAGTGTCAGCATAATGACGGGGCCCCCCTTTAGTGGGCCAAAGCCTGCCGGGGTCGCGGGACTTATCGAATTAGCGTGGTCCTGGAACGTAAAGGGCTATTGAAGGACACCGTGGATTTTAGTCAGTACGAGTCTGACAGTCCCTCCCTCTCTGCCCTGGGTTCCAGGACTCCTTTGATGATTTTACCACGATAAACTAAAAGCCCAAGTAACATGGATTGTTTGAAATTCGCAATGTTTCCCTTATGAACCTGAGAAAATACAAAATCTAATAGAACTGCCCAACAATACTTAAAAGGCATTTTTGCAACATCAAACAGATTGCAAATATAGTTGGTGTAATTTTCAGTTAAAAAACCTGTTTAGCTTGTGGGATTCTTTATACAGATTTGCCTTATATGTAAAGTGTTGACTTGCACAAGCTACTTCCAACATGTAAGACGCTTGCGCTAGTGCTCTTGCAAATTTTATAGACTTGCCAAAAACTTCGCCCAAATTCCATATATGCAAATACAAAATTTTGTCACTGCAATTCTGCAATAAATGCGGAAGTTACTTTCCAGCGTACACTTCGCTTTAAAATTGGCTAACATAGCAAGTTGTGCCTTTACATAAAAACACAACCCTTTTTTATATTCTTTGGCTTCAAAGATAGACACTTCTATCGTTTTAAATCCGGCCATGCCCTAGCGTGTTCGTACAATGTGCAATATTTTATATCAAGTAATCCTCCGATATACCGTAATGTGTACAGCTGTATCATTGCCTTATCTGATTTTTGATATCTTAGGAAATGTGATCTACATAATTTTAGCTGTAACTGTTTACACGATTTAGATCTATGGGAATTGTAACTTAGAGGAGGAAGTTAGATAAATTATATAAACTACAATAATTGTATCGTCTGTCCGTATTGATGGAGGCGTTAGAGGGCCTGTTATTGAGAAATAAATAGTCATGATTGATATGTCTCCTAATTTGCTTGTTTTATTAACGAAGCGGGCGTAATAAACAATTTCTAAACTCCATTTTAAGAATGGTTTTCCAACAGTTTTGAAATAAATAGATAAATGTAAAGGCCTTTTTATAATAAAGCAATTTTCAGGCTGGATTCTCTATTTTACGTCACTCTGGTATAACGCCTGCCTAATGACCTGTAACCACGATGCTACAATCATTTTAAACTAATTTTCATCTCAATAATTTGTAAATACTTTTCAAAATCAATGAGCCTTCTTGGCACCTGAAGAATAATACGTATTGCGATAAAAATTTGATGTATCAATTTGTAATTTTTTAACGACTTTTTGGACAAAAGTACTATCAGAAATGAATCAATTTTTTTGCGGATTAGCTTACGATTGCGGTCGTAAGCCGCACATGCATTTTGTTAATATAGTTTGTGCTATATTTATATACTTATAAGTTAATACATGTTTTGCCAACGACCTCTTGTCCCGAGCGTACCTATGTGTATAAAATAGGTATCGTAATGTTTTTGTATGTATTAGTCAAGACATCAGGTATGACTGCAGGAAAAACCATTTTGTTTTCAAGTGTGATTAAATCACAACATGAATAATTTACTTTGTTTTATTTCAAAACACATGATTTTTCGCGTGTAAGTGTATACAGGTGAATTTTCAACTGGGCGTGGATGGCTATATGCGAAACTATGAGGAATGTCGAAAAACGTTGAAAGGAGTCTCGAGGCCGATATAGATCCTTGCCAAGAATCGAACCCGCTGATTTTGGAAAAAAATAATCAAACTGTATTATTACACCATTTGATAGTGTTGCTAATAAGAATCAAATTCTAGATAGTAATCATAAATTTGATCCTTATTAGAAACACTATCAAGTGGTGTAATAATACAGGGTGTGTTTTTTTTTCAAAATCAGCGGGTTCGATTCCTGGCCAGAATTAATAATTTTTCTAAAATCCAATGATGCAGTTTTAGTTTTCGTCAAAATCAGCCTCGAGAATCCTTTCAACGTTTCTTGATATTCTTCGTTTCGGATATAGCCATCCACGCCCGGTTGAAAAATCCTAAGCTGCCTGTATATTTTGCGTGCAAGTTTGGATACATAGTAGTATTTGTTTGATTAACTAATTCATTTACCATTAATATTTCGCAATGTAGTCAAAATTGCACGCAACTTGCATCCAATTTCTTACACCGTGTAACACGTTAGGGTGTTTATGTGTGGGAACACAAACACGATACGACGTCGCGTCGTACAACAATGCGGCGTCGTTTCACGACACGACGTCGCGTCGTAGAAATCTACGATGAGCATCGTTACAGTGGGGTGGTGTTTTAGTTCTTTATAACTATATCGTCGGGGATCTTATTGGATAATTCTGTATATCACCAATTCGCACTAAGCGTTTTCAAACGTCTTTTATAATGCGGACAGCGAAGGAGTGGAACTCTCTGCCTGCGTCTGTGTTTCCGAACACGTACAACCTTAATTAATATTATCAAAGTTAGAGTGAACAGGCTTCTGGGTAAGCTCGCTCCATCATCAACCTTGTCTTAGTCATTCCTGACCTAGACTAAGGTCAAGAGCAAACCCATTAAAAAAAATACCTACACATAAAAAAAATGTAGCCATATGAAGTTTTCGCGGCCAATTATAGTCCTGTCAGTAATGATAGGCAATTCCCAGTACAGCGTGACATGGTCTTTTTCGGAAACTGGGTCGGGCACATACTAGTAATACGGTACATAAGAATCCATAAGTTTGTATTTAAAAGCAAATTGCTGGTGAATAATCCTGGCACGGCGACTACTTGCACAGGCATAACCCATGCCTGTGCAAGTACTCGCCGTTAGCAAGACGAGAACAACCAGAGATAATACCTCTGATCGACTCACAGCGGACGGTAGCATGCTCGACACAAGTCAACCGTTATGGACAGCGGGGGAGTCCCTTTTCCACCGTGACCAAATCTCGGTGCATACTTACCCAATTCTATTTTCAAAAAATATTCTCTGAAACTGCACACCTCTCGGTTGTGGAGGGTCTTGATATTTAAAAATTGTCGACCCCTGCACTTCCTCGGGATGTTCAGCCTCATTGATGAACGTGGGTGATGCATCCGGTTTGCGGTCAACAGAGTACAGACCTGCCTCCAAGGTGTCGAGTTCAGTTCTAGTCCATTTGAGTATGCCGAAAGAGTACTTTAAAACCGGGCGCTCTCCTTGTTTCCGCCTGAAAGAAGGCTATTTAATACCTTTTTCAGGCGCCCAAAGCGCTCCCTCAGCGATTGTTTCAAGTCGAGGTACATTAATGCCTAGCGCTTCGGACATACCCAAATACTTGTAGGTTTCGGATGAGGAGAGCGATCTAAGGTGTTTGGATTCTGAAAGCTGAATTCCTTCAGATTCCATAACCTCCCCTCGCTTTACATGTATGACTGCAAATTTGTCCACACCGAATTCCATCCTGATGGCACTACTAGAAGTTTCAGTTACCTTCAGTACGAGTAGCTCAATCAGTCGCAATTTGTTGGGAGCAAAGAGTTATACATGGATGATCTGATCATCCATGTAATGTATAAGAGGTGAGATATGACCTGACCACCTCTCCTCAACCGATAGCTAAGACCTGAATCCTCCAGCAATGTGCTTAGAGGATTCAGGGCTAAGCAGAACCAAAGTGGAGTCAAATTGTCTGAATATTACACGATTAATTCATACAGCTTTATTGTTCGCCTGAATCTGTCGACATCCTGGATAGCGAAGCAGTCCTTCGCCATTCTAACAGATCGCTTCTCCATTGCCTTAGACGAAGCAAGGAAGGCGCGTAAAGTTGCATCTATCTTGTACAACTCCAACACTCTCATGAGTCATGTATGTGTGGCACCGATTGTATGTGGTCGTAGGCCTTCTTATAATCCATCCAGCGGAATCGACGAATCTGTTGGCTAATGTCCATGTCAATGAAGAGTAGCTCCTTTGTACCATGGGACCCGTTCCTACACCCATTTTGAGAGGCAGACATTATGGAATAAATAATACTATTGTTAAAATAATAATATTTGTTTCATTTCAAAACCGCGTAATTGTCTTAGAGCCCTTACGCACCAGCGGTTGGCCACTGGGCCTTCGCGGTTAGCCGCCATAGCGGTCAGCCGCTTAGGGCCTTAATTATTTAATTAAAGGGAAATATTTTTCTAAGAAGTGATAGAACACAAATAATTACTCTCTGTGTAAAAATGAGCTTAAAATTCATTGAATTAAAGTTATTAAGTTTTAACCTTCCCCTGTAAATCTCGATCTACTGCAGATACGCGGCCTTTACCTATCGTAGATTCGCGGATTTGCACTATCCCCAACGATGTAATTATAGTATTTTCTTTGTATGTTTCTTCTTTATCCGACTTCTTAATATTAGCAGGAGGAGAACACGTCTAAATAGTGTGGTCCATTTCTCGAAATTAACTGCGGCTTCTACAAATCCGACACCGTCAATAGGACGTCGTTCAACGTGGCACGTTGCGTTGTCGTGACGTGATTATTTACGTTGCTCGATGTGGAAGTCCACACACGTCACCATGACGTGGACTTCCACGTTACGTTGCCGTGCCACGTTGCGTCGTCGTAACGTGTTTGTTCGAGCCCTAAATAGGTCTTTTTGCATGTGCGTGTGAACTGAGGGACCAAACTGGAATATGCAAAATAAAAATCGTAGGATTTAGTCGTAGACTTAAAACAATTGTAGAACAAATCTGGGAATTTGTAAACAAATATATTAAAAACTACAGCCCTTAAAGTGTGGTCCCTCAGTCCTCACAGACCATCAGCCATATCTCGAAAAGTATTGGATAATTTAAAGTTTTGTGACTACAGACATTTAGTAAAGAAATTGTAAAGATATTTACTGAATAACAGATCACAAAGCATCAAAGGTAAAAAAATATATAACGACTAAACTGTGGTCCCTCAATCCTCATAAGAAAAATAAATAGTTTAGTGAATATTACCTAGTAAATCTTTCTTTTTCCACATGAAGTTTTAGTAAGAGTCTTAAAACATTTTGTAAAAAAGAAATGAAAAAAAAATATCGACGCAATTTGAAGATAGCGAATAATAAAAATGGTCCCTCAATCCTCACCTCTACTGACATAAGTGCATGTATTAGCTGCTAGACGAGAGGATTATCAGAAAGTCTAGTGTACTTAACTTTTAGTAAAAAGTCTCTACTAAATAACAGGTACCTAAAATTGTGTATTTCTTACCCCTTATCTGAGATAATATATTTTTTTAAATCATACAACAATGGATAGAGTAGTGTGACCACACAATGAAACAAAATGTAGACAGTACTATTATACTTTATTTAATATAGTATTAGACGAAACGAAACAAGGTTGTACGGTTAATTTAAAGTTAGATATTGGCGTATGTGTATTTAATAAAAAAGTGGTTTGCAAAATTAATTAACCACTTATTATAATACTTTTGTCAGTACCTACATACAATAATTTTGAAGTATTGATCATCATAGCAAAAGAAACTATCGTTTTTATAATAGTGATATCGGTAGATAAAGGAAGATTATGCAGTCCTAGGTTTTTTTTATAACATTTCCTTTTTTTAATACATAACTAAGTTTATTAGCAAGCTGATACCAAACTTGAAGTAACATTAAATTAAACTACCTTCATTTTTTTATTGTACATTTAATGTGTATTCACGGACCACGCCCGGCTCGACGGCGCGTTGTGTTCCACGAAGAGGGTCAGCATAATAAGGGCCACCCCTTAGAGGGCCAAAGCCTGCCGGGGTCGCGGGACTTATGAATTACCGTGACTCCGGAATGTAAAGGGCTATTGAAGGGCACCGTGGATTTTATTCAGTACGAGTCTGACGATTTTACCACAAAAAAAATACACATACGCCACATGTAATATATCTAACATTAAATTGTAAATAATCCTTGTTTTCGTTTCGTCTAATACTATATTAAATAAAGTATAATAGTACTGTCTACATTTTGTTTCATTGTGTGGTCACACTACTCTATCCATTGTCATACGATTTAAAAAAATATATTATCTCAGCTAAGCGGTAAGAAATACACAATTTTAGGTACCTATTATTTAGTAGAGACTTTTTACTAAAAGTTAAGTACACTAGACTTTCTGATAATCCTCTCGTCTAGCAGCTAATACATGCACTTATGTCAGTAGAGGTGAGGATTGAGGGACCATTTTTATTATTCGCTATCTTCAAATTGCGTCGATATTTTTTTTTCATTTCTTTTTTACAAAATGTTTTAAGACTCTTACTAAAACTTCATGTGGAAAAAGAAAGATTTACTAGGTAATATTCACTAAACTATTTATTTTTCTTATGAGGATTGAGGGACCACAGTTTAGTCGTTATATATTTTTTACCTTTGATGCTTTGTGATCTGTTATTCAGTAAATATCTTTACAATTTCTTTACTAAATGTCTGTAGTCACAAAACCTTAATTTACCCAATACTTTTCGAGATATGGCTGATAGTCTGTGAGGACTGAGGGACCACACTTTAAGGGCTGTAGTTTTTAATATATTTTTTTACAAATTCCCAGATTTGTTCTACAATTGTTTTAAGTCTACGACTAAATCCTACGATTTTTATTTTGCGTATTCCAGTTTGGTCCCTCAGTTCACACGCACATCTTTTTGCTCAATTCATACTAGAGCGCAGAGTCGAAGCACATCGCAGGCGTCAAATTATGCACATTGCACAAACGCGATTAGACGCACGTAAGCATTACGTTGAAGAGATATGGTTAGGTTAAGTTTGTTAAGTTATATTTATTTTCAGATAGACGCGTCGGTTCTGTGCCAGTATTAATTTAGTCTTACGCGCTGTTTGGTGTATATGAAGGAATGTTTCTTGCTTCATATCAATCAAAAACGTATTTACCAAACCAAAATCACTTTTATTTACAAGCCAGTTTTACATTAACCTTGTATAATTAGACGACAAATGTTATCAAGAAGAAAACAGTTTTCAAAGTGATAATTATTCTAAAACTTATTATTAAACGAACAACATTATTATAACATTCCAATATTTTGTACTCTTTAAAATGTGATAAATTACAAAACATATGACAAATGATGCGAATAATCTCACAATAATTACTATGTAAATTAATTATATTAAAACATTACAAAAATCCATTAATAATAATTATAATTAAAAGAGTATTAGCAAAGCTTGCCAAGAATACATAATATTATGTATAAAAACGTTTTCACATCCGGTGCTCGTTGAACCTACACAGTATCGTCGGGGACATAAGTGTTACTGAAAATGCAGAATATAACCTAATATAAAATCTAGAATGATGATGCTATGATTAAAACAGTAATGATGAAATTCATTTGAATATTGATGATTTTATGCATAACACTTATGATCGCGACAGTACAGTTCAGGCTTCCGATTTCTAAAAAATTCAACAAATCCTAATCGTACAATATTCTTAAGCATTGCATATTTATCGTAAAAGCGAAAGCATTCATGTACAGGATATACACTTTGACAACTTTCAAACTAGTTACGTGTAGAGAATTTAAATCTCAGTCCCGGAAATTATGTATCAAAGTGTTACAATATTTGTACATTTATGATAAATATACATTAGCCGATTAACACCCATAACTCACTATAGGAAGACAGCGTTATTCTAATTAAATAATAAGCAGCGAGGCGGAAGTAAAACAATATTGGAATGTGGATTTTAGGCATTGATTTTTGGTAAAAAATTCTATTGAGGTCAGACAGGACATGATGAGATTTTGGTTTGAGTTTTAATTTATTCGAACGCTTTTGTGTTTTTGGAAACTTAGTTTCTCCCTTTAACTGGTGTTATTTATTGAGGCTTCATCCTCTAGTCAATTGTTCCGAGTTTCATTTGCCATAGCAGTATATGGCACATATTTGACAATACAAATTAGTCAGTTTACCTGACACTCCATACAATCATGTCAACAAACATTTCAGTCTTTATTACATTAATTTACCGAAAGTAAATAAACTCCACATAAACAACACATACCATAGTCTAAAGCGCTTAACAATTCGTGTGCTTACGCTTACACCTCTTAATTGATCTACTTTTCACTACCTACACATTCATCTAATGGCAGTGTTCTTTTCTGCTCGGGTGTTAGCCCAAGATAAATAGTCTAGTTTAGTCAAACTACTTAAAAATACAACATAGCACTAATGAGCCAATGTGGCACCTTACATTTTACTGGTCTTTTTAGATGGCTGTCGTTGTAGCTCGCTCAGGGGCCCGAATTTTAGAATTTTATCAGTTTTGATTCACATCTCGTGAACGAGCTACACATCTCAAATTGGACAGCAAATATAACAATAATTAAGTAACACAAGTTATCAATTGCGAATTCTTAGTCTACGGCTGCGCGGACCAAGTTCAGTCTGACGCAAGATCACTTTGGAATTTGTCATTAAAAAATATTTTTAAACATAAACTCTAAAATAAAATGTTAATTCGATTAATCAATAAAGGCACAGACTTTTTAGTCTGTTAAATTCATAAACCTTTCACTGAGCAAATTATAATGTTATTGAATCATTCCGATTTATCAATAAGATATATCTACTATCAATCAAAGCGAAAAAATTTGCTAACAATTAAGAATAGGAAACTTTGACAGTGCAGCTAGAAAATTAAACAACAACAAAAAATAATAATTACATAAATACGAACACAGAAAAAGCGTGAATTTTATTTACATTGCAACTTGAGTCAGACATCGTTTGTCCACTAGCCTCCCAAATAATGTACACACAACTTTACAAATGTATCTATTAGAAAATTTGGACCCACCTTAGGATAGTCTGTACAGCATGTAAAGCGCCACGTGGCCTGCCTCAGCTGGAGAGCACAGAGTCTTCGATGAGAGGTACCTTGGCTACTTCGAAGAAGATGGTGTGAGAGTACTTGTTCCTGACTGTGCTGATGGCAGACTTTGGCTTCTTGTGTAGTGTCGCGTTCTGAGCGATTGCGATGGGAAGGATGTCCTTTACGGTGTATCCTGCGAAATATGATATTGTCTTGAGAACTGGTAAGTACTATCTTTCGATATCGCCTCGTCGTTTGACAGTCTCCTTTGCAGAGCCTGCATGGCGGCGGACAAGGCAGCAGTCCATGTGCTCTAACACTGCCCTGAAGTTGCCTCATACAGGGCAAAGTACTTCGGTAACCCAGGTTCTCTCCACGAGATCGTCGGCAACCCGAAGGCGCTGTTGGCTTTCCTCGGGGAGTTGGGGTGCTCGATGCATAAAATAGAATATCCCACCATGCGATAAATAAAATATCCCACCCCCGCACGCAAGACACACGCTTATGACGTGGAGTTGCGGATACCAGTCCGTTATACAACACAATCGTCGGACACGATCATAGACTGGATGATCTCGTGTGTGGTGGCGAAATGAAGTACTTAAATTTTCAGGCCTGCCAACTGCTGTTCTTAAAGGTGAAAATACACATTTATCCACAGATCTCTTCTGAAATACGCAACATATCCATTATAAGTGAAATCTTTCAATACCTGTATAATACTGTAGGGTAGGCGTCCAGTGTCCGATGGACTTCATCTTGAGCGCCAGGTAGAGCGCGGCGGCGGCCATCTTGCTGTCAGAGTACTCCAGAAGGGTGTACTCTAACAGACACTGCTCTAGCACGAACCTCGCCAGGGTCAGTGTTGGCATTGATACTCGCGCGCACTGGAGAAGAAATTGTCACAATTCATAATAACTGGCCACATCATATTGGTTTTACAAAGTATTTTTGTGGTCTCATTTAATATTACATTTGCTTCAACACAAAAATAAAGCTTACGGCACAAAGCGCAGTTTTGAGAACAGTTGAAACGTTGCCCCACACTTTGAATTTCTCCTGCGTGGGTGCTTTTACAAACATATAAACTCACATACACAAACACCCAGACCAGGAACAACTACTTGCAGATCATACAAATATGTGTTCCGTGCGGGGATCGAACCCGCGACACGCTGCGCAACAGTCGATCGCTCAGGCACTGCACCAAACGAAAGTTAATTTAGTGGTCCAGGTTACTTATGTAGGCCTCATTATAAAACTTGTCCAGTCAAGTGCGAGCATCCCTTGTATGTTTCATGCAACGACCATTTATATCTAGACGCCTCATGCACGATCTGACTAACGAAAATTTTCTGCCAAGTCGCTGAGGTACGACGTAAGCGAGGGGGACGGGGTACTGCGTTCTTATTGGCTAACTCAAGGTCAGTGCGACGAGGGGACTCACAGGAGTGGTCGAAACTAATACGAACTTAAGACTTTTTTGCCTAATGTGTTGACAGACATCGGTCGCTTGTGATTACGAGTCTAGATATAAATGGTCGTTGGTTTCATGTGAGTAGTTACTCCCGTCGCATGGCGGAAATTGTAACATGCTCTAAACATCAATCATTCATTCATGAAAGTCGCTGTTACAAAACGTGTATCGTATAATAAGCCTGTACACAAGATGTTCAACTCGGTTGCATTGCAGGTAAACATGATCAGAATTCAAGTTCTGTTGCTACTCAAAAAAGATAACAATATAATATTTCAAATCAACTCGGGTTCGCACGTCTTTTCGGGTAAATTTTTAGGAAGTTTCAAATGACATGACAAAATATTTTCCAATTTGGTACAATCGTTCGGAAGTTAGGTATTACGTGCGGAAATATATTTTGACGATTAATTTTTACGTAAAAATATGAGATTTAATGATAGGAACAGTACCATAGGCTTCCACTGACTACTTTTTCTTATATCTCTCTCTAATCTAAGTGGTTCTTTCTAAGTGGTTTAAAAGACCATTTCAGACACCTGCTTGGTCTTCGTACGGCTTTAACAGCATGTCTGGACGGAAAAGAGACAGTGACCTCTGAGTTTGTTTCGGATGTTTCTTCTTAGAGTAGTCAGGTACGAAACACCGGCCTCAAAAATATCATATGACGTGTAAAAGTGTTTTTTAACCACCAACTTGGAAAATAATAATAATAATAACACTGGCAACACTCGTTGACACAAGTAAAGTTCAACAAACTCTCTGATTTTTTCTTCAAAGAAAATATATTAAAAGTGTGTTTATAGTTCTGGACCACTCTGCACAATAGAGATTTCTAAAATACATAAAAATTAAAAGTATAAACTACAAAATATTGGAAACCAAGTCTAAAATGGACTTATGACAGATGTCAGAAAAAGAAAAATTTGTTAATGGAAAAAAATCGGATGAAACTTAGATGATAACGTGAGCCGCTTCCCGACGCGCACGCTCGCCATCCCCGGAGTCGCCGCTCAGTTCCGCCTCGCCACCACCGGTCATCGGATCTCCCACGTCACCGGCAGCGGCAGTTGCGTCGAGCTCGAGCGGCGAATATTTCTCCCCGCCGACGTCGCCAACACCTGTACGTCGGCAGGGGAGACGCCGGCCACCGAGGAGCTTGGGATCTAGGGGCCAACCGGCCCCGAGCCGGGTCCCCGCTACCGGTGGTTGTGTGCAGCGCATGAGATGGACTCAGTCCATAAATGAGAATGTCATGCGCGCATACTACGGGTCTACAGAGGGGGGAACTAACCTCACTGCGTACCGTGTTAGGATGCTGTCTCTGTTCCAGGTACTTGAACCAACCCTTAACGTCTCGGTACTGAGCAACCGTACCATCTTATCTCCACCTCCAGCTACGACGTCAGTATTTATTAACAGGGTTCCGTCGCAGCAAAATATTGCTCCTGTTGTGGAGGAGGATGACACGGTTGCCACGGTAAGTAGCCAGTGCAACGAGCGATTGAGGAGCGCACTGGAGGATGCGCTTCGTGAGTACCGCTCAACTCCCATTACACTTAGACCCCGATTACCACGGTTACCCATGCACAAAAAAAATAGGGCGCTGGTGAGTGCTTTGAACTCGCTGCTTAAGAATCTTTTCGAGAGCAGCGAGGATCTTGTCGATACATACACATTCAATCCTGTTTTGCGGGGCTGTTGCGGCATGTCGATTGGCTAATGTCAAGTTCCCGGATAGTGACGGAGCTAATCGACCAAAACCAGCTGTACCAGCCTGGCAATGCAGGATTGAGCGTCGTATCGGCGAGGCCAGGGTACTCATCGGCAAACTATATTGCTTCAGGGAGGGAAATACACGACCACGTGTGATGCGCTTTGTGAGACGGGCATTCTCGGGGACTGGGATCGGTCCTCAAGATTACATGTCCCGTGTCACAGAGCGCATCGACTTCCTGAAGCAAAAAGTTTGTGCATGGGCAAGCCGTATTCGGCGGTATAAGCGACGGGTTGATCGGTACTCGCAGAACCGCATGTTCCGGAGCGATGAGAGGTGGGTATATAGAGCTTGGGAGCGACCCGAACAAAACATGGCTGACCTGTGCCGTCCAGATGACAACTCCACGAGTTCATTCTGGCGCAGCATCTGGTCGGTGCCCGTCAGTCATGCTGAGGCTGACTGGATGCGAGATATCGAACGAGTGTGTGAAAATATTCCTGAAATGGAACCAATTTCCATTACGCCAACAAATGTGGCAAGAGCAGTCCGTCCGTTACCAAACTGGAAATCACCAGGACCGGACGGACTGCATAACTTTTGGCTCAAATGGTTGAGTAGTTCACACACTTGTCTGGCATCTCAATTCCAGTCCTCCTTGGAGTCTGGGTCGCTACCACAGTATCTAACAACAGGGGTTACCCACCTTCTCCATAAGCCTGGTAGTACCGCGGAACCCAAAAATTATAGACCGATCACGTGTTTGTCGACGGTTTATAAACTTCTTACATCCATTTTGAGAGTGAAAATTAATGCACATATTGAAAGTAACTCAATAATGTCCGCCTCTCAAAATGGATGTAGGAACGGATCCCGTGGTACTAAGGAGCTACTCCTCATTGACATGGCCATTAGCCAACAGGTTCGTCGATCCCGCAAGGATCTGTCCACATGCTGGATAGATTATAAGAAGGCCTACGACTCGGTGCCACGTACATGGCTCATGAGGGTGCTGGAGTTGTACAAGATAGATGCAACCCTACGCACCTTCCTTGAGTCGTGTATGGGACAATGGAGAACAGTCCTTCGCTATCCGGGATGTCGACAGATCCAGGCGAATGATGAACCTGTATGGATCAAGCGGGGAATATTCCAGGGCGACAGTTTAAGTCCACTTTGGTTCTGCTTAGCTCTGAATCCTTTAAGCACATTGCTGGAGGATTCAGGTCTAGGCTATCGGTTGAGGAGAGGTGGTCAGGTCATATCTCACCTCTTATACATGGACGACTGATGGAGCTACTGAAGGTAACTGAAACTTTTAGTAGTGCCATCAGGATGGAATTTGGTGTGGACAAATGTGCAGTCATGCATGTAAAGCGAGGGGAGATTATGGAATCTGAAGGGATTCAGCTTTCAGATTCCATACACCTTAGATCACTTTCCTCATCCGAGACCTACAAGTATTTGGGTATGTCGGAAGCGTTAGGCATTAATGTACCGGACGTGAAACAATCGTTGAGGGACCGCTTCTTTGGACGCCTGAAAAAGGTTTTAAATAGCCTTCTTTCAGGCGGAAACAAGGTGCGCGCCTTCAACGGTTGGGTCATGCCGGTTTTAATGTACTCTTTCGGCATACTCAAATGGACTCAAACTGAACTCGACGCCTTGGATAGACGAGTCCGTACGCTGTTGACTGCAAACCGGATGCATCACCCACGATCATCGGTGATGAGGCTGTACATCCCGCGGAAATGCGGGGGTCGAGGCTTTTTAAATGCTAAGACCCTCCACAACCGCGAGGTGTGCAGTCTCAGAGAATATTTTTTGAAAATGGAAGTGGGTATGCACCGAGATGTGGTCACAGTGGACAAAGGACTCACCCCGCAAGAGAACTGGCACAAACCTGTGATACTCAGTACCGACGACCGCAGGGAGGTATGGCAAAGCAAGGAGCTACACGGACGCTTCTACCGGGCCCTTCATGGGCCCGATGTAGATTTTCTAGCGTCCGTGTCCTGGCTACGTTTCGGTGACCTTTTCGGGGAAACTGAAGGTTTTGTCTGTGCGATTATGGACGAAGTTATCTTGACGAACAACTACCGGAGACATATTTATTATAAAGGATGGGACGATTGACGTGTGTCGGGCATGCCATCGTCCAGGTGAATCCATTAGACATATTATCTCTGGTTGTTCTCGTCTTGCTAACGGCGAGTACTTGCACAGGCACAATCTAGTAGCCAGAATCATCCACCAGCAACTTGCGTTGAAATACAAACTTGTGGAATCTGAGGTACCGTATTACAAGTATGTGCCCGACCCAGTTCTCGAGAAAGACCATGTCACGTTGTACTGGGATCTGCCTATCATTACTGACAGGACTATTGTCGCCAATAAGCCTGACACAGTAGTGATAGACAGATCAGCGCGCCGCGCAATGATAATCGATGTTACCATCCCACATGACGAGAACCTCGTGAAGGCTGAGAAAGATAAACAAATCAAATATATCGACCTAGCGCGCGAGGTTGTCGACATGTGGAATGTGAGCTCGGCTATCATTGTGCCGATTGTCGTTACTGCCAATGGCCTGATGGCAAAGAGCCTCGACGAACATCTTTCGAGGCTCTCATTAGGGGGTTGGATCAAGGGCCTGATTCAGAAGGCAGTTCTCCTCGATACGGCTCGCATTGTGAGGAGGTTCCTGTCTCTGGAGCCCTAACCACCGGTAGCTTGGACCCTGCTCCCACACCGGTGGATCACTATTTTTATATTTTTAAATGTTTTTTTAATCTCTTTTTTGTAAAAATATTTAAAAATGTATTAATATGAGTATTGAAATGAATAAACGACATAATAATAATATTCCACAACTATCACACAACGCCATCTAGTCCCAAGCTAAGCAGAGCTTGTGTTATGGGTACTAGACAACTGATAAACATACTTATATATTTCTAAATACATACATATTATAGATAAATTACACCCAGACACAGAACAAATGATCGTGCTCATCACACAAACATTTGTCCTGGGTGGGAATCGAACCCACGACCTCCGGCATAGCAGTCAGGGTCACTAACCACTAGACCAACAGGCCTGTCAAAAATATATATATCACTAGCTGACCCCGGCGAACTTTGTTCCGCCTTAGAGGCAATAAATGAGCAGATTTTCGATTTTTTATTAGGATATCAAATATAATTCTAAAAAATCTAGTCAAACATCAATGATTCTTTATTAGCCATGTATTTTGGTGCATGGGTTGCAGTGAAGCACGTTGTGATAGACGACATTTTTTGTTTTATTATCACGCGAAAGAACAAATAACGCAGATGGTCATTCGACCCCTGAACATGCCACATAATATATGTATATCTAACTGGCCATGTGAAAAACATGGATTTTCTATATTCAGACCACAAACTTTCAAGCATCGGCCTAGTGATTTGTTAATACATGGCGAATGCAAGACGGATCGGAAATTGAGGTCGTTTAAACTCAAACGGCATAATTATCGTTTGGGATCCTAGAAATAAGAACTTCCTCACCTTCGAATTTTCCTTTGAGTATCGTCGCGTAAATTACATTGTTCATCAATTTACTTACCACCAAACGCGTTCTGTTGCACAGCTTTGGTTGGTTTATATTTCGAAGCATGATGACTACGAAGCCAACCTTCATTCGTAATTTTATTTTGTGCGGTGGTAAGCCAGGCATAACCAAGGAGTTTTAATTCAATTGGAAAGTTAGTGGCTCAACGCAACTGACATTTTTTTTTAAGCGTGGCAAAATCATCATGTGAGTCCTCCCACCCAGGGCAGAGCGGGAGGGACTGTCAGACTCGTATTGACTAAAATCCACGGTGTCCTTCAATAGCCCTTTACGTTCCGGGGTCACGGTAAATCGTAAGTCCCGCGATCCCGGCAGGCTTTGGCCTTCTAAAGGGGGGCCCCGTCATAATGCTGACACTCTTTGAGGCGCGCGTGGAACACAACGCGCCGTCGACCCGGGCATGGTCCAAGGCGGACAGCGAGTCACCCATTACTCGCCGCCGGCATGCCCCGAGCCTACGGTGGCTGGAGATCGTCTGGTGACGTCCGTCACCGTAGGCTGTAGTGTAGTGTCCACTGCGGCTGGGGTGGAGGGAGGACGTGTCCTATCCCTCACGCGGTGCGCCTCCTTCTTCCATAGCATGACTGCTTCGCAGAAAGAGGCGACCGCTTCCCACTCCCTCTGCCGGGCGCGAGAGATCTTCATCTATCGCCGTCGTGAGGACACGGCGGTGCTCTGCCCAAGCGGGGCAGTCCTGCACCGTAAATTTGATCGTCTTGGTGGCGGCATGGCATTGATAATTATGATAATATCGACACAATAAGCTTAGAAACTCAATACAAACACATCGCCCCAATGATATTATATATAATCTGCATCGCCCGGTCAATTATTGACGTTTTGATTGATACATTTTTCTTTTTGCTGTCATTCCATGTCAGTTGTGTTTTATTATACCACGTTTTATGTCACGTCCCACGGAAACGGGATAAAATAAAACGAAATAAAAAAAGGTGAAAAGTATCCTATATGTTGCTCCTGGTTCTAAGCTACCTCCCCATCAATTTTCAGCCAAATCGGTTCAGCCGTTCTTGAGTTATAAATAGTGTAACTAACACGACTTTCTTTTATATATATAGATTTATGACAAACTTACCCTGGCATATCTCCTGAGGAAGCGGTAGGACAGCGGGATGCCGAGGTCGAAGTCCACGACGCGCAAGATGTTCATCTCCATCTTGAGGAGTTGACTCAGCGTGTACGCGCCGTCGCAGATGTACAGGAAGTCGTCCACAAGAGGGGGGATACGCTCCTGTTAGGATGAACATGAATTACGGTATCATCAGGATTTGATAGGTAGTTGAATTGTTCTGTCGATGAATGACTGATGTAAACATTCTGTCGGCGGTTCATTTGGCAGAAAAATGTTTGTTGGAGACAAGTTTCAAAATTACATTACAAGCAAAGCTACTATCTGGAATGAAACGGCATCTAGTAAAAGGTATATCATTACAATATAAGGTACAGGTAGGTTTTGATTTAGCCATTAACATTTCAACTGGAAGCGATATCTTATTCGATAAATAAGTTCGCCTCGTATATCTGAACCACAATGGATTATGGTATGTAGTCGCTACATAATACAGAGTTTTTCTTATAAGACCAATCAACCCTGTCTGGGTCGCGGGACTAACGAATTAGCGTGACCCCGGAACGTCAAGGGCAATTCTGCCCAGTGGGAGGATTCATAATGATGATTTTACCAGACCAATCAAAAGAAATCAACACCTATCAAAATCTATGGAGGGATAAATTAACAGAGACCACTCACGTCAAACTTAGAAGCAATAAACAATGCAGAAGCTCCGAGCAGCTGCAGTTCTTCCTTCGTGAGATGGTCTCTCTCGGCCTGCGTCTTGGTAGACCGCGTCAGGAACAGGTCCACTAGCTTCACAGCCAGATATAGAGTCTCGTGGTTGAGCTCGAAGCTCTCCTGGACCTCCACCATCCAGTCCACGAGCAGTGCCCGCATCCACGACGTGATCCCTTTCATCCGTTGCAGGTAGTCGTCGATGGGGAATAGGCGCTGAAATGGAAGGTTACCATTGGCTTAGTAGGTAGTTAGTGCTTCACTCATGTTAAGAAGCGCGATGGCGCAATATACCTTCGGAATACGACTTTTTCTGGTCAATTATCTGTTGTACAAAGTTGCGGTTAATCGCTCGTGACGCGAAAACAACATAGCACCCGGATTTAGAGAGCAAGCGACCGGCACTCTACAAGCGGGCGAACTATCTCGCTCGCTTGAAAAGAACATGCTTTGAAGTTGTATTACTGGGAAGGTCGTCACATATTGTACAAAAGTCGCGCGAGATAACCAGGCATGGCGTGAGGGACCATACCTTTTAGATGCTAGATTCAGTTACTACTCATCAATAGAAGACATGAATCACAATGGTTTTCGGAATAATGTGAGCTGCAAAGCACATTGAAATTGACTAATCAAGACGTGAACATGACATTATTATGTATCAGATACCATACTCACTTCTCTGCTCTTCAAATAGTTGAATATATCCATAGCATAGTGGGAGACTTGGAAGGGATCGTTCCAGTTCTCCAGGTCGAAGTCTGGGACATCAGTCGGGGGCTTGTGAGGTACCTCTGTCTCTTCGTCCAGTGACCGGACTGTGTCATCAAGGTTCACCTTGTCTAGCTTGTCGCTAATTGTCTTGTATTCCTCTTTTGAGGTTTCCGAGGGGCTGCTAAAAAAATAAGAGCTATCAAGTTCAGAAAAGATAACAAGTTTCTTCTGGACGGCACGGTTGGCGCAATGGCCGAGTTCGACTGCTGCGTTACGTGTCGCGGGTTCGATTCCCGCGGAACGAATTTTGGTTGAACTACAAGTGGTTGTTCTGGGTCTGACTGTTTGTGTATGCGAGTTCAAATGTTTGTATTAATACCTAGTGTGGGGCAAAGTTAAAAAAAGTAACATTTTCCTTTAAATGCTAACTAGAACGTGAAAATGTTGGGATAGTGTCTTAAACAATCCAATAAAAATTGGACAAGTTGAATTACAAGAAGTATAGTTATTTTTATTAGGAACAAAATCACCATGAGAGTGACTGTTTAACAGTGGTAAGTGGGTCATTCAATTAAGGTCAAATAATATCTGGGGCAAAGGAAACAAATCATTTCAGAAGTTATCATGTTTCTAAAGTGCTTCTAAAAGAACTAAAAGGACTTGGAATTGAGAAAGAAAGATATAACTCAAACAAATGATTTGCTACTCTATACTTACCTGAATTTTAACAGGAATTCAGGTACATGTGATAAGGAAAAAGACTACAGTTATAGGCAATTGAAAACAAATGAAATATGTATAACAATACTAATCCTCTTCTCAACAAAAAAAAAAACTACCTGGCTTTACAACAGTACAGATTGTTTTGTAAAAATGAAAGTATGATTATATTTTTCTGTTACGCATACTGTTAAATAGAAGGTAATAATCAGCTTTATTTACAAGACACTATAAGCTTGCAATGTTACAAGATGTATAGAATCGCTTGATAGAATGAATTAGGTGTGGCGGAGCTTCATGTGGGCTCAAAATGTCTCACAAGGTTGTGAGAAATGCCTGTAGCATTGTACATTAAGTTTATAATGTCTTCGCTTCGTTGCCAATTCAGCGAGGCTTGAGCTACATTCACAGTAAAAATTAGCATTGCGCTGAAGTGTAATATAACAGGCTGCTTAAAAACAAACTCGAACATAGGCCTTTCTGAAAACTGCAGATTTACTTCTAATAAGGGAACTTTAAAAATCTACTTGCAAACAGCTGTAAGGTACAGCTTTTGTTTTAGCCCATAGAATGTTGTTGTTTATGGTAGATGCTTCAGAAAGAAAGGTAGAGACATTACTCAACCTCTCACTGAAAATTTAAAACTAGTTGATAAAAAATAAAACTAACGTTGTTTCTAAAGCTGTCATATACAGTGATGGTTCAGACACATCACTCCTCGCAGACTTTGCAGAGTTGTGGCTCTGATTCTGACTGAGACTCTTATCCTTTTTCTCCACAATGTTTTTGAGGATGCCATTCTGAGCTCGGGTAGCCACAGGCTTAGGGGGATCCTTTGCAAAGTGCTTCTGGACTGCGTCAATGGCATTTGTGGCCACTCTCTGCAGTGTCTTTGCTTTGGAGGTCTTACCATTCAATGTGGTTGTCTGTGGTTTGATACTCTAAAAGAAAAATATTTGGTTAGGTATTTTTGGTATGTTGTTGAAAGACAAAGATGCCTCTAAGACTAGTGAGAAAGACGGATTGATTGACATTTTACTTTGCTACTTGAAAGTTCAGATAACTATAATTGGTGTCAAGAAAAATAAAAACTTCTATCCTGTTATAAATAAAACCCCAGTACAGGAAATATAAATAAAGTTTAGAGATAGCAAAGCTTAAAACATTGTTATCTTTATCACAACAATTGTTTGACCTTGGCCTTGTTTTTTAAAGTACATAATAATTTAGCTCAAAATGTCAGGGCATCTATCTACTAACGCAAAAAACTGTATTCATTTAAAAATCACCAAGCAATTATCTAGATAAAATTACCAAATTCTACTTGCAAAAACTTTTGGAGGGAAAGTTCATTGACCCATATTACACTTGCAAATTCCATAGTTAGTATTAAGAAATTAAACCACATGGATTCTAACAACTTAGCATCGTCGTAAACGCCCATGTAATTTTGTTTAAGGGGTTAAAGTACCCTCGACATGGAAATTATTAAAAAAATTGAATTGAGACCTTTACAGTTGGGAGCATTTTGCTCTCCACAGTAACCTTCTTCAGCCCCATGACTTTGTCCTTGTCCTGGAGCGCGCTGGTCTTGTTGAAAGCGTTCGTGATGTCTCCGAACGCCGCCCGCTTGGCCGTAGCATCTTTCAAAGGACTATCAGCTTTCCTCTTATTTGGTACTTTCAAAATGTCCTTGTGAGTCTTCAGAGAAGCCAACTGCTTACTCCTTGTCGTAATACCATGCCCCAGTAAACCATTCAAGTTCTCATTGACGCCGATCGGCTTCGATGCCAACCTTGTTGGCGCCATTATGGAGGTACTGAAATAATCCCACAATTATCACGTGCACTCACTAACGTGGTATAATTTCACGGTACAACAATTATTCAACGGGCCCTCATAGATAATTTGAATGTAAACGTAAACAAGCCTTTCAAAATCGTCACGTCTAACGACTGAAAATGGAGGCAAAACAAGCGAACATCGACACAGCGTCAAACGGTTATCTAACGTTATTTTTGTACTCACATTTTATTTAAACGGCGGTCGCCGTTTTGATCGAATTTTGGTTACTTTAGAACTTGCACGGCCCGATAATAATTTCAAAATGATAACTTTTATCAAATTTTTAAGATAAATTCAACAAGACACCGGACTGATGAAACGTCTTCAAAAACCGTTGAACTACTTTGAATTTTGATTGGTCGAAGTGTCGAACCAACGGTAAACCAATGAGGAGGGAGGATGCAAACTACGTTCCATTTCAATACATGCTCTGCATAGACCACAGACTCTGTCTGCAATCATAAGAAATCATTTTTAGCAGACAGAGGCAGAGATCGTTAATATTAAAAAAATATATAATTTGAGGAGAAATCTTCGAGCTTTCTATGTACTTTTTTACATTATTCAATCATTCAATCTTTATACTTATAATATCATTAGATTTTTTACATTATATTCATTTGCATAATCTATTGTGAATGAGCATTTTTTTTAATATCTTCCTTATTATGTCAGTAAATCAATTATAACATATTATTGCCACGCCACAGCATCAGCTCACCTATCGTCTAATATCTCGACAAATATTCAAATCGATTTATGACTGTAGAAAATGGAACGCAAATGTCAGAACGCCAGATTTCATCTAGACGTTCCAGACAGAGAAAAACTTATATTTTTAACATGTAACATTAACATCTAATGAAGTTTGAAGATAATTAAAACCTGTGTTAAAACATAAAATATACAAAGGAATAACATCAGAAACATTTTGATGATATAAGGTCAAAAATGAAATAAAAAACTATGAATTACTCTTGATCTCAGTTTTTGCTTACCTTGTTATCACTAGTTTTACATTTTTGTATGAAACAAAAATGCAATTAGCGATCTCGTTATGGTTATGCTCAAGAATACTAAGTTCTTCATAACTTCATTAATGAAACGCTATTGATAAGTTGTGGTCATTGTACTCTGTTTTGAGTTTTCAACAAAAATAATAATAAAGTGTTAACAAAAGGATTGTTTTATTAACTCCGAATACTTCATGAAAGTATAACAGTGCCTGAAATAAAAATGTTGGGTGGAGTAAAGCTGAAAGTAACATTTACCCATGAAAAGACGTGCTTTGCGTATATCAGTCCAAAGTACAGCACAAATAACGAACAGGTGATGATTTGACCATCTAATTGTTATGTTTAAAAGCCTTGACCTTTACTGTACAGTTTTTCTTAAAACCCATTTATTTTGTTAAGTCATAGGTACTAATCATTGAGGTTAGAATTTTGTTTACTTGTTTAAAAATATTTCTTTTGTTTCCATTGCTTTTGGTAAAGTAAGGAAAACGTATTCTACTGACTATTCAGCTATTTATTTGAATAACACTAACAGCAATATGTATTCAACTTTGGCCTTGGCAAAAACAATTACAGACAATAATTACACACATTGTTCTTTTACACTGGTATTGTATCTATGTAAGAATACATAAAATACAAATCTGTGATCGTTCGTAAGATTTGTACAAAGTTGGGTCAGTGGGTCGTCTTAGGGGCGGAGTTTGTGACAACAACATGATTTGATTTGATAGCATTAAAAACCAAACATGAAGTTATACACAGAAACCCCAAAACAAAGTCATGCACAAACACCGGCACGGTTCTTGAGCGCTCGGCGTAAGAGTGGGGATCGCTTTGCGAGTTTGCGCATCGTACACTTATCGACAAATGAAACGCACAATAAAACAAATAAAACGCACAAAAGAACGAATCCCGAGTGGCGGCTATGACGCGATGCGCTACGGCACGCTACGCGGGCCAATCGCAACACTTTCCCCATCCCCTTCCTCATTTCATCTACTAAAGGGACCTAATAACTTACTTCTGCGCAGGTGAAGGTCAGCGCTCAAGATCCATGCCGGTAACTGTAGCCTTGTATAAATTTTCTGCCAGTATATCATAAGTACATAGTAGTAGTATTGCTATAGAAGGCTACCATTGCTATTAATTAAGGCTATATATAATTAAATTTTGTGGCCATACATATTTTGGATTGCCGTCTTGTTCTTCTTTTTGTAAACAAAGAAGAATAAGACAGACGACTCCATACATCTGCTTCTTTTATTTGTAAAACTTAAATTCAAATAAATTAATTCCAGACCCAATGCGTCCAAGTCCTATGCAAAGACAAGCAGATCCTCCTATGGGTTGTGTTCAACAATGGGGTTCCAGAGGGCCACATAGCTTGCAATCCCATATACAGTCGCATGGTGGGGCTTGAGGAGGCAGCAGATGTGTTTGTGTCTCCATTTTCTGATGTGAAGGTGCTGGATAACCTGTATGTGGAGACTGATAGTCCTGATGATCAAGAAATCTTGGTGAGTAATAAAAGAATGAAGGAAAAAAAATCATTGCCTAAAAAAATGTAAAAAAAAAGTAAAGAAAAAAAAATGTTACTGACAAGTTACCTGCCATCTATTTGTAAATAGGCCAAACTGGTAATTTTTGACCAATATTCTGGTTGCTGGGCACCAAAAGTGTAGTGTACCAGCCAATGCCAGCCTGGTTTCCGGAAATGGGTGCAATTCAAAGATGATGATACTTTCTCATCCATTTAGTTGACAACAGGATAGTCTTTTGATGATCTTTTGTACAGATGCCCGCAGGTCAACCTACCCAAATCTGTCTTACCAATCAAACATCAACCTTTCACTATTGTGCTAAGGTTGAAAATCTGACAGATTGTGGTAGCTTGATGTGTGGGTCTGAAGAAAGATTGTGTTATTTGAAAGTTATCGTTAATTTTGACTGATTATTTTGTTTAAATAACACATAATGGCAAATTATTAAAGCTTTATTTTTTATGAACCTACATAATATGTCGTCCCAATCTAGGGCAAAGGCCTCTCCTCCTTCCACCTGTCGTGATCTGATGTGATTGTAGGCCAATCCTTTTAAAAATCTAGAACAGTTCTAAATAGATGGCATTTAGAACTGTTATTCTAGATTTTTGGAATATCCTATTAATTTAATGAAGAAGTAGGGTTCTTCCTTCTAGTCTTGTGTGACATCTGAAAACTAATTTACCAAATATCATTTATTTCAGGAACACAATGTAGAATTACTACAAATGCGGATACTAGACCAGGTTCGCCTTGTAGTAGCCAATCAGAAGACAGTGGTCTGGATTTCATCTTCATTACCAATAGTCTTCACACCAAAACAGACAGGCATTCTAGTCAACCATAGCCAAATCATTGTCAAAATAGACCCATTCAACAGTATACATAACTACCCGCCAACCTCAACCAACAATGCCCCAAAACAAACTGAACACTTCAAAAACATTGGTGCCATAAATAAAGGGATGCTAGCTCCATACTTGAATGTACCAAAAAAACTAGTACTAAGAGCAGTGCCCATAGACAGTGACGGCAAAAGGAACTTAATACATCCATACACAGTATTTATCCATGAAGATTTGATTGAAGAGAAGTATAAAGATTTGACCATAATTTTGTCTACTATGACAAGTATTCCGTCTATCCTGACTGATAGCGATGATGACAGTGAGAACAATAATATAGCTATCAATGATGTGTGCGTAGAAATAGTTCCAATAGACTCAGTGATCTACAGGAGTTTGTGTCGAGAAGTACACAACAGGAACATACCAACAGTACTTATACCTAAATCTTTGAATGCCATTATTAATATTGAGAATGGAATGAGAGTAATCTTTACCTTAATAGGTGATACCATAGACCAACCAGAACATATAGATATAGTGACATATTCAGACCAAAAACAATCAGACACAGATGTCATAGAGAGGTTCAAAAACTGTGTTATAAGTAGCACACATTCAGGCAAAAAGTTTTTAATAAACAATGGATTGATAAAACAGAATACTGAAATAAGTACAGGCTTTATACAATTTAAATTGAAACCAGAGAAGTTAAAATTCACAATGTTGAATTCGGAATCTTTTAGAACATGTACCATAGCTGCTAAATGTTTGAATGATACAGATATGGTTTCACCGAAGGCGGTTATTTCGAAGATGGATTATGATTATAAGAATTATTGTAGAACAATGAAATCTATGGAGTCTTTGGTTGAGAAAGTTTTGTCACATGTTAACTTTGAGATACATAGAGAGGCGACTTTTAAAGGTGCTTCAGAGATCAAGAGTAATGTTTTAATTACTGGTAAGTCTTACTTATTACTTAATTATGATTACATTTACGGGATTTTGTCACTAGGATTTATCCAATCCATACATTGTGTTGGGTTTGATTCCCAGTTTTAGCTAAGTGTTATTGGGGATTAATGGGGTAAGAATTCTTCTATCAGTACACTGAGCCTACAATTATACCAAACTCTGATGAAAACAAACTTATGTTGTGGTATGTTTTTTTTTTTGCATGGTTACATCATCAAATGAGTCCTTCCCATCATCACTGTCAGACTCGTACTGACTAAAATCCATGGTGTCCTTCAACACCCCTTTATTTTCCAGGGTCACGGTAATTCGTTAGTCCCGCGACTCGGGCAGGCTAAAGATTAGTGTTTGTCAAGTATTGTTTGGCGGCACCCATGCCATCTTCATTTACTCTTACCATATTTCTATCAATTTGCTTACAAGTCCATTATTTGTTCTGTAGGTTTAAGTGGGACGGGGAAGTCCTCATTCTGCCAGATAATCCAGAAGGAGCTTACAGTTTGGTCTCACATCCTCCATTGTCGGTCCCTCAGGGGTCGTAAGGACATTCCAGAAGTGTTGGGCAAGGCTATCCTGATGTGCCAGGAGCATAGCCCGGCTGTGCTCATATGTGATGATGTGGACGCACTGGTTCCGCCTAATGTGGAGGGCGCTTCGCCTCAGGATATTGCTTATTATCAGAGGTAACGTCGTATATGTTTTTTCTATCCTTATGTCCTACAAAGCGCGATCGGTCGGGTCAATCCATGACGCATTCATTTGTTTTGAAAACTGAAAATACGAGGTTTTTGTTTCGCTGAACCTGAAAAACGGTTCGGCTTATGTCGATTTGTATGTCCTTCAAGTAGTTGGATCGAGTCTGGCTGACTGACTGCTTGTGTATGTGAGTCTTCGATCATTAAAAATAACTAGATACACTATCCTGTACAAAAACGAACTTAAAACTGTCCTCAAGTAGGTTCGTAGAATAGAAAGAAAAAACCGGCCAAGTGCGAGTTGGACTCGCCCATGAAGGGTTCCGTAGTAGCAAGCATAGATTAAGGAATAGGGATATCATTATATTGAGATTGGTAAGTAATATACACAAACATTAAAAATAACTTTGTTTTTCATAGTGTTTGTATGAATGGCAAAGTTATATTTGCGGTTTTTGAAAATGTACTATATCTCAAAAACTGTTAACTGTATCTCATCCAAACCAATTTTCGTTGAAAGTTTTTGTTGAGTTCTACATTATATATATTTTTTAGTTTTATCATTCTCTTATTTTAGAAGTTACAGGGGGGGGGGGGCACACATTTTACCACTTTGGAAGTGTCTCTCGTGCAAACGGTTCAGTTTAGAAAAAAATGATATTAGTAACCTCAATATAATTTTTAAAGACCTATCCATAGCTACCATACCCCACATGTATGGGTTTGATGAAAAAAAAAATTGAGTTTCAATTCTAAGTATGGGGGGCACCCCCAAAATTTGTTTTGTTTTTATTTTTGTGTAAAAATCCTAATGCGGTTTACATAATACATCTACCTACCAAGTTTCAACAGGATAGCTCTTAGGCTTTCGGCAAAAAGTGGCTGTGACATACGGACGGACAGACAGACAGACATGACGAATCTATAAGGGTTCCGTTTTTGCCATTTGTCTACGGAACCCTAAAAAGAAAGAAACATAACTGGCCAACATATACCAAAAGACATTAAACCTTATTCGAATGAGTTAATTCGAATTGAATTAGAACGGACATAAAAACACATTAAATTTTACGACCGCGACTCGAATCAACACAATCATGTTACCCGACTAAGTCAAGTAGCCATGCGACACTACGAATTGTACGTTTAGTAAAAGTCTTTTAAATTTAGGTGCTTTATAAACCCTGCTGATAATTTCGTCAATTTTAAAATAAATGTTTTACGGCGATTTCTTGACGAAATATCAGTATTTATATTACTGTGATAGTTATTATAGTATATTGCTAAAAATTAGTACTTACTGAAAAAATATAATTCCATCCTTTTTTCCGGTCCTAAAAGAGTGATTTTTGCACTTTTAAACGAGCACGGAGCCATGTTTACGTTCCGAGCGTTAGAACAGTACTAAACGAAAAGATGGACCAATCTCTGATTTGGTCCTTCTTTTGGTGAGGACATTTCATGTCGCTGAGTGTGTATCTAGTTGATTTTAATGATCGAAGATGTGAGTTTAAATGTTTGGAAGGCTTTCACGAGACAGGAGAGAATCCTCTCCCAGTGTTGAATTTTATTTTTGTATAAATATATTTGGTCCTAGCGCGAAGTACGCTTTGGTTCCAACGTGGCTCATAATCAAAACGCTTAATCAAAATCTTTCTTAACTCATATGTAGGTATTTCTTCAACCATAACTTTTTACTTTATCGTAATATTCTATGTTACATTTCCGTTTCCAGGTTAGCAGTAGTAATAAAACACCTGCTGCAGACTTGTGCAGGCGTGTGTGTTCTGATGACGGCGCTGAGTATGAAGGATCTACATCCAACGTTACGGCAGTTCAGTGGGAAACCACTGTTCACTGCCCAGTTTGATGTGCCGGAATTGGAAAAGGTAAGTCACTACTTTTTTTTTGAAAACGTTGCCCTCCTGCTTTCTCCAGTATTTAATATCGCAAACTATAAATAAATCAATGATAGCCAGAAATTGATAGTAGGACAATGGTGGAGAAGGGATCGGGCAAGTCATATTATGGTCTAAGAAAAAAATGTAAATAACCTTTTTTCTGTATTGATCCTTTTCTTTGGGACAATCTCTTGGTTATTTTCAGACCTAGGGAGCGATTGCGGAACACAATGACACTCCTGTACCTAAACCATGTGTTTTCATTACGATACTCGATCATACGCATCGACCGCGTTTGCCGCTCTCATTGGTTGAGAGTTCATACAACCTTGGAGCGGGCCAATGAGAGCGACAAACGCGGTCGATATCGATGATCGAATATCGTAATGACAACTCATGGTATGGGTACTGGTACTATTAATTTCGACGATTCAGTTAAAGTAGACCAGTTTCTTCAAAATCCTTTGAAATATGATAGAAGAATGTAATGCACAATTGAGTTATTAATCGAATGTTTTTTCTGCTATAATACATACTCATCTCTCCATTTATAGGCTGAAAGAACAGAATTATTCAAACATTTACTGAACGATAAGATTCGTCAAGAATTTGAGATAGAAGATGATGACGTCATTAAGCTAGCAACGGACACCGCCGGGAGTAGTGTCCGAGATATTATCGACTATTTGAACAAGAAAATATTTAAAGCTGTGAAGAAGAAAAGTAAGTATTTAGTAGCGCTATCCGTTACTGCTACGGTTTTAACAATATCATGTTAGTGACTCTGACTGCTATGCCGGAGGTCGTGGGTTCGATTCCCGCCCAGGACAAATGTTTGTGTGATGAGCACGATCATTTGTTCTGTGTCTGGGTGTAATTTATCTATAATATTTATGTATTTAGAAATATATAAGTATGTTTATCAGTTGTCTAGTACCCATAACACAAGCTCTGCTTAGCTTGGGACTAGATGATGTTGTGTGATAGTTGTGGAATATTATGTTTGATTTAGATGACCTACAACTAAAAGTAATTGTTATAGGCTTATTTGGTTTCCACTATAAAGAAATACCCAACTTTATAAGTCACTATCAAGCATTTTTTTTATAGGTATTCCAAAAATCACCCAACTGTCAGGAAATTGGGTAATTTTTATTCGATAGTTCGGTCATTTAGTAATACTTAAAAAAAAAAACCATGAGCATCTTCTTTTATAGAATCCAACCCAAATGAGCCGAAGCCTCGCCTAGTAGAAGACATAACGAAGGACGAGGAGAAAGCCAACGAGTTTGATATCTGGGGACCCATCGGAGGACTCGAGGAGGTCAAGCAAGAACTTACTGAATGTATATTTTGGCCTCTCATGGTGAGTTTGACTTTGACTTTTGTAAATTTACTTTTAGTATTTATATCTGGGGCAGTCAGTTGGTTATAGTTATTTATAATTTGCTTACGTCAGCGACATTGGCACTAATGGGAGCAATATTTTTTTTTCTAGTGAGTTAATTGCTAACGCTCAAAGAAAAAGATTTCATTTGACATTCTTTTTCTTGTAAAATTGTCCCATGGTTTTAAGGTTGGTTGAAGACTTTGCCGCAGTTTTTAATTCACCCTGAGTGCGATTGTCCACCGCCTGTTACCGAGACGTCAACGCGAGCGTGATTATTTCCGACCGAGGTCATGGTGACGTAACGGCGATCGTTTTTTTACCCCCATTCCTTCCACTTTTCTCGATGGTATGCCTTCGAATTTTATTTCGAGAATTCGAAGATATGTGACATCTACCAACCCGCACTGGGCCCGCGTGGTAGATTACGGCCTGCTCCTGGAGGAGGCCTGTGAGGAGGCAGTGGGAACATTTAAAGGCTAATGATGATGATGATGCCTCATTACGCTTCTCTTGCTGGTACGGATGGATAATCGGGTTTTAACGGGTTTTGTATTGCCGGTACATCGGGCCGTCGGTGTTTAAACGGGTTTTGTATTGCCGGTACATCGGGCCGTCTGGCTACCTCGGTGCCGTTGACGTTCCGGTAACGGCGGCGGTGGACAATCGCCTAGTATTATAAAACCGCCTTAATTTCAATAACTTTTCTCTCCCCCAGTACCCAGCCCTCTTCCCCTCCCAATCGTGCGGCATCCTCCTCTACGGTCCTCCCGGTACCGGCAAGTCCCACATCGGGTCCTGCCTGGCGCGCCTCACCAATATGAACATGATCACCGTGAAGGGACCAGAACTGCTCTCCAAGTACATCGGACAGAGCGAGAAGGCAGTCCGCGATATATTTGACAAGTTAGTATACATAGTTCCTACAGATAAAGACTGAATTTTCCAATGTGGGCGGGAATAGCTAAATCCGAAACTAGGAGAAATTGCGAGTCCGATTTCTGTGAAAACTAAAAATAAATCATTTGATTTTTGAAAATTCAATATTTCTGGCCAGATCCAATAGGTATCGAACTGGTTGACTTTGGAAAAGTGCGAGTTGGACTCGCCCATGAAGGGTTTCGTAGTAGCAAGCATAGATTAGGGATATAATTATATTGAGATTAGTAAGTAATACTTATACACAAACAATAAAAATAACTTTGTTTTTCATAGTGTTTTGCAAAGTTATATTTGCGGTTTTTGAAAATGTACTATATCTCAAAAAACTGCTAATTGTATCTCATCCAAACCAATTTTCGTTGGAAGTTTTTGTTGAGGTCTACATTATATATATTTTTTTAGTTTTATCATTCTCTTATCTTAGAAGTTACAGGGGGGGGGGGCACACATTTTACTACTTTTGAAGTGTCTCTCGTGCAAACTGTTCAGTTTAGAAAAAAATGATATTAGTAACCTCAATATCATTTTAAAGACCTATCCATAGATACCCCACACGTATGGGTTAGGTGAAAAAAAAATGAGTTTCAAGGCACCCCCAAAATTTGTTTTGTTTTTATTTTTGTGTGAAAATCCTAATGCGGTTCACATAATACATCTACCTACCAAGTTTCAACAGGATAGCTCTTATACTTTCGACAAAAAGTGGCTGTGACAAACGGACGGACAGACAGACAGACATGACGAATCTATAAGGGTTCCGTTTTTGCCATTTGGCTACGGAACCCTAAAAAAAGAGAAAATAATAAAAATGAAATTAACGAACAAAATGGAATAAAAAACTGTCGCTTCATACATAATGGAATACTTTTCTATAAGTACTTTCAGCCCATGAGATGTTTTACAAATAATCCTGTACATGGCAATTGGCAAACTTGGTCATCGTCGTTCAGTAATAGCAGTCAATCAATAATCAGTCTATATTCGTCCATAGCTGGACATAGGCTTCACTTAATGTACGCCACTAACCCGGTCTTGGTCTCTGCTCATCCAGTCTCTGCCTTTCGCAGGTTGTCGCTCCACTTAGCGGCAGGGCCCCTATACTATATTTACCTAGTCCATTCAAGGACACGTCTACCCTCACTATACAGGGTGAATTTTTCAACTGGGCGTGGATGGCTATTTCCGAAACTATGAGGAATATCGAAAAACGTTGAAATGAGTCTCGAGGCCGATTTCGACGAAAACTAAAACTGCATCATTGGATTTTAGAAAAAATAATAATTCTGGCCGGGAATCGAACCCGCTGATTTTAGAAAAAAAAAATCACACCCAGTATTATTACACCATTCGATAATGTTACTAGTAAGGATCAAATTCTGGGAAGTAATCATATACGGCTAACTTAAGGACATAGTTGATTTTTATGAAAATGCTAATTTTCTATGTTACTTTACTTCTACTGAGCCCTAATTTATTCGAAATTATAAAATATCATTGTTTTCAATATTTCACTGGATTTGACGTCTCAACAATTCCACTGTAATCAGCAATACGAAATTATTGAGTTGAACAAAAATAGCATTATTTCAACGAAGAAATGGTTAACTTATGTTTCGAATACAGTCATTGCCTTAAAAATTGATCAGTTTTTTTATAATTTCACGTTTTCATTAAGTTTTCCGTATATGATTATTTCTCACAGAATTTGATCCTTATTAGCAACATTAACGAATGGTGTAATAATACAGGTGTGTTTGTTTTTTTATGTGTTTTTTTTTTACAAAATCAGCGGATTCGGTTCCTGGCCAGGATTATTGATTTTTCTAAAATCCAATGATGCAGTTTTAGTTTTCGTCAAAATCGGCCTCGAGACTCCTTTTAACGTTTTTCGATATTCCTCATAGTTTCCGATATAGCCATCCACGCCCAGTTAAAAAAATCATTCTGTATAATAGTGTAATTTCAATTACTTGGTTCCCAGGGCAGATATGAAGCGACCGTGCATCTTGTTCTTCGACGAGTTTGACAGTCTCGCGCCCAAGTAAGTTGTTATTGTAAGTGTCCACCTCGCTTCATTATATTGTAAGCATTTGCATTCCTAGAACAATCATTAGTTGTAAAAGCAATCTTACGTTAAAATTAGTGCAAGCTTTAGTTAACATTTCATTTAGTATTTACGGCTGGGTATTGCTTATCGTGTTCGGGTTATATGCGTTTGGAAAAACATATGTAGATAGTGAGTTCTACTCTTTTTGTTGTGGGCAAAATCTTTCTAAGAAAAGTGAAAGATTGTTGGAAATGCTTAATCAGTAGTCAATGCATGTAGGCACTCTGACAATAAAAATGTGGTTGTTAAAGTTTTTCTCAGCACAATAGTCAAAGAAGGCTACATAATTATCAATATTCTCATCATCACAAATTCATTTCAGGCTCTGAAAACACATTTATTATGCCTTATTTCATCCCAAATCCTGATATTTTCACACTGAACACAATTTTCTTGTAACCAGACGAGGCCACGACTCAACCGGTGTAACAGATAGAGTAGTGAACCAGCTGCTAGCTCGCCTGGACGGCGCGGAGGGCGGGGCCCGCGGGCCCGTGCTGGCGGCCACGTCGCGGCCGGACCTCGTGGACCCCGCGCTGCTGAGGGCCGGCCGGCTGCAGCGACATGTGTACTGCGCGCTGCCTGACCGGGTGAGTCATGTAACAGATAGAGTAGTGAACCAGCTGCTAGCTCGCCTGGACGGCGCGGAGGGCGGGGCCCGCGGGCCCGTGCTGGCGGCCACGTCGCGGCCGGACCTCGTGGACCCCGCGCTGCTGAGGGCCGGCCGGCTGCAGCGACATGTGTACTGCGCGCTGCCTGACCGGGTGAGTCATGTAACAGATAGAGTAGTGAACCAGCTGCTAGCTCGCCTGGACGGCGCGGAGGGCGGGGCCCGCGGGCCCGTGCTGGCGGCCACGTCGCGGCCGGACCTCGTGGACCCCGCGCTGCTGAGGGCCGGCCGGCTGCAGCGACATGTGTACTGCGCGCTGCCTGACCGGGTGAGTCATGTAACAGATAGAGTAGTGAACCAGCTGCTAGCTCGCCTGGACGGCGCGGAGGGCGGGGCCCGCGGGCCCGTGCTGGCGGCCACGTCGCGGCCGGACCTCGTGGACCCCGCGCTGCTGAGGGCCGGCCGGCTGCAGCGACATGTGTACTGCGCGCTGCCTGACCGGGTGAGTCATGTAACAGATAGAGTAGTGAACCAGCTGCTAGCTCGCCTGGACGGCGCGGAGGGCGGGGCCCGCGGGCCCGTGCTGGCGGCCACGTCGCGGCCGGACCTCGTGGACCCCGCGCTGCTGAGGGCCGGCCGGCTGCAGCGACATGTGTACTGCGCGCTGCCTGACCGGGTGAGTCATGTAACAGATAGAGTAGTGAACCAGCTGCTAGCTCGCCTGGACGGCGCGGAGGGCGGGGCCCGCGGGCCCGTGCTGGCGGCCACGTCGCGGCCGGACCTCGTGGACCCCGCGCTGCTGAGGGCCGGCCGGCTGCAGCGACATGTGTACTGCGCGCTGCCTGACCGGGTGAGTCATGTAACAGATAGAGTAGTGAACCAGCTGCTAGCTCGCCTGGACGGCGCGGAGGGCGGGGCCCGCGGGCCCGTGCTGGCGGCCACGTCGCGGCCGGACCTCGTGGACCCCGCGCTGCTGAGGGCCGGCCGGCTGCAGCGACATGTGTACTGCGCGCTGCCTGACCGGGTGAGTCATGTAACAGATAGAGTAGTGAACCAGCTGCTAGCTCGCCTGGACGGCGCGGAGGGCGGGGCCCGCGGGCCCGTGCTGGCGGCCACGTCGCGGCCGGACCTCGTGGACCCCGCGCTGCTGAGGGCCGGCCGGCTGCAGCGACATGTGTACTGCGCGCTGCCTGACCGGGTGAGTCATGTAACAGATAGAGTAGTGAACCAGCTGCTAGCTCGCCTGGACGGCGCGGAGGGCGGGGCCCGCGGGCCCGTGCTGGCGGCCACGTCGCGGCCGGACCTCGTGGACCCCGCGCTGCTGAGGGCCGGCCGGCTGCAGCGACATGTGTACTGCGCGCTGCCTGACCGGGTGAGTCATGTAACAGATAGAGTAGTGAACCAGCTGCTAGCTCGCCTGGACGGCGCGGAGGGCGGGGCCCGCGGGCCCGTGCTGGCGGCCACGTCGCGGCCGGACCTCGTGGACCCCGCGCTGCTGAGGGCCGGCCGGCTGCAGCGACATGTGTACTGCGCGCTGCCTGACCGGGTGAGTCATGTAACAGATAGAGTAGTGAACCAGCTGCTAGCTCGCCTGGACGGCGCGGAGGGCGGGGCCCGCGGGCCCGTGCTGGCGGCCACGTCGCGGCCGGACCTCGTGGACCCCGCGCTGCTGAGGGCCGGCCGGCTGCAGCGACATGTGTACTGCGCGCTGCCTGACCGGGTGAGTCATGTAACAGATAGAGTAGTGAACCAGCTGCTAGCTCGCCTGGACGGCGCGGAGGGCGGGGCCCGCGGGCCCGTGCTGGCGGCCACGTCGCGGCCGGACCTCGTGGACCCCGCGCTGCTGAGGGCCGGCCGGCTGCAGCGACATGTGTACTGCGCGCTGCCTGACCGGGTGAGTCATGTAACAGATAGAGTAGTGAACCAGCTGCTAGCTCGCCTGGACGGCGCGGAGGGCGGGGCCCGCGGGCCCGTGCTGGCGGCCACGTCGCGGCCGGACCTCGTGGACCCCGCGCTGCTGAGGGCCGGCCGGCTGCAGCGACATGTGTACTGCGCGCTGCCTGACCGGGTGAGTCATGTAACAGATAGAGTAGTGAACCAGCTGCTAGCTCGCCTGGACGGCGCGGAGGGCGGGGCCCGCGGGCCCGTGCTGGCGGCCACGTCGCGGCCGGACCTCGTGGACCCCGCGCTGCTGAGGGCCGGCCGGCTGCAGCGACATGTGTACTGCGCGCTGCCTGACCGGGTGAGTCATGTAACAGATAGAGTAGTGAACCAGCTGCTAGCTCGCCTGGACGGCGCGGAGGGCGGGGCCCGCGGGCCCGTGCTGGCGGCCACGTCGCGGCCGGACCTCGTGGACCCCGCGCTGCTGAGGGCCGGCCGGCTGCAGCGACATGTGTACTGCGCGCTGCCTGACCGGGTGAGTCATGTAACAGATAGAGTAGTGAACCAGCTGCTAGCTCGCCTGGACGGCGCGGAGGGCGGGGCCCGCGGGCCCGTGCTGGCGGCCACGTCGCGGCCGGACCTCGTGGACCCCGCGCTGCTGAGGGCCGGCCGGCTGCAGCGACATGTGTACTGCGCGCTGCCTGACCGGGTGAGTCATGTAACAGATAGAGTAGTGAACCAGCTGCTAGCTCGCCTGGACGGCGCGGAGGGCGGGGCCCGCGGGCCCGTGCTGGCGGCCACGTCGCGGCCGGACCTCGTGGACCCCGCGCTGCTGAGGGCCGGCCGGCTGCAGCGACATGTGTACTGCGCGCTGCCTGACCGGGTGAGCACTATGATCAATAGCCGAGAAGGCAGTCCGTCATATCTTTTAGTGTTAAAACGGCGGACGTATTATGTAAAATAGCAACTTTTACACACAAAGAAACACAGTAAAATTGTGGCCCCATCACGCAGACGTTATTTTTAGTCATTGACCGAAACGTCGGATCAAATGTATCTCCAGGGCTTCATCAAGATCAATAAATAATATCGAAGGTGTATCAGTAAAGTACCGAATTTAAGGCCGTCGTTTGGCCAAGCTATCTGCCATCCTAGACCAACTATTTTTTTACGTGGTAATATCATAAAATGAGTCCTTCCACCGTTACTGTCAGACTTGTAATGACTAAAATCCACGACGTCCTTCAATAGCCCTTTAAGTTCCGGGGTCACGATAATTTGTTAGTCTCGCGACCGTCCTAGACCTACTTGCTATAAGTTTCACTCAAATTAGTTTGCTTTAAAACTTATTTAGCATTCCAACCACAACCATTTCAATGCACAAACATTTTTCTGCTCCCTCAGCAAGGTCGCTACGAAGTCCTTCGAACTTTGACGAAGAGCGTGTTAGTAGACGAAGCAGTAGACCTACAAGAGTTGGCGGAGCGGACTGAAGGGTACTCGCCCGCTGACCTCAAGTCCATACTAGTCACTGCTCAACTGACACGGCTGGAAACACAACTGGTAAGGAAAGGGCGTTTGGAATAATGTACGATGATGCACGAACTTAGACGAAGTGTACCGAAGTGTTTGACAAGTTTAACGAAAATTCGGGTCATACTTGTTTTATTTTTCTCCGTCGTTCTCTACAATGTTGAGTTTTGATCTTTGTTGAGCAGTTTTTTTTTATTATATGCCTCCATTTTCATAAACAACTATAACTACATTTTTTTCTTTTCATTGTGGTAAAATCATCAATTGAGTCCTTCTACCCGGAGCGGTGCGGAAGGTATTGTCAGACTTGAACCTGAACTGTCTAAAATCCACGGCGATCCTTCAATAGCCCTTCACGTTCCAGGGTCACGGTTACATGATGAGACAATCCCGCGAACTACAAAAAAAAAAAACTACTATTCATATGAGTCGATGTAATTTCTGGGCTTACGAATAGAAAATTTGATAGGCCAATGTAATGACATTCCACGGCCTCATTTCTTCTTTCAACTTGTTTACAAATATTTTTAAAAGGGCATAAAGCGGCCGTCAGAGCTGAGCGGTCAGCATTACTGAGAAACGCTACCTTACTACATAGTCTATATTGACCTATCAGCGCTGACCATCCGCATGCGGTCAGCGTGACAGCAAAACCCGCCTAAGGGTCAGTTCAGACCGAGACGCGAAGCGACGCGACGTGACGCAACGATACTGCAAATGTGTATCTTATCATGTAGTGAATAAAGTTAGATTTTGAGTTGCCAATAAAATGCAGCGCGGCGCCGCGCTGCGCCGCGTTGGGTAGTGATAGGTGTATCTTTTCGTGTAGGAAATAGAGTTAGATTTTGAATAGCTCTATTGATATGTGCGCGCAGCGTCACGTTTCGGTCTGAGCTGACCGTAAGACGTTAAGGTATGAATGCTTTGGATGTTATTTGTTCTTTAGGTGGCGAACGAGGAGAAGACGATGGAGTCTGTGGTGGTGAACAAGGAAGACATAGAGAGTGCCTTAGCGGAGACCAAGCCTTCGCTATCCATGCAGCAGAGACTGTTCTACGATATGATGTGAGTCACCACCATAATATTATTTACTAGCTTCCTGCCCGCGACTTTCTTCATCATCGTCATCATCATATCAGCCGTGAGACGTCCACTGCTGAACATAAGCCTCCCCTATTGACTTTCAAAAGGCTTGGAAGCGGCTTGGATCCAGCGTGTACCTGTGACTTTCATCAGATCGTCTATCCATCTTGCTGGTGGAGGTCTCACGCTTCGCTTGCCTAATAATAAAATAATATTTTAACACTCTTTGTATACTTCTTCCCAATTACACAACCCTTGAATGAATTTGACGGATATTGAAACATGTTTTATTAAATTAATTACGTTTTGTTTGAAATTCATTTAGTGATTTCTTGAGTAAGAGAGAGTTTTTGCCTCTACAATTTAGGCTTTTTTTTTTTTTTTGGGGTGGCAAAATCATCAAATGAGTCCTCCCGCCCTGGGTGGGGCGGAAGGGACTGTCAGACTCTTACTGACTAAAATCCACCCGTGTTCCTTCGGATGCCCTTTACGTTCCGGGGCCACGGTATCCTGGATTAAGAAAAATCCGCGACCCCAGCAGGCATTTGGCCCCATAAGGGGCCCCGTCGGTGACGCGTGAAACACGACGCGCCACCGACCCGGGCTTGGTCCTTGGTCGGACGGCGAGCATACCCATTACTCACCGTCCGCAAGCCCGCTCCGCCGCTGTGCCCTCTGCTATTCAGAGGGACACGTGTTGGAGCCTCCACCCGACAGGCTATTCGCATACGGGCAAAGAGACCCCTTAGGCACAGTGCCTAAGAAGAGTTTTTGCCCGCATCCCAGGGTGCACCGGCCCGAACAACTGGTCTTCCCCCCGGACGTATCCGAGAGCGAACTCCAGTCCACGGGCGCACGTGGAGGTTTCCTGTCTTAGCACCCCTCTACAATTTAGGCTTACAATTCTCTTGGACTCTAATTATATCAGATAGTGGCAAAAGGTGTCCCTTTGTAAGAAATGCTCCACATTCAATCCTGTCCATCCTGCACTATCACCTAAACACAGGTAGGTTACATTATGTTCTGACAAAAAAAAATTGTACCGACTCGGAAAGTTGTTGACAAATGTGCGATTAGCAGCTCAGTAACATACTGTTTTCCTCCACATTGTTTGTCATTAACCGACTTACATATAATAAAAAAAAACTGAATTAGTCATCATAATATTCCAAACAATGTTATTTCATGTTAAACCTCTTTTACAGATACAAAAGATTCCGTGGTGAGAGTTTGACACCTGAACAGAAGATGATATCAAGTTACCAACAGAAGCAAAGAGTTACACTAGCTTAGATATTGTAATAATTTAAATACATAATAAATTACAAGCCTTGATATTGTAGAGCGGCTAATGTTGCTATAGAATGCCATATAGAATGATGGAAATGTTAAGAAAATATGGTTAACTACAATAAATACACACAAATAATCAAATATTACTGATTGAAAGATGGTATAGGAATTAAATGCTTCATGAAAAAAGAAAAATTGCGAAGCTACCATGTTTTTTTTTTCATGTAGGTTTGCTTTGACCTTAGTCTAGGTCAGGAGTGACTAAGACAAGGTCGACGATGGAGCGAGCTTACCCAGGAGAAGTCTGTTCACTCTAACTTTGAAGAGATTAGGGTTGTATGTGTTCGGAAACAGACGCAGGCAGAGAGTTCCACTCCTTCGCTGTCCGCATTATAAAAGACGTTTGGAAACGCTTAGTGCGAATTGGTGGTATAGCAATGAGTTTTTTATAACGCGTTATGACTTAAGATCATAATTGCAGCTTTGTGATGAAGTGATTTAAAAAAAAAATGGCTTTTGTGTTCGACCAACGACAACAAGCGTATGCCGTACGGTACGCCCTTACAGCGTAGGAAACCTTTACCGTCTTACAACAAGAAAGATAAACATCTTTTGAACACTTAAAAAAACTGTCAATGACAAAACGACATTTCACGTTGATATAAGGGTCGTTTTGCAGTTACACTTTTTTTAGACAAGCGTTCAACAGAAGTTTATCTTTTTGTGGTAAGGTGGTTAAAGTTGTACGCTTGATAGATGTTAACCGTCGGATTCACATTTATTTACTGTAAAGACTGTTGCTAATAAAATCGAATGTTAGGGTTAGTTCACACCAAGACGCAACGCGATGCGACGTGACGCAGCGATATTGGAAATCGACTTTTCATGTCGTAAATAAAGTTTGATTTTGAGTCGCACAGTAGTGTCCCGGTGTTAATTGACCTTTATCCTCCATTTTGTGTAATATTGTTGTATGTCGTGAAACCACGCTAGGACCAGTTCCAAATAATATAAATAAATAAATAACCGAAAAAAATGAGCTTAGAAACATTTTTGTTGACTATAAACATGTATTCATATTAAAAGAAGTATCTACTGCAAGAACTTACTGACTGTCAACTGTAGAAGTACTTTTTTTTATTAACTTCAACGCCAATGAAAAAATAAAACATTTCATTTTTTTATTAATTAGGAGGTTTTTGAGTTATGTGTGTCTGGCGTTTGTCCAACAATTTGAATAATGTTTTTTGTAAAGAATGTTCTTAAGTTTGAATAAGAAATAATTTATTAGACCCTGAGAAAAAGAATACTTATTTTTTTGATGATCTGATGAATGAATTCAAGGAAATTTGTTATTGGGTGCTATTTATAAAGAAACAGATTGTCAGTACGGACTGTAAAGTACGAATACGTACCGATCGGTACGGGTAAAACCTGCCTAGAGTAACCATCATGACTTTCGACCGCATAAAGATAACATGGGTTTTTTCTGCCCGCACCGACCAAGGACGACCATGACGTCTTAAAAGCGAGAGCAGTGTGGGAAAGAGACATAACTTTACAAGTCTACGCCATCTCGCTCCCGCAGTTGAAATTATTCTCGCTTTAAGAGGTCATGGTACAGATACCGGCATGGATCTTGAGCGCTGACCTTCACCTGCGCAGTAATGAGTTATTAGGTCCCTTTGGTAGATGAAGTGAGGAACGGGGGTGGGGAAAGTGTAGTGATTGGCCCGCGTAGCGTGCCGTAGCGCATCGCGTCATAGCCGCCACTCGGGATTCGTTGTTTTGTGCGTTTTGTTTTATTGTGCGTTTCATTTGTCGATAAGTGTACGATGCGCAAAGCGATCTCCACTCTTACGCCGAGCGCTCAAGAACCGTGCCGGTATTTGTAAGCCACTAGTACTCATTCGTACCGACATTGTCTACACAGAAACGTATTTCTTTATAAAAACAGTCATTGAAATGTTGTTAAGTTCAAATATATTTGCAACGGACAGTCGGTAATGTATTTTTTTATATATTCAATTAGTGCTATAAGCTTAAGCTGTGATGTATTAAGCTAGTTATAAGTAGGTGCTAGGGCTATTGTTGTAAGCGCACTTAAAAAAGGTTTGTTTGTATATTTTGTTGCGAATTATTTTGTATTTAATTTATTAATTGTTATGGATAAATCGGTATTTTACAAGTTTGGACGTTTTATTTTACTTATCACTTTTATTAAGGCCATAGTATTATTTATTTTGACTCCTTATGTCCATAAATAAATGAAACACTCGAGATACCTTCCTATATTAGTTCTACTACTTTAGAAAATTATCCCCAATGATATTTTCCAAAAAATAACAAAATCACATTGAATTTAATGTGATTTCATGCTATAGATTTGATACCTAATTAATTACATAGGAATAAACAAAAAACAAATTGCTAGGCGAGTCAGTTGTCAATTTGGCTGTTCGTATTATTTTCTGTATGTTTAGACTTTATTATGTCTAAGCCTCAAAATAACTAACAACGGAATTGTACCTAAATTCCTACCTATAATAAACATTCTACGCTATTGCAAAACCCCCTTGTCTCAATCGTCTCACCAAAATCTCAAGACAGAGACATTCTACGTTCCCACAGTTTCCTAAACTGGTGATAATGTTGCCAGTACTGCCAGAGTTGCCAGTTGATGGCTAAACTTTTATCGGGCGGCGTTACCAGCTCCAAGTGGCTGTTAATTAGCGCTCCCGACTGCCAGGAGATTGAATATTGATAATATCTAATTGATTGCTTCGCGAAATGCAGCGGTAACGGGTTAGGTTTGTTGTGAGTGAAATGTTGAATATAAATGTAGGCTTTGTTAGTTTGTCACACACAGCAATAATATCAGAATTATTAAACCTATTACTTTTTGTTAAAAAGGCATTGTCCTCAAATTATTTCTCCTGTGTGATCGTTGGTGCATTTACAAACATTTAAAAGCACATGGACTAGCATCCAGACCGAGAACAAATACTTGAAGTTAATACAAATATTTGTTCCGTACAGGGATCGAACCCGCGATACCCAGCATAACAGTCGATCACTTGGGCACTGCGCCAAACGTACCGTCTAAATATGTCATCGACTTTCCTATGTTGGGATCAGCCTCCAGTCGAACCGTATGAAGCTGAATTTCAGTATTTTACATAAACCTGAGATAAGTAATAAGATCTCCACAACCCAGTAACTGGGTAATACGATACCCCTTTGTAAGACTGTATCTCAGACTTTCGAACTCCTGACTAACAGTAACGATCGTCGAAGATGTACAAATGACAGCCGGGACCAACGGCTTTACGTAATTTCCAAGGCACGGAGGTAACTCGATGATAGATATAGGCACCTTTTTTTTATCGTGGTAAAATCATCAAATGAGTCCTCCCACCCCGGGCAGGGCGGGAGAGACTGTCAGACTTGTACTGACTAAAATCCACGGTGTCCTTCAATAGCCCTTTATGTGCCGGGGTCACGGTAATGATATAAGTCCCGCGACCCCAGATATAGGCATCTATCGACAGACCAATCTTGGCAAGGGCTGCTTAACCTTGAAGATCGACCTGTGCAGCTATTATTATTTAGCCACGTGTATCTTAGCAAGATTTTTAAATGTATAGGAATTTAAGGGCGCATAACCAGAAAGTTGGCAACGTCGCAAATAGCTGTCAAATATTTAAGAATTTAAATTAATTTGGTAAATTTACTGTATGAAAATAAGAAATATGGCTCTGTAGTGCACTAAAACATTGATTAGGGAATGCAATAATTAATATCGTAACATCGAATATATAGTTTTAGATGTAAAAAACGTATTTGGAAACCTTCTCAATGCTTTTTTTATACCTGAAACGGTTACAACATCAAATTCAGTGTTTTAATTGCATTCCTATAACAATGTTTTAGTGCACTACAGAGCCATATTTCTTATTTCCATACAGTAACATTGCTAAATTAATTAAAACTTGTTAATATTTGACAACTATTTGCGACGTTGCCAACCTTCAGAATATGCGCTCTTAAATTAGAAGAATATTTTTTTTTGTCGTATCGCATAGTTTTTTAACGCAAAGATACTTCAAATGTGTATCTTTTCTTTTAGAAAATAAAGTCAGATTTTGAATCGCTAATAAAACTTTCTTCGCTAATAAAAGTATCTTTTCGTGTAGGCAAGAGTTAGATTTTGAGTAGCTCTATTGAAATGTGCGCGCAGCGTCACATCTCGGTCTGAGCTGACTCTTAATTCAAATGCCCTTAATTGACATCTTTTTAAAATTATAACGTGTGATGAAAACATGCAAAGGAACTTGGCACTTCTTTTGATTTGTGATAATGCGGGACGGCGCTACCCGCTACTCTTCAATGAAGTAGCCAACTAACTGTTTGTGTTTCCAATAGATGGCACTAGCAAGATACTGAACTGAAAGTTTTGTTGTAGATTGTCCGTCTCGCCATGGTTTTGTCTTGGAAAGGCAACATAAAATATAATTAAAAGTTGAATGGAGAAAGACACTTTCTCACAAATCTATCTTAATAGGGTAGTTTCCAGGGTCAAAATAATTATATTCTATTTAGTCCGTACACCATATTTTTTATTTTTTCGATTATACAAAAAATAACAAAGATATAGCCCATTAAAGTTACGTGTGACGTCACCCCGCGCGAAAAAATGCCACGCGGCGTGACGTCACACGTAACTTTAATATGCTATATCTTTGTCATTTTTAGTCTTATTTACAAATAAAAAAATACGTGTCCCTTATTTTTGATTAATCTAAAAGACGGACTAATTACATTTTTTAGGGCAACTAGCCTATTAAGTGTGTAAAGAATGATTTAAATACTTATTTGTAAAACAATTTCATACAGTTTCTAAAATAATTAACGTAAAAACTTCCCAACACTGTAATTAGCTGTTTACTTACACCGTGGCGGGAGATAAGCGTGTTTTATTGAAAAACTTACGCGCTGGCGCAGTTTTGATTAAGATTAGTTCGTAACTTGCACAATAATTTAGATTGAGCGGTGATTTGGAACGCGCGCTCGCGAGATGCCGCGAAATTCTCGCGGTACACGGATCCCTAACGATTTTACTAGATGAGATAGGAATTCTCTTCGCTGTCTGATCTGTCTGATCACAGTTGATACGGTACGATTAGTGATATCTTCTTATCATCATCATCATCAGCCTATAAATGTTCCCACTGATGGGACACAGGCCCCCTCTCTGTGAGAGGGAGTGGGCCGTAATCTACCGCGCGGGCCCAGTGCGGATTGGTAGATGTCACATATCTTCGAAGTTTTGGTTCTAGGACATGCCGGTTACCTCACGATGTTTTTAACCGACTTCAAAAAAAGGAGGAGGTTCTCAATTCGTCGGAATCTTTTTTTTTTTTTTATGTATGTTCCCCGATTTCTCGAAGACACGTGGGCCGATTTGGAAAGTTTTTCTTTTGTTTGAAAGGGTATACTTCCCAAGTGGTCCCATGATCATCAGGTCAGGATCTGATGATTGGATCTTGGAGAAATCGAGGGCAACCCTCAAATTTTATAGGCCCACACATCGTTTTTCGCAAATCTTATGAAGTAATTTGAGTACTTGCGTATGCTAATCATCATCTCATGTAGCTGAGCTGATGATGGAAGGTACAACTCCTTAACAGTAAGGAGTAGGCATCGACTGATTTACTTTGTGTTCGCATATCTCCGGAACTGCAAGTCCGATTTAAGTAATTCTTGTTTTTGGTGTACTAGGTATTGTTTAACTTACGGAATACTGCAAGTTTCATCAAAATCGGTTTAGTAGTTGGTTACGCTGCGTAGAAAGAACGGTTAGGTCTTTTATCTATAACTTCATGTCATTGAACGACTAATCTGATTGGCTGTGGATGGTCCTATCCTCTATCCTATTCCCGCACATATCTTCTCGCTTTAGTACGAGAGAGACCGCTTAAAAAGCGGCCGCAGTTGAAACTCGTGGCCAATCGGTTACTCACAACGCGCACCTCACGTCAGAGCGCTCCAGTTGCCTGCACTCGACAGCCGCTCCTCAGCCGCGAGGACGTCCCCGGAGAATTAAGGTATTGTGCAATCCTTCCTATATTTCGATCTGCATTCTGTCTTGTGTTCCCGGCAGAACGTAATTTCCATGTCTTTCGTTCACAGCCAATTAGCAATTAGAAAAATTTAGCATAACCCGCGCTTCAATTTGGTCCTAACGAGCCTGGATAGTTATTGAAATCAGTGATAACCATTCGCCATTCGTAGTCGGAAAAAAATACTCGTATTCTAATTAGTTTTGTACCAAACACTTGTCTCGCCGACAGGTGTGGGTATATAGTTAAATTCTCGGTAAAACCGTTGTATATTCGTAACACCAGCTAGTAATCGTTACTATAACTGGTTATTTCGCTTAATCCCGCATTATTTTAAAATATTACCGTTGAATTACCGCTTCGCGCTCAATCACCGACGCATTATTGTAAAAATAAATACCCACTTAGGTAAATTATTCGCTCACATCGCTTTCACAACGTATTTCGCGTGTTACATATTTATTTAATTATCGTTATTAGAAGGTTGCTAGATGGCGCCTACAGATATTACTCTTAAACGATTGTTAGGAAAAAGAGATCGAATATTTTCTCGTATGCAACATATTTGCGATAAATTGAAAAATATTGATTCGGAGGAATTCGATAAAGAATCGTTCTTGTGTGACTGTGAAACAATAGATTCGTTGCGTACTGATTTTGAATGTGCGCTGGACGATATAATCGCTCATGAACTTAAATTAAATCCTGATTATGTCGTCGACTATCAGGCACTTTCTTCATTCGAAGATTTACTGGGTAGGGTGAAGCGGGCAGAGAAGAAATTGCAGGTTCAGGCACCTAGTGAATGTAAGAAATCTCCTCGCTTGCCCCCGATTGAAATACCCGAATTTAATGGGGATATTAAAAATTGGCCGCTGTTCATCGCCAGTTTTCGAAATGCCGTGCATAATAATAGTTCGCTAACAGCATGCGAGAAATTATATTATTTAATTGGAAAATTAACAGGCAAAGCTCGTTCGATATGTGCAGGAATTACTCCGTCAGCTGATAATTACCCTCTTATATTCGATTCACTTTGTGAAAGGTATGAAGATAAACGGCAATCGGCAACTTCATATCTAGACCAATTATTTGAATTTAAATCTATTTCGTCAGGTTCGCCGGCTACTTTAGAATCATTTCTCGATAAATTCGCAACGTCGGTAGCCGGGTTTAAAAACATAAAGGTCCATGACCACGCTGATTTTATTTTATTGCATATCGCTCTTAAAAAACTCGACATAGACACTGTACGGGCATTCGAATCTAATCATCAATTAAAATCAAGTAGTTCCGAAATTCCATCTTTTAGTGAATTAGTTGAGTTTGTTCGTGAGCATATAAAGGTGTTAGAACGAACTTCGTCAACGGTCTCTAACAATAAATCACCTGCAAATCGCAAACATACTAATGCATACACCTGTATAGCTGAGAACGAACCTACCGCGTGTGTTTTGTGTAAGGAGAAACATGATCACGTGTATAAGTGTAAAGTATTTAATAGTTATAAACCCGATCAGAGATTTAAGTTTGTGAAATCAAACAATTTATGCATTAATTGCTTAAGTCCAAAACATCGTGTGTCCGCTTGTGGGTCAAAGTCCACTTGTAAAAAATGTAGCTCTAAACACCATAGTTTGTTGTGCTTCGGCAATAAATTGAGCGACGCGCACGGTTCAAGGTCGACCGGCGCTCGCACGCCCTCTGCTGAGAGACTTACGAAGCAGACTGATATATCGTTGTGCGCGACTGATGAGAACCGTATTAATTCTTTATACCGGGGCCCAACCACCATATTGATTGCTACCGCGCAAGTTATTGTAGTAGATTCTTTTGGCAAAGAACATATTGTTCGCGCAATATTAGACAGCGCTTCTCAAAGTAACTTTATCACGCGGGATTGTTGTCAACTTTTGGGTTTGAACATAAATAATAAACCTGCCTGTGCAACCGTCAGGGGCATAGGAGGTGCTAGTAAACAAATACAGGGTTCCGTACAAATTAAATTTTATTCTCGTTTCAATCGTAATATAAATTATAATATTGAGTCATTCGTAATAGATAAAATTACTGAACGTTTGCCAACTGCCACGGTTGACGTTTCGCTTTTGCATAATTTTAAAAACTTACAGTTAGCAGACGATACATATTTTTCTTCAAATCCGATTCAATTATTGATCGGTGCTTCGACTTTCCCGCACTTACTCTTATCTAACAGAGTTCAAGGTCAGCCTACACATGCGTCTCCAATCGCCTTGCAAACTGTACTCGGCTATGTAATTGTTGGTAAGGCGCCGGTTCTCATCGATGACAATTCGACCGTTTCGTATTGTTGCACCGCGGAGCCGTTAGACGTAGCGATACGAAAATTCTGGGAATTGGAAGAAGTAAATGTTCCCCCGGTACTCAGCCTAGATGACAAATTATGTGAGGAGTTTTATGCCCGCACTACCACTCGAAATAGTGACGGACGATACGTAGTCGCTTTGCCTTTCAAGGGTGATGTCGAATCCCTGGGCAACTCACGTCAAGCAAGTGAACGCCGGTTTCTCTGCTTGGAAAGGAAGATGCAAGCTTCTCCTAATTTAAAGGCCGCGTACGACAACGTCATCCTAGAATATTTAGAGAAGGGCTATATTTCACCTACAATTCCTGATCCTTCGGAACCTTCGTACTACATTCCGCATCATGGTGTGATCCGAGATGATAAGGTCACAACCAAACTTCGTGTCGTTCTCGATGGTAGTTGTAAAACTACTACACGCGTTTCGCTTAATGATCTCTTGTATGGTGGACAGAACCTACAAGGGAATTTGTTTAACATTATAGTTAATTTTCGTTTGTTTTCGATCGCGCTTTCATCAGACATTCGTCAGATGTTTCCCAGCATTGGAGTCCGAGAACCTGATCGGCGTTTCCAACGCATCTTGTATCGTTTTTCGCCGCAGGAACCTTTGCAAGTTTATGAGTTCAATCGTGTCGTTTTTGGACTCAAATCTAGCCCCTTTCACGCGCTGCGAACTATTAAGCAGCTGGCGGAGGATGAGGGTGACTCGTACCCTCAGGCTAAAGCCATTGTCGCCACGGGATTGTACATGGACGATTTTGTCCATTCCGTCCTCACGGAAACCCAGGGCATTTCTACCGCTTCAGAGATGATTGGTCTCATGAAGGCGGGTCAATTCGAGTTGGTCAAGTGGACCAGTAATTCGCAAGTAGTATTGAATTCTATCCCGCTTTCGCATCGTCTGCCAGCTGACAAGGAGTTCGACGGGTCCGACCAACATAAAGTACTTGGTTTGTGTTGGTCGCCCACGTCAGATCACTTCGCCATGAGAGTAAACACTCCCACTCAGACTTGTACTAAGCGTACAATATTATCGTGCATCGCTAAAACATGGGACGTCATGGGATTTGTCGCGCCTGTAGTCTTGCATGCCAAGCTTCTTATCAAGAAGCTTTGGCTATGCAACTGCGACTGGGATGAGACACCACCTGAAGATATAGTCAGGCTGTGGACTCGCTTTAAGGAAGAGCTTCCTTTGCTCTGCAACATAAAAATCCCACGCCACGTTGGTATTGTCGCTGATAGTGTGGTCACACTCTTAGCTTTCGCGGACGCTAGCGAGAAAGCATACGGGGGAGTGATTTATTTCCACGTCCACAATAGCGATGGCAATACAGTCAATTTGATAACAGCTAAGTCTAAGGTCTCTCCCAAAAATGTAGTTTCTCTCGCTCGTCTTGAGCTCTGTGCTATTCTTGTGTTATCCCAGCTAATAAGAAATGTCGTGGTCGCTTGTCAAAACCGAATAGTTTTCCGTGACATATTCGCATTTTCGGATTCGACGGTCGCGCTCTGTTGGGTACATTCGTCGCCCCATCGTTGGAATACCTTTGTAGCCAACAGAGTTTCGAAAATACAAAGCGATTTGTCACCGCAAAATTTATATCACGTGTCCGGTGCGGACAATCCAGCAGATTGTCTTTCACGCGGACTCACACCCTCACAAATTATAGACCATCCGCTTTGGTTCAGGGGACCCCCGTGGGCTCACTTGGACATTTCACAATGGCCTGTCGCTCCTTTCAATCCCTCCTCAGTGTCTGAAGCACCTGAAGAGAAGAAAAATTCGTTGTTAGTCGCTGCACCTAACGAAAGATCTTCTATTCTTTGTTTAGTCGATCGTATCTCGTCTTGGAGTAAATTACTTAGAGTGGTAATTTACGTTTGTCGTTTTGCTAAGTTGTTACCGGTTAATAACCGCATGTCAGCATCGGATTACGATTTCGCTGAACTACTCATTCTACGTGAAATTCAACGCTTCTATTTCTCAAAGGAAATTGCCAGACTCAGAGAAGGCAAGGATTGTAGTCATTCTCTTCGGCACTTGAAACCTTTCCTCAAAGACGGACTCATTAGAGTCGGAGGCCGTTTAAGAAATTCAGATTTGGGTTATGAAGCGAAATATCCAATTCTACTCCCAAGAAAAGATCCTATTCTGAATTTGCTTGTCGAATACCATCATAAATTGAATTGCCACGCGGGTCCCGACCTGCTGATGTCACTGTTACGTCAAAGATATTGGATACTTTCTGCACGCAATTTAATTAGGAATAGGATTCATAAGTGTCTTCCCTGCTTTCGTCTCCGTCCCAAGCCAAGTTTCCCTGAGATGGCAGATCATCGGTCTTGTCGTGTAGTTCAAGCAACTAAACCGTTCGTTCACACGGGCACGGACTACGCTGGTCCCTTCAAGGTTACCATGTCTCGCGGCCGAGGCATTCGTTCTACCAAGGCATACGTGTGTCTGTTCGTCTGCATGACTACACGCGCGGTACATATCGAACTAGCCGGTGATCTTAGTACAGTCAGTTTTATGAGTGCTTTCAAACGATTCCTATCAAGGCGCGGCCCGGTTAGTAGGATTTACTCGGACAACGGGACAAATTACATTGGCGCTAAGCGTAAACTTTCGGAACTTCACGACTTCCTTTGTTCGAAATATCACAACACCGAATTTGGTCACATGTTAGCTGAAAATCGCATAAATTGGTCACTTAATGCCCCGACTGCTAGCCATTTCGGCGGTAATTGGGAGGCTAATATTAGAAGTTTAAAGATTCACTTATACCGTGTAATAGGTGATACCATCCTTTCGTTTGAAGAGTTAAATACCGTTCTTACTCAAGTCGAATCAGTAATGAATACTAGACCTCTTTGTAGGACACTCTCTAGTGATCCTTCAGAACCACTAGCTTTGACTCCAGCGCACTTTCTGAATCTCACCCCTTTAAAATACTTGCCTGCCGAGGAGATAGACGAGAGAACAATTGTTTCGAGACATAAATTGTTAGACCAATTAGTACAATCGTTTTGGAAGCGCTGGAGAAGCGGATATCTTCACACTTTACAATCGCGTCGTAAATGGAACACGCCGATCGATCCAGTCACTGTCGGTACGGTTGTGATTCTCATAGTAGATAATTCGCCCCCACTTCACTGGCCTTTGGGTGTCGTGGAAGAAGTTTTTCCTGACTCCACAGGAGTCACTCGCATCGCCCGAGTTAAGACATTGACTGGATCCTACTTGCGTCCCGTCGTTCGTCTTTGCCCATTGCCTAAACAATAAATTCGGCTCTCGTCATCCAAGGTTAGGTTAGCATTAGTAATTAATTATTTGATTTCATTGATATTTACGTATAGATAATAGTTTAAATTGTAGTTTAATTTCACGAATTTCGCCTTCAACTCTTGAAGGCATCCCTTCAAGCCCGGGGGGAATGGTTACGCTGCGTAGAAAGAACGGTTAGGTCTTTTATCTATAACTTCATGTCATTGAACGACTAATCTGATTGGCTGTGGATGGTCCTATCCTCTATCCTATTCCCGCACATATCTTCTCGCTTTAGTACGAGAGAGACCGCTTAAAAAGCGGCCGCAGTTGAAACTCGTGGCCAATCGGTTACTCACAACGCGCACCTCACGTCAGAGCGCTCCAGTTGCCTGCACTCGACAGCCGCTCCTCAGCCGCGAGGACGTCCCCGGAGAATTAAGGTATTGTGCAATCCTTCCTATATTTCGATCTGCATTCTGTCTTGTGTTCCCGGCAGAACGTAATTTCCATGTCTTTCGTTCACAGCCAATTAGCAATTAGAAAAATTTAGCATAACCCGCGCTTCCAGTAGTTTTTGAGATAGGGAATTTTATAAGCTTATTGTGTACATGAGCGATGTTATTACCGGTGCTAAGGATTACAAAATTCTGGTGCACATGTAAGAGAATGATGTATTTGACAAGAATTCGGGTTGAATATTTAAACTAAAAAGAGTAAAATAAAAAAACTTAAAAAAAAATGTAACCGCCTTCAAAAACAACCACAACAAAAAAGGGTAAAATAACCTACAAAATATCTTTTCTTTCGGAAGTCGGTGACGAAAAAGACAATGAAATGAAAGAAAAACAAGGCACCGACTTCCGAAAGAAAAGTTATTTTGTAGGTTATTTTACCCTTTTTTGTGGTTGTTTTTGAAGGCGGTTACATTTTTCCTTCACCGTTTTGAGAGCAGTGGTGTTGAAATAAATTACACAAAGTAATGCGCCTGACGGGGTTCGAACCCACGACCTACAACTCGACAACTCGTAAGTCGAGGCCGATACCACTGGGCCACCACTGCTCTGATATATCTTCTTATGCCCGAAATTAATATTCTATTTAAGTCCATTTTCTACGACAACTGCTTTTGATTAGTCGCCTTTACGATTTAAATAGGAAAAATTGGGCGTTGATTGGTTAGAGTACAGACAAAAATCAAAATCAAGATTGCGACTGATATTGCTGATATAGCTGACAATTTCTTTTTGAGCTTTTTTTTTTTAGTATATTGCTAAAATATGCTAAAAAAAGCTTTTTTAAAAATAGGTAGGTAGGTGATTATGTAATTTCATAAATGTTACTTGATCACAATACGAATTTATCGTTAGTTACTATCTCGCGCATGATCGAACATAAGTATAACACGATGTAACCTCATGGTATTGAAAATGGATTTGTTTGTTGAAATAGTAATCGATTTACCGGTATATTTGAAGCTGAGGTAGTTAGAAGGTACATTACCTATTACTATTATTTTGGGCCCTATCTGAAAACAAGCGGTGCAACTTTTTCTTAAAATGTCACAGCATGTGGGACATTTGGCTGTTATATTTTAGTTTTATTAAGTATTTTCTATTGTTTTTCTTTCATTACCTACTTTGTTTTGTTTATTTTTAATGTTGTTGTATGTCATGTGTGAGACTAATTTCCTCTTCTTTCTTTATTACTTCACGGATGGAAATGCCTGTCTGCTTGCGGAAAATCGTCGTTACCTCGACCTACTTCGGTTGTCTCATCCAGCAAGTTTCACACTCCAAATCCCACATCCCTGTGCCACCATCTTGTAAACTTTGAACGCCAGTTAATAGCTTAACACGCGTTTCTAACGAGTTGCTTAATGAATTAAATCTGTATTAACTGCCGCTACCAAGATGGGTATATTTCACTTGCATGCGCCGCGGTGAAAGATAAGTGATCTTGTAAATAACTGGCTGCTTATATCCTTAGTTTTAAAGTAATTTCCGCGGTTCTTATTAATGAGGTTTTCTTAGTTTATTTATTTGATGAGAGAATATAACAGGTAACCACAGCTTACATATTTGGCCAATCCTCTTCGCTGTGTCCTTCATCATCTCCCTAGCTTTTTCCAACTATATTAAGTCAGCTTCCAGTCGAACCAGATGCAGCTGAATATCAGTATTTTACATGGAGCGACTGCCTGTCGGACCTCCACAACCCAGTAACTGGGTAAGACTGGTTGTCAGACTTAAGAGCTTCTGACTAACAGTAACGACCATCAAGGATCTACAAATGACCAGCGGGTGCTTTCCGAGACACGGAGGAAACTCGCTATGACAGATGGTCACACATGCACACAACAACCTCGGCAAGCGCGGCTTAACCCAAATGTTCGGCCTGTGCGGCTGTAAATATTTAGCCACGAGCTCCTCTGTCTTTTGAGCTCGCTGTGTCCCTAGTACTTCAAAATGTTTGGCCTTTATGCGTTAAAGTTAAAGCAATTTGTCATTTTGATCACCCTCATTGTCAAAAATACTAAACATGAAGCCACAACACACAATAAGAGTAGTCGTTCATTCCAAAGAGTAGTTTTGTTGGGCTTCTTGTTTTGGACTTACAATACGGCAAAGCGCACCGAATGTATTTGTATATTTGGCTATCGGTACGTGCTGAAGAACATGTAGCGAGGGGTTGGTTAAAATACCTTTGAGCCGAAAGTGCCGACCTGAAAAAGAACTACTTATCCAAATCATTCTTCTTCTTCTTCTTATCGTGTCGATGACAATCTATATCGACTCGGCCCAGAATTGGGCCACGAGTTTAGCGCTCTCCGAGACGTCCATCAGCTCCTGTAACGAACAGTTGGCAGGGCACGCAGGGCACGATATTAAGTGCCTCATCGTTTGTGGAGCAGCACCACATTTACACTTCAGGTCAGAGTCATCAATGAACTTCCACCTGAGCAGATTCAAATCATTTACTTAGGTGATTTCATTAATTTTCTCCATCATTCCGGCCGTCAAAATATATCCATGTAAATTCATAAATTAAACCAAAAAATGGTCCCAAATAATCTCATCATCCCTACATCTGTATTCAAGCCGTCTTCCCATCTAAATTCAAGAAGAATCGTTTCATAAATAAAGGAAAATAAAGAGGCTTTTGTAGGCGAAGGTCCTCAGCAAGTCAGGAGAGGTGGCAAGGTGGTATTAGGGCCCTTGTTCGCCTAAAGAAAGCAGTTTTTATTCCGTCTAAAGTAATTATTGTGTTTTTGTGAAAGAGTTTGTTAGCGGACCATTCAGAGTCGAGGACACGGACGCTTTCTTGATAGAGGGACGGATTTGGGAGGGTGGAAAATTAAATATGTATACGTGTTTTTTTTTTAGAAGGGTTTGTTTTTTTCTTGCCACGTTTTAGGAGAATAATAAATTCTATATCTAAGAAAGTTACAAAACTTAACAGACTGTATTTACAATAGCACTAAAATAATTACAGTTCGACTTAAATCATAAATATGTAGTTAGAAAAGTGTGGAACGCAAAAAGAATTCGTAGCACGTAGCTAATTAGCGTAGCGCAGTTCGTAGGCTCGTAGGCGTTGGCTACGAGCGTAGGTCGACGCCGACTCCGTAGACTGCTACGAGAAAAAACTTTATTGTATTAAATACAATTTATAACCTGGAGAAGTGGATATACCTACCTGGACAAAGGATACTTTTTATGCCGGTATATTGTTCCTGTGGGATAATTGCCAAACATAGCGCGAGCAATGAGTGCGAAACGAGTCATAAGTTTTTATTACATTCTTGAGAAGGTTTGAGTACATATATAACTGACATAATATTGTAATGATAACAGTTAATTAAACCTACAAATAAACACTACTAAAAACAATACAATAATACATTAATTAAACTAAAGGTTGTATTAAATTGATATTAATTTATTTACAATTTTAAGTATCCTTTAGATATACAAATAAGGCGGCCTAAACGAGTAATTATAACTGTTTTATAAATGTTGCGTTTTTTTTTATAAATCATTATTGGTATCATTCATAGTTTCACCCACTGCTGAGTATACCTATATTACATTCTTCTCTGATGCCTTACACGCTTCACGTTTTTATGTCGTAAAGTAAACGGAGACTGACGTTTTGATGGATAAAATTTAGTTCCTTGTTCGTACTATAGAGTCGCTTTTTCATTTTCCATACGATTTACGCCGTAATACTTCAAGTACGCTGTACGGCAAAATTCTCGTACGTAAAATGCATACCAACACGTGTACCATCGTAACGGTGACTCTATTTACTACCTACCTATCAAATATGGATATGCGGACGGCGAGTGATAGGTGACTCGGTGTCCGAACATGGACCATGCCCGGGTCGACGGCGCGTTGAGTTCCACGCGCTCCTCAAAGAGCTGGCAGCACAATGACGGGGCCCTCCTAGAGGGCCAAAGCCTGCGAGGGTCGCGGGATTAACGAGCTATTGTGACCCGGAACGTAAAGGGCTATTGATACACCGTGGATTTTAGTCAGTACAAGTCTGATAGTCCCTCCTGCCCTGCCCTGGGTCTCATATGGGACTAATTTGATGATTTTACCACATTAAAAAAAATACCCGCAAATATTATCCTGTGAAGTTTACCGTTGCACTAAACAGTGCACACAATCCGCATATTTCATCAAACTACCACCTCCCAAATCCGTCCCTGTCCATTGCCCGGAATATTCTTGTTTTCCTCGAGTTTTCTCAGCTTTTCTTCGCGTTTTCTTTCGTTTGGTGCCTTAATTAGCTCATTCAGTGGCCCCTTCCCGCCGCGCCCCCCACCGCACCCCCTAAATTATCTTATTTATTGAAAGCACTTTTATATTACATTTTGACAACCAGAATGGAGTATTTAGTGAGCATTTAAGGATCGGTGGAGACCCAGAAAGCGAATAAGGTGATATTTTATTGGTAGGGCGCTGAACTTTATTCTTCGCTTTTTTGTGAATAATCAAATATTTATCGGTTTTCAGTTTATGTTACGTCGCGTTACGTATCTGGGTTTTTATTTGTGGAGTTTAGATGGCGTGTTTAAAATGCTTATCTTTCAATATTTTTTTTTATTTTGATATTGTAAAAATCGGATGATCTGTAAAATGTAGGTAATAGCAACTTAGAGGCACCAGGGACTTTTAAGTGTAGGTAATCATATTTATTTTACTATATATTTTGTTGGTTGTGAAATTAGGTACTTGTCCACAATGCTCCAAAACGAATGTATATCCTTATGTACCTACCACCTAAGTTCACATTGTGGAATGCAATAAACGTATTGAGTATTGAGTAATATTTAACCACTGTCGATGCCTTCCGATTTTCCATCTAGCGGTGACATAACAGTAAGTTCTTTTTTACCTTAATAACATAATTCTTAAAGACATTGAAAATTACAAACGAGTATACAGGATGATTTGCAATTCGATGCGGTCCTTGAAATGGGTGATACTAGACCTTATTTGCAACAATTTGAACCCCGACAACATGGGGTCTAAACTGACTGGTTTTGGAGATATCGAACTTTAAAGGTTTTTCGAAAAATTTCTGCCTTTCCATCATTAAGTCCTTATTGTTAGAAAGTAACGATGGTCACCACTTAGAATTTATACTTTTCTGATAGAATATGAATGACTGAATCTAGTGAATACAAGTTTGTTATACAACTAAACATATCTTGGGAAATTAAGTGTCATAAAGTTTCTGTTTTGAAGTTTTCTGAAAACTTCCCTTGATTTACTACCTTGTCAGTAACAACCATAATTTTCTGGTCAGACACTAACTAAAAGTAGGTACTGTGGCACCATTTTAGAAAGGTAATGAGACAAGAAAGTTTTTCTGTAATTTGTAAACCAAGTGTCATACATTTATTTTTTAAATAGGCTTTGAAAGACAAGGGAAATTTTTTAGAAAACTTCAAAACAGAAACTTTATGACACTTTATTTCCCAAGATATGATTAGTTTTACAACAAACTTGTATTCACTAGATTCAGTCGTTCATATTCTATCAGAAAAGTATAAATTCTAAGTGGTGACCATCATTACTGTCTAACAATAAGCACTCAATGATGGAGAGCTAGACATTTTTCGAAAAACCTTTAAAGTTCGATATCTCCAAAACCAGTCAGTTTAGACCCCATGTTGTCGGAGTTAAAATTGTTGCAAATAAGGTCTAGTATAACCCATTTCAAGGACCGCATCGAATTACAAATCACCCTGTATAAGAGGCCCTAGCACGACTTTTAACGTTTTAGTGGCTTAATGTAAACGGGAACGTTGACGTAAATTTTTACACAAAAAAGATAGTTTCTCGTTCGTACACTAGAAGCGCTTTTCCAGTTTCTATACAATAAAAGCTGTACTTCGTGAAATACGGAATAATTTTGTGCTGAGACCTCATCATGAGTTTTCACTTATTGTGACGTAAAGTAAACTGGAACTTTGACATTTAATTTCAGGGAAAAAATTAGTTCTTACTTCGTACACCAGAGGCGCTGTTCCATTTTTCCTTTATAAGAAGGAACTAATTTGTTCCTTGAAATTTGTCAATTGACAATGTCAACGTTCCAGTTTACTTTACAGCAGAATAACTGAAAACTCATGATAAGGCCTCGGCCTCTGTCGACCAGGATTTATAGCTAGGCTCGGTACATCATAAAGAATTAATGTAGATATATTACGGAATGGTAAATGGGTATCCGGAACACAATTGACAAAAATATTTATACGCAGAATTTCTATAAGTAGGTACACAAGTACACATATACTTCATAAGTTTCAGGTAGTCATAAGCTATTTGGAAATTTTACAGATTTCCATTATTTAGTGCTGTTTTTGGCATTATTTCCAATAGACCATATCAGATAAGATGAATCTCGGCTCTAAAAAGCAACACCTTGAAAACCTTTATAAAAATAAACAAAACAGTTAAAAATTAAAGCGAAGAAAACGTGAAACTGAAACCACTATCTTCACCTGAACCAGACGTGACCGTAAAAGAAAAAGGGGCGAAGTCTTGCCGGAAGTGTCGCTGATAAGCCGCCATAATGGCCGCCACTGATAACAGCGCTCCCGCCTTTTTCTCCCGCCAAAACAGGGCGCCATTGTTGACGCAGAATGGCGACACAAAAGACAGCTCGCGACACAATGCCTCGCACTCACACAGTGAAGTAATAAATTTTTTGTAGTCTATTCACGGCTTTATGCCATTTTTATAGTGTGGTTTAGGTTAGGTTTGATTTTAAGGTCGTATATGGTAAGTTAACGGGTATCGGGTGATGCTGGCTGGCGATGGATCTTGAGAAATAGTGAAATGAGAAGAGAAAAATCAAAATACTGAGATCTAAAATGCGACGATAATTTTTTAACATACCTATGCACGCTCATAAATAAATCATATTAAATGTAAAAATAACACTAACAAGGTATTTATCGATAGTACCTAAATATTAATGTGAATTAATTTGCCCAATGTGTTTTTGCTCAACGTAATTATCAAGTGACAGTTGACAGCTGGAGTTAATTGACATTTTCGTTCTTATCGTGGTTGCATTAGTACTAAATGTCAAAGATTTACAATAAGTACTTTACCACCCTGTACATTCGGTTGCCCTTTGCGTCCCAGGACCTTTTACGAGAGTCCAGTCACCCATAAAACGTAATACCTGAGTTAGTGAAGTTTGTATTCTGAAATATGAAAAGTCGAAATGGTTTCATACTGCCAAATGAAGCTTGCGAAGCGACATAAGGTACTTCAGACAGTCGAAATCCAAACCCTTATTATTAAATCTTGTAATTTTTATACAAACTTCCTCTACCTTCGTGATTACCTTATAAATAACATCTTTATAAATTAATTGAAATAAAGAGCTTTTACCTCAACATACAACCTTTAACTATATTATAATACTCTGTGTCGTTAATTTTCTTGGAAGCAACCTAAGTAAAATCTCATAATAAAGCACGAACATTATTAAAATATTAATAAACCGTAACATACACACTGAAGTGCGTTCAATTTGAGGTTTTAATAAAATTTTAATTGACACGTATTAGGTTTTCAAGTAAATTATAAAGGAGGCAGAGTGGCCGCTTTCCTTTGCCTCTCCGAGAACATTAGCGACGGGGGTGGGTGCTGGGACAAATTTTTGTTTTTCACTCGCGTTAGAGACAGCGATAATGGGAAGACTGTGTGCAAGAAAGAGACAACACCAGGTGCACACATTGCCTTTGTTAAAGAGCAAAAATAATAGAGAGAACGGTCGTTTATCTCTTTTTATGGCGGGAACGCTATCTTCCCGCCGACGCTATTATGGAAGACAATTTTGGCGCGAAAGAAAACTGCTTATTACTTCTTATTCTTGGTGGCTGGTTTGGCAAATTTTTCTTTTTTTAAAAAGCTGGTGAACGTCAAGTGGGTCTTTAGAGTTCCGTTTTATTTTTTTCTATTGTTTAGAACTTGATATAATAGTAATTACGTGAGGAGGTAAGACAGGTAAGCTCTCGTTGAGTATGATAGAACATTGACCACTTCTAGTTGTAAATTGAAGTGTGTAAATATTTTTTTCAAAACTCAATGCGATGACACATAGTTAGATGTAGCAATTTCTTTGTTTTCTTATTGTTCACAATAGATACTGAAGTAACACATTTCTTCTAATGTAAAAATAATATTCCAAACTGATTTACAAATACGGTAGTAACAATATCATTATTTAGAGACAACAGCACAGCTTTTCTTCAATATTGAACTTAATCATTATTATTTTCAAGACAGCATCATTTTTCCGCAACATGTTGTGTTTCTCCTGTATAATCTTTGGTAAAGCACAAGAAACCTCTTATTTTCTCTCACAACAGATAATTATTTCCAATAGCTTTGTCTCATCTCAGTGGGATGTTGGCTCTGTTCTCAATAAACCGAATTAATTGATCGCTGACACTTTTGTGGTCTTCGAACAATGGTTCACGAGATTGAGCAGTCTTGATACTTTATTAAGTTCTATATCTACAAGGACTCTATAAACCAATTATTCTTTTTATTGTTCAAACCTACATTGTGTGCAAATAAATGAATATTCTATTTATTTGCACACAATGTAGAGGGCTGGCCTATTCCTAGGTCAACGAATCAGCATTGCCATACAGCGTGGCAATGCTGCCAGCGTTCTGGGCACTGTTCCCGTTGACAGCGATGTGGACGTATTCTTTGACGCCCTTTGAATGTTTTTTCTTTTATTTTTTTTTGTACATATTACTAGTTAGTTTTTATTTATAGTTTGTTCATAATTTTAGTAACAGTATATATTAGTAACGAATAAAAAATAAACAACTAATCTCAAATATTCTATTTAAAACTAATAATTTATGAACTTATTTGAGAATGTCTTGATTATCGAATATATTATTACACTAATGCACACTAAGATATTAACGTTCACTCGAAAAAAGCGTCAAATCAATAATTATGAAAGAAATCTCATAAATTATCTACCCACTCAATAATTTTCGCGAAATTTCCCTATGACACTTCAATGTCCATGACAGATGAGGTTCAAACCTCCAAAGTATCAAAACCACTTGCACCTATCTCGCCCAGCTCTCCGCTTCCATTGTCACGCCATTCTTCTCATTTCTTATTATCACTGAATTAGATCGTTCCCGCAAATGGATTAAAACGTTAAGTATTTATTTATCGCCCACTTAATCTGAGATCGTGCGGTTATACAAACAGACGGTTAAATTATACGCTTTGTTAATGTTATAACGAGGGTCTTACGCTTGATTTTGTGGCCGATTTTTAACCCTTAGCTGGTATCGCCTTTTTTGGCAACACTACCGGTATCGTGGGTCATATTTTACCCATACCAAAAAATCTGTTGTAGAACGTAGATTTTTTATTATTTGTATAAAATATGGTTAGTTATGAAATAAAAAAACATTTTTTTACAAAATTAATTTTGTTTAATTTTAGAATATAAATAAATTATCATGTTTTACACGCATTTGTAACTAACCTAATTTTTTGGCACTTTTTGGTTAGTGTGAACTTAAAACGTAAAAAAAATAGAAATGTAAGAAAAACTTGAACTAAAAGATATTTATGACACTTCTCATATCTTTATAATAACAAAAAAATAAATTACTTCTGAGATCACCATAAAATAAAAAAAATGACAACCAAAATCAAAACGACTTCTTCCAAACTAACAAGATAACATAATTATTTTAGTCTTTATACTTTCTGACAACTGGAACATAACATTTTGGACGGAATGTGTCTTACAAATAATATGTAAACATAAAAATGTTCTAAACATTTTAGAGAACGTTTTCGGTCATTTCTCCAATCGCATAGGTAGCATCTGGCCCTTTTCCGAATTGAAATTGATTGTATTTGGTGTCCTTTCATTTTCCGATTCCAAATCATCATTTAAGTCGTCCATCAACTCCTCGATTTGTCTATCGTTCAAAAAGCCCCCCATTGTAATACAAATATTCACTAAAACAAAAAAGTTACAAATAACAATCAGTGAAAAAGTTACTTATTTGGTGTCGTGGGTCGAACGTGACCCAGCCGGCTACTTACCTCCGCTCCTAAGATAGTCGCAGCGCTGCACGTCCGCCCCCCGCCGCAGCTAGCGAAGCACTGAGAATACGTAGAAGCACGCAGTCGAAGCACAAATATTAAAAGAATAATAACCGAAAGTGTTCGCTTCTGGGTCAAATTTGACCCACGATACCTACTAAGGGTTAAGTTTGTTCAGCTAAGTGATGACGGCTGGTGTAATTGTGTTTGTTGGGGGCTAGTGATGTAAGTACTTGTGCGTAGTTGCGGGATATTATTTGTCGAGTGGTTGGTTATCTATTTTATTTCTTTGGGAGTCATTATTTTTAGATTGAAGCTAACAGAGGCTTTTCTGGAAGATAACTTATGCATTTTAAATCAGACAATTTACCAGCATTCGTCTGGTTACCTTTTCAGTCTTATCTACTGTTTTTTTTACTGAACTCCATACAGTCTTCTTACTCAAACTCAAGCTAACTTACATACCTTTTACAAACAATATCGTTTACGGCAAAAATTACTGTGAATCTACCTTTCTTTAAAGAATCTACTTCTTTTCCTTTGCAATAGTGTATTGAAAAATATAATTGTATCGTAAATTAAAAGTATTAAGTACTTCTTTTCCAGCCATAACAAATTTATTTTGAAACATGAACCATAGTAGGTATAGTTCTTCCAAACCACTTTACCATCGTTAGAGACGAGGCAATCATTGGAAGTCCCTGTTACTTAGTGTTCATTCAACACTATGTTGACTTGGCCCAGTCATTACACGAGACGTTTGCTACCAATTGTCAGATATAATCACTTGGAACTTGTTGTTACCTTGGAATTTGTTTGACACTCATGTTATTTTGGTGATTACAATTATACGGTGAAGGTGATTGATTGATTGAATTTGTAAGACTTGTGTTAAACAGTTATTTTAAATGATTTGTAGTGCGGCCCCAATTGAATATAATATACATTACTCAAATCATGAAAGTACTGGGAATGTCCTCAATTCTTGAAATTAGTAAGTTGTACATTACGCTTTATAAGATTTTTTCTTTTGAATAATATATCTCGTTCGAAAATGAATGTGAAATAAAGGTCATAATTAATAATTTGTGGAATAAAACAATCGGCTGTCTATAATTAACTTGACAAATCCAAACCAATTTAAGAAAACCGGCCAAGTGCGAGTTCAAGGGTTCCGTAGCAGCAAGCATAGATTAGAGATATAATTACATTGAGATTAGTAAGTAATATACACAAACAATAAAAATAACTTTGTTTTTCATAGTATTTGTATGAATGGCAAAGTTATATTTGCGGTTTTTGAAAATGTACTATATCTCAAAAACTGCTAACTGTATCTCATCCAAACCAATTTTCGTTGGTAGTTTTGGTTGAGGTCTACATTATATATTTTTTTTAGTTTTATCATTCTCTTATTTTAGAAGTTACGGGGGGGGGGGGGGGACACACTTTTTACCACTTTGGAAGTGTCTCTCGCGCAAACTGTTCAGTTTAGAAAAAAATGATGTTAGTAACCTCAATATCATTTTTAAAGACCTATTCATAGATACCCCACACGTATGGGTTTGGTGAAAAAATTTTTTTTGAGTTTCAATTCTAAGTATGGGGGGCACCCCCAAAATTTGTTTTGTTTTGATTTTTGTGTGAAAATCCTAATGCGGTTCACATAATACATCTTTCTACCAAGTTTCAACAGGATAGCTCTTATACTTTCGACAAAAAGTGGCTGTGACATACACGGACAGACAGACAGACAGACAGACATGACGAATCTATAAGGGTTCCGTTTTTGCCATTTGGCTACGGAACCCTAAAAACGAAAATTAAATAAAAATATCCATATCGATTACCGTTTGGACACCAGAAACTACACGACCTAGTGGTTGCGGAGAAAACGAACGTAGATTTTTAAGAAATTGCCAATCGCCTGTTACCGCTACGCGATTTGCGGAAACCGTGGTAGGACTCGTGCAAAGAAAAACTCTTGACGCAAGTCGCATCTCCTGAGGTCGTAAACGGGGCGCAAATCATATAAATAAAAGTTCTAAAATTAAATTTATTTATTTATGTTCACGGCGGCTAGGCATTTGGTTTCGGGCGAAGTGTCAGATTGAACTCAATTTAATTTGTTCAAAATGGAAACACCTCCCGTCTGCTCAATCTCAGGGGAGTGTGTTTTTTATTTATTTATTTTTTCTATATAAGGAAATTTATTTTATATCGCTGGGCCCCGCGGTGTTTAGCGAAATCGTATCTTTCAATTGTCAGAATAGGGGTATTCTCATATTCTTAGGTTGGTTAGGTTGTATACATATTTTTGATCCCTAAACAGATTGCCAACTACGAAGTTGTCCCTTAAAAGCCAGTTTCATTTCTTCTCGTTTATTACACTTTCTTCTAATATCCTCCTCGAAATATCTAGAACCGTAGCATAATAAGAACTATCATACGGTTGGATTTTGGCTTATTTTTTTCAACCCTAGATCGATGTAAAGAGACTTGTCTTTTTTCTCTGGGCTTACTTTTTGATATAAGAATATTTTTATTCGTCTTTCAGAGTGGGCAAGGATAATCAAACCAACGAGCTTCACAGACGGATAAGGCTCATGTGGAGAGCATACTCGAAACTGGACTTTGCCTTCAAAATGAAAATATATGCAGAACAAAAAGCCAGAATCTTCGATCAATGCATCCCAGTACTCACTTATGGTGCTGAAACCTGGGTATTCACCAAAGACTCTATAAAAAGACTAGAAGTGGCCCAGAGGGCAGTAGAGAGGAAGCTGGTAGGAGTGACATTGATAGACCGCAAAACCAACAAATGGCTCCGGGAACGAAGAGCAGAGTTACAGATGTGATGAAACGAGTGGCACCCCTGAAGTGGGCTTGGGCTGGCCATGTTGCCCGGAAAGAAAACTCATGGTGCAAACGTCTTCTCGAATGGAAGCCATGGGAAGAAAAACACCCTCAAGGAAGACCACAAATGCGCTGGAAGGATGATGTGAAGAGGGTTGCGGGCTCAAATTGGTTAAAAAGAGCTCAATGTCGTGAAGAGTGGAAAGAGTTGAAGGAGGCCTACACCAAGATGGCAGAAAGAGGCTGAAGAAGAAGAAAGAAAAAAAAATAAAAATATTTTTATTCATCTTATGTTCCGAAGCTGTTTTGAAAACAAAGATGCTGTGTGAATATTCACTTATAATACCACAAGAGCTTCAAAATTATCGGGTATTTTCCGATAGGTTCGTTGCAAACAAATGAAGGAGTCAAGTTTTTCAGGTTAAAAAATCACGAGCGCGAAGCGCGAGTGATTTTTCCTGAAAAACTTGACGACTTTATTTGTTTGCAGGGAACCTTGAGGGAAATGCCAGATAATTTTGAAGCTCGTGTGGTATTCAGGGGATTATTTTTCCGACCCATCTCCAATTTTCACAATTGAATTCAACCTGTCAGTTTGACGTGACTACCAGAGAAAATTTTCAAAAAATTATCAGTATAATACCATGTAGGTTGTACCACGTGACGTCGAATGGTGCAATTCTATTGGTCGATATTTGGGTCGGAAAAATAATCAATGATATTTATCAATTCTTTCCTCCATGAACTGCAACAAATTCAAATCCCTTAGAAAACTTGTAATAATAATCTCCATTTATTGAAACGGCGGGAAAACAGCGAGATTCACACACGAGACAGAGAATCGATCGGAACGTAATGTCATTTATAAGAAAACCTCGGCGTCTCACCGTTTTATGCGAAAAGTAATGGCACACTGCAGACGTGCTCAAAAGGCAAAATCCACTCCGGTCACCATATTTATAACTTAGTTCTCAAAATATTGAAAATAACAAGACTATTCAAAGAACCATTTCTTGTAAGTAACTGTTCTTAATACTACATGAATGTGGTTCTCTGGAAAATCATAGGGAACCTTTGACTTATACATTTATGGCTGTAATTCAAAAAATTACTACAACTAATCGGCGTAGCTATCCTAAAAAAGAATATAATAATAATAATAATAATAATTTGTTTATTTTATAAAAAGGACATATATACAATAATAATATCTTAACGATTAGAATAGAGCACACAGGGCCGCGCCGCCCCTGTGTGCGATGTGTGCGGCGCACACAGGCGCCAGGGTTATAGGGGCGCCGGATGAGACGCCAAAGCCCGTTAATGAAATTATTTTTTTCATATAACATACATAAAACCTCAGTATCGATAAGTAAGTAGATACAAGTCTCCCAAGACTCAAGCACTATTTGAATTGACCCACTGTTTATATTTCGGGTATGAGTTTACACGAACTTCAAGCGCTGCGTCTGCGTTTTAAAATCAAAAGAAGCGCCGCAATACATAGATGAAGCCGAGCCGTGGATCATGAGTTTATATTAAAGGAATATGATGCAACCCGGAGACAGCGGAGGCGAGAGAATATGTATAAATAAACAATTTTAAATATTTCTTTCAAAGTGGGTGCTAGGTGCGCATTGAATGAACGTCCCGTGCTTTATATAATATTAAAAATAAGTTTAAGTTCTAACACTAATGACAATAATATTAAGTGTGTGTTACGGATTTTTAATGTGTTTTCATGATGAGTGGTAGTGAACAAGAAAAAACTTTTTAAAAAAAAATTTAACCGCCATCAAAAACAACCACAAAAAAGGGTAAAATAACCTACAAAATAACTTTTCTTTCGGAAGTCGGTGGCTTTGTTTTTTTTATTTCGTTGTCTTTTGTGCCACCGACTTCCGAAAGAAAAGTTATTTTGTAGGTTATTTTACCCTTTTTTGTGGTTGTTTTTGAAGGCGGTTAATTTTTTTTTTTTAAGTTTTTTATTTTACTCTTTTTAGTTTAAATATTCAACCCAAATTCTTGTCAAATACATCATTTCTTACATGTGCACTAGAATTTGGTAATCCTTAGCACTGGTATTAACATCGCTCATGTACACAATGGATGTACATGAGCTGGATGAAAAAAGCTGGAGATCGTGCGCTGTGGCGCTCCCTGGGAGAGGCCTATGTCCAGCAGTGGACTGCAATAGGCTGAAATGATGATGATGATGTACATAATAAGCTAATAAAATTCCCTATCAAAAACTGCTGAACCGATTTTGATGAAACTTGCAGCGTTCCCTAAAGTGAACTATTCCTCGTACAACAAAAAGAAAATTTTAAAATCGCTCCACAATTGGCGGAGTAATCGCGTAACAAACACTCAAAAAAGTAAAAATCATCACATCATCCATCAATAAAAATGCTCACAAAATAAAAAGTACTGAACCAAATTGGATGAAATTTTTATGGGACCAAACTGCAAGTATACTGCATCGAACGAAAAAAAAATTACACTAATCGGACCAGAAACCTCGGAGTAATCGGTGTACATACATAAAAAAAAAATAAAAAAAATAAAAAAAACATACCGACCGAATTGAGAACCTCCTCCTTTTTTTGAAGTCGGTTAAAGAAAAGAAATTATTGGGTACCAGAATTTGTTGAGGAAAAGAAGACTAGAGGAAGAATGGGATAAAAATACTTCTAAAATAATTCAATATTTTACGGCTCTAAAAAAACTGGTAAAAGTGATAAAAATAATGCTTTAAGCAGGGGTATGTACATTTTATGTAATTTCCTATATAATACGATACAAAAGCCCTGACGATTATTTTTTATTAAATTAAAACGTTGCCCCACACTAGGAATTTCTCTTATGTCGTGGGTGCGTTTACAAATATAGAAACTCACAAACACAGACACCCAGAACAGAAATAACGATTTGTAGGTCATACGAATATTAATTGTTCCATCCGGGATTCGAACCCACGATGCGCATCAGTCCAATCGCTCAGCCACTTCGCTAACCGTTCTTTCTGCGTTTTAAATACAATAGTAATAAAGCTGTTATCCTTTATAAAATTATACGAGCAAAATTTAATATAGCCAACACGGTTGGCGTAGTATAGTGGCTGGATCGCTGATGATCAATAGAGCGAGCGATCGACTGCTGCGCTGCGTGTCACGGGTTTGATTCCCGCACGGAACAAAAATTGTGATCTGCAAGTAATTGTTTCGGGTCTGGGTGTTTGTGTATGTGAATTTCAATGATTATAATTGCACCCATGATAAAGTGTGGGGCAACGTTAAAAAAATATACATGTATTAAGTTTATTAAATCAAATAATATTAGGAAATTATTTAATATTAATATTTAAAATAATAGGGATGGGGTGTCTGCGGCCAACAGTTACTATTAAATAAAACTGGAGAAAATATAATTTTTCAATAAAAAAAAATGTCGAAACGCGACCGAAAAAAGAGGCGCCACAAAGAATTTGCACACAGGCGCTGCCAGGGCTTGGCGCGGCCCTGAGAGCACAGTTGCTTATTTGCCTGAACTAGGTTGAACCTGTGTTTCAGACTATACAGTACAATATTTTCATTTTAAAGAAATAAATAAATTAACAGTGTAAAGTACTAAAATAAAACTTACATAACATAAAAGTAAACGGTAAAAACAGCGTGTTATCGGATTATTTGCCGACCAATAGTAAATCTTCAGTCTGCGCATAAGCAATGTTTCGCAAGAACGCAATAACAGTTTTTTTACAATTAAAATAATTCAGTGTATAAAGACTTAAATTTCTATTTAACCTATTGTACAAAAATGGACCTAAAAATGAAAAGAATCTTTCCGCAAAGACATTTCTAGTTGCATTGGAACTGCATACTATATCATTCCGTCTCTTATTATTATTGTCAGCATTGTATGAGAGTATAGTATGCTGCTTTAATACTACTTGTAAAATGAAGAGCTGACGGACAGTTAGTACGTTACAGGATTTATATAGCTGATCTGTGGGATAGAAATAGGGATGGAAGTTTGCGACCTTTAAAATAGCTCTCTGAGCTCTTTCAAGAGGAAGCAAGATAGTTTTTGAAGCGCCGCCCCATGATATTATACAGTATTGAATTATAGATTGGCATAAAGCCAGATAAACTTGTGTGATTAGTTTTGAGTCAGCCAGAGTTCGGATTTTTTTAAAGACATATATTAGCTTGCGCACTCTTTTTGCCAGACTTTGAACATGAGCTCTAAAAGTGAGTGTGTCATCAATTATTACCCCGAGATATTTAATGTTACGGGAATTGAGGATGAGAGGACAGTCACACATGTGGACTGAGATGTTATTACATTGATGAGCGTATAGATGAAAGGTAGGAGTGATAGGTTGAGGCTTTCGCATAGAAAAATGTACATATTTAGTTTTGTCAGCATTTAATGTTAGTAAATTGCTTTGAAGCCAATTAGTCACAGTATTAAAACCTATTTGAGCATTTTCCTGCAATTCGCCAATGGTTTTAGCCGTAAAAATTATCACTGTGTCATCAGCATAAGATATCACGTTGCCGTGTCCAATATTTAGATTACACAAGTCGTTGATGTAAACTAGGAAAAGCGTAGAGGCCAAAATACTGCCCTGGGGAACACCAAAACCAGTGTTTTTCTGTTCTTCGCTCGTAAAATTATCTATCCTAACGCATTGGTATCGGTTGTTTAAGTAGTCAGAAAGTAAAGACAGCGTCGTGCCGCGTATCCCAATGGCCTCTAATTTGTTGAGAAACACTGAGACAGAGATTGTGTCAAAAGCTTTTGCTAAATCAAGGAAGATTCCCAGGACCTGATTTCCTTTGTCTAGTTCTTTCGAAACATATTCGGTTAGGTTATGCACTGCATCAGCGGTGGATAATCTGGCTCTGAAACCAAATTGTGCTGATGACAGCAAGTTATTTTTCTCTAAATAGCTGATTAGTCTGTTGTTAATCAATTTCTCAAGAATCTTTGACATTGAGGGGAGTAACGATATTGGCCTATAGTTATTAATCAAATCTCGACTTCCAGATTTATAGACAGGGATGACGATTGCCTTTTTCAGACAGCTAGGGAACACTCCTTTGGAAAGGCACAGTCGAAATACATGCGTTAAGGGAGGTACAAATATATGTTTAAAGAGCTTAAGAATCTTATTGCTTATATTATCCCAGCCAACTGCACAGTCATCTTTTAGGCTAGAGATGATACGTGATATTTCATTTTCATCTGTATCTAGCATAACAAATGATTTTTGGTTGCTGTTGGTTTTTAGTTTTTGTATGCAATGTTTCTTAATTTTTTCGGCTAAAGTTTTCCCAACATTTACAAAAAAGTTATTTACTTTGTTTGCGGACAAGAGAGGTGAAGTATCAGTAAATAGTAGACTAGAATTTGATTCGCGTTGTTTGGTCATGAAGGTGACATTTTTAATATGTTTCCAAAGTTGTTTGCTATTGTTGCCTGCTTTATCTAATTCAGTTCTGTCGTAATTATTTTTCAGCTTCTTTAGAAGATTGTTACAGAAATTCCTGTATCTTTTATAGGTGTTTAGAAACATTACATTATCAGGATAATTCTTAGTTCTCTGATGAAGTTTATCTCGGTGTCTAATGCACCGAATTAGTCCAGGTGTAATCCAAGGTTTAATATTACGAAGACGATTATTTACTGTCACTGTTGTCGTATTACGTAATATCGCTTGTTGGACATTTTTTATTAAGTACGACAAGGCTGAATTAGCGTCAGCAGTTTTGTAAACTGGGTTGTAGTCGATGTTGCGTAAATCATTTTCGAGTTTGTTTATGTTTAATTTAGTCTTGGTTGGTAGAGGATTTAGCTTAGGCAGCGTTAAATTTATATTTAGTAGAACAGCATGATGATCGGTTATTGTTGAGTTAGTAACAAGCGTAAAATATGAGAAGCTGGTTTTGACAAACATATGATCGAGACAGGAACCACTCTGATGAGTAGGCAATGTATGAGCGGGAAGCAGACCATGGTATGAGCATATATTAAGGTAATCTTGAATCCCTGCGTCGCAAGTTTCAGATCCAATGTTAATGTTAATATCGCCTGTGAGTATTACATTCTTAAAATGGCTAAGTGCTTGAATAATCTGGTTTATGGAACTGTGAAAGGAGGTCAAGTTTCTAGCGGAAGGAGATCTATACATTGCAATTATCGCTGTGGTTAAACCAATTTTGATTATGAGACAGTTACTCGTGCAATCTGGTAGAGTTAGTTCTTCGACATTGACCTTTAATGACTTTTTTGCAAACACAACAACCCCATCATTTTGATTGTGGTTCACTTTAGTGTAAAATAAATTATATCCTGGTATTTCCGGAAGGTTGTCGTAGCGATTTGCCAACCAGCACTCTGTTAGAACCATAATATCGCAATCAAAGTTAAGTCGATGAAGAAAAATGTTGAAGCTATCTACGTTTCTATAAATACTACGGATGTTTTGTGTTAGTATAGTTAGTGACTTTGGATACTGAGAAAGATATTGTTTGCAGTCCTCAACCTCACATGACTTTGACTCAGTTGAGAATGCATTATCTATGTCGCTGATTAAGTTAATATCCATTCTAAAACAGCTAACAACAATCAATTACTTACGGCTAAGCTATAAACTAATATGTGGCGCTCTTAGGCGCCTTCATAATCGTAGTCTATTGAGTTTATGTATCTAAATTCGGCAGCTATTTTACCTGGACATATTGCGTCTCCCGTCTTATGGTTGGCTTGTTTCTTAAAGTGCAAACATGTGGCACATTTTGGGTCAGCGTCTTTCTTTGAGCAGTCTTTGCCTGAGTGTCCTTCTTCACCGCAATGTCCACACGTTGGGGTAGCGATCTTGCATGTCTTGGCTGCGTGACCGTACTGCTGGCAATTGTAACATCTCGTTACCAAAGTGAAGTCTCGTACCGGGCAGGATGTCCAATTAATAAATAATCGTTCCTGGGTAATGAGGGCTTTACGAATGACGGCTGGAACTTCTATTATATAATTGCAATTATCAGCATCTTTCCTTCCAGATTTGTGGCTAAGTTTTATTGAGGTCATGAAAGTATCTCGGGACATAATCGTTAATTTGTCAGCTAGATTTTGGTCATAGAGACATTTAAATACCTCATTTTCAGCCATTGATGCGGGCACGCCAATTACTATGATGCGAGGTTTGCGCTTTCGAGGTTCGTCGATGGTCAACCCTGACGAAGCAGTTTGGACTGTTTGCTTGAGTTTCTCCAGGTCATCCTTGGTCTCCGTGCTGATGATAAGACCTCCTTTTCCAATTTTTCGCACGCCTCGCACTTTTAGCTTCATGTCACCAGGGCAGATGATATTTTGAACCAAATTCTTAGTTTCGTCACTAGTTTTTGTATTGTCGCATGGGAAAATTGCTACGGAGCTAAGTTTTTGCGGACGAACAAAACTGCTGGATCCCTTTTTCACCATATCGGCAAAAGTTGTAGAATTTGCTGCCGGTTTCGTACAGGATTCCTGGATGGTGCGATTCATCTCTGTAAGACAGTCTGCGAGGTCACGAGCTTCGGTCATAGTTTTTAGGGCAGTGTGTGTTTGTATGGCTCTTGATTTAAGCGATTGGTATTGTACAGCCATTTGCGAAACTCCATGGCCAACTTTTCGACAAAGATTGCTGATTCTTAACTTTTGGTCTGAATTAAGTTTACCGTCAGCAGAAATGGCACATACCTCGTTTAAATACTGCTCAATGGACCCCAACCAGCTCTGAATCTCTGCAGTGCAGACTGCTTCGACACCTTCTTGATTCTGCTTGGGTTGTTGAGGTGGGCTTGGTGTTGGTGTCGACGGTGGGCTTCGCGGCGTCATCCCGCTCCGAGTAAAGGGGCTGCCTTCCATATTTCAAGATTATACCCACTGTTTATAATTTAGTCAGACCATTGTAGTCTTCAAAATAAAAACCACTTAAAACACACTGACGCACTACGAAACTAGGTCAATTTATATGCTAAACGTTAATTTATTTATTTTTATAATGCATTGATATGCACGTCTGTTTGTGTCGAGTGATCGCAATCGAAGTATCAGTCATTTCAGCGTACCAAGTACAAATAAATTTAACCGTAGTTATTTTCTGAGTTGGAACTAAAAGTACACATCCGTACTCTAGGGTAAAAGTACAACTCTGGGACGTTAATAGACGGCAATGACCAGTTACGATTCGTCGAATCGACAGCCGTCCGGTAGGTATAGTTTTTGAAAAAGGTTGAACTGAACTGAACTGGACCTTCTGAATATCCTTACTCTATGGTAATGAGGTGTGTCGGATCAGACAGAAATCGTCTTTATCACCACAATTGTGGTTCTATTTTGCGCACGATTCATTCGAATGTTATATCGAGCGACGCAATTCATAACCGAGGACACTTCATGAATTGAATTTAAATTTTTTATGGATTTTGAACCACTGTCACATATTTAGGTTTTTTGTTTTGAATTTAATGTGGAATTACATTAAGTCAGAATCTTCGAAGAGAAAAAAAAACTCTACAACGACAACCAGTAGTCGTTTTTAAACCTAATTGGCAAAGTTAATTAACTTATACTTCATTTTGCCTAGTTTTCAGTAAGAGAAATAATACTTTTACTAATCTAATACGACTTAAGCTATTTCGACAAACCATGTTCTTTTGTCCATATAAGGTTTTTATTTTAAACTTTCATATTTCTGATTCAAGTAGTCGTATCTACAAGTTGTTCTTACTTTTATTTATTTTTTGGTTAAAGCCTTGCTTATGGAATAAACAAGATGAAATTCATCTTTCTTAATTGCATTTCATAAGCGCAGTCTGATATTAAACTAAACTATGTCACCCAAAGACGACAGAATTACTTGCAGACAGGACACGATTTAGCGAGACCAAGCGGCTGCCTCCAGCGAAATTAAATGACGCTGCATTCGCAAAGAAAATGCAATCACCGCCCCGGTATATTCCCCGATGCAAATCTCAATTTCTGAGTCAGTGTGCCCCGCTATTCCTTACGCTAATAAAACGTGCACCAAACTGAGATGCTGTTTCGCTCGCTGATGAACGCCAAATGACGTTATGACAGCGCACGCCGCCATTTAACGCCTATTTGGTTCCAATTTCAAATCTCCCGCGCTCCCCTGCGGTTCCGGACACGAACGGGGCATAGATAATAGCGTTTTGTTTTATAAGTTTAAATGTTTTTTTCGGGCAGTATCGGATATTAGATTAAGGTAAATGTAAGGAGTTTATATTCGGCTTTGCAAACTAGATTTTTAATTAAAACAGTGTTCTCATCAAACTTTGAAACATAAACCGGTTGCATAAGAGTTTTATCCAAATGAAATTTGGATGGACTGCTGTATGTGAATAGCGGACAAATAGGAATAAAAATTGTTTGCTTTTGGGTGGAAAAAGAAAATGAAAGAAATCAATATGGCCGAAACAGACAGGGGTAAGCCGCTAGCTGATACACAAGCTTTTTTGGAACTGAGATTGAACGAACTTTTTTGCGCAACCCTTCTCCGATTTTGGTTTTGTGCCTGTTGAAGTCACCAACTTAATCTACCTAATTCACTCACAATTAGGTACATTAAGTTGGTGACTTTTCTGAATTCGCAAAATTCTGCAAGTATATTTTGTTGAAATAGAGTTTTAAAAACATTGTTGCTGTAGATAACAATAAGATTCAATTAATTCTGACTGATAGGATCAATTTCTGTAGTTGATAAAATTCGAAGAAATCAGTCCCATGTCGGGCGCCAATACTTCTTCGAGGTAAATTTTGTTTGACTACATAATTTAAGACAACAGATGAAAAGTAAAATGTCTTCCGAGCAAAAAGAACATTGTCTACAGCGTTTTCTTTTATTTGTAGCACAGCGATCGCGTTCCGAATCCCGATACACGAATATCCGTTCTGCCATTTTGGCGCGCGGGCGGCCGGAAACCCAAGGATATAAAGTTACGCGCGCCTTTCTGCCCGCCATGACACTTTTCAATATTTTTACTCTTATTTACCGCTATTATTTATGTGCACCATTCTTTGGCGAGGGAAACCGACCGGCTATATTGTCTGTTGTTGGTTTTCTATCGCTGAGTCCTTTATGTTTTGTTTGTGTTTGACCTCCGATATTTTTGTTTGGGGCGAGAAAAAATGTTGGGAATAACTTCGTTCCAGTTTTTTAGGAAAATAGATGGTTTCGTTCGATTGCGATATCGTCACATTAAGACTGTTTTTTTGCAATATTGTCTGTTACTTTGTTGGTAAATTATATTGAGAACCGTTGTACGGATTATGTGTTTAGAACTTGTTGTTATTTTTTAGAAAAGAGGTTATTTGAAAAACTTACAACAACGAATATATCCAGATAGATATAGTCTTGAAAAAGACTAGGTTTTTAAATATTTTAATCAAAAGTCATTAAGCTAAGAATAAACACTTGACAGACAGTCCTTCAAAACATCTTCTTCACTACTTCTTGTTGTTTTAAGCTGGGAAGAGCAACTGACAGAACCAACCTCGCAACAACCAATCTGGCTAAGTAGAAGAGATCCAAGCATGAGAAAACAGTACTTACACATTTTTTTGCATATCAAATCAACACACGAAAACTAAATCTAAATATAGACATCTGTCAAGTAGATACACCAAAAGATTCAGTCCCCATTCATGATACGTAATCGCATAGAGATTTAAAAAGCTAAGTTGCGTCCCCAAACTGGTCGGGATGTTTTTTATTCGGACAGAATGGCGCTTTTCACATCCATTGCGGCGTAAGGTGGTCACTTTGTTGAAGTATGGATTCTGGATGTGGTATGAGTGTGGATGGATGGATGAAGATGATTTTTGAGGAAAGAAAAAATCAGTTGCAAGTGGGGTTTGAACGCGCGTCTTCTAGATAAGTATTCCAGACGCCTTACCAATTAGGCCATCGCAACTCTTATTTACGATGCGCGTCGCATGCGTTATTGCGTTTTAATTAATAGATTTGAGACGTTTTGGTATTCGTGGATTGCTTTTGAATAATGTGTAAGGAAATATTTTTATTTACAGTTTGCGCGTTGTTTCTACTTATGAGAAGGTTTTACCAGTTTTATCGTCTTGTCACTATTATTTCGAACTGGTAATTGAAAAACAAAAGATGACAGTTCACAAAAAATTCAATCATGTTTGTCATCATATTTAAGAGGTCTAGCAGTGTTTTGTTTTATAATAAGCTATACGGACACAGCGTCACTACTTTTTTTGCCCTTGCAGCTTGGAACAGTGTCATATCGACTATAGGTATATGGAATTGTTGAAGTGCTTGTATAGAAACACAACAACAACTTTTAAGCAGTCGTGCTTTACCGTCGACAATATCTTAGCTTACCATCGGGCGAGATAGTAATCAAATAGGAATAATCGCTAAATAAAATAAAAATATTGAACCAAAAGATCTTAAAAATTCCGCATCTTCCTGAATTCACTATATCCTTGTCCGCAAGCAATGGGATACACAAATAGGACTATGAACACGAGACTTTTATACGCTCATCCGATTAGACTGTCGTATATGCTTATGAGCTCTTTGTGGTGCGTTTTTGTGATCGCTGTTAATCGCAGCGATCGTGCGCAACCGTGCGGCAACGCTCTCGAGTCCTCAAAGCGACACAATGTGTGCTTTATGTTATTCTGTATCGGGATGTTTGGATGTAACGTGTGACGTCATTGGATGAAATGTATTGGGTATTGGAAAATTTAGATGTAAAATTTTGAAGAAGAAAGATGGAGTTGGAATTTCTTGAAACAGATAAAGTGCCTGGGATGCTTTGATTTATTTGCGTAGTCTACCTAAAACCATGTATATTGGAAGCCCAGGTCGCAGGACTGTTTAAAAAGGGCACCGTGATCTGGAACGTAAAGGGCATTCAACGGAACAGGGTAGATTTTAATCAGTAAGAGACTGACAGTTCCTTCCGTTCTACCTAGGGCGGGAGGACTCATTTTTTATGATTTTACCACCACATAAAAAGTATGTTGAAAGCTAATGGTCTTACTGATCGTTATTTATTACAATCTGTTGAAACTATTCCCAAAAACTGTTTCCTCTGTATCCTGTGTCTAGACAAAAATTTGTGCTTGCGTTTTAAAGTCCAATCAAGAAAGTTATAAGCAAAAGCAGTCATGGAGGCAACTACGAACCTACTTTTCCTCTGGCAATAACAAATAAATGTCATAAATAAAGACTGCTTAGAATATTAAATGGATTAGCGTAGGTTATTACCCTCATTCTAGTACTTATTCTAAAGACGGCTCAATCACCCCTGTAGTTTACAAAACTAGCCCTATTAAACAACCATATACCGTTCTAATTTGACACTTTAAACTCCATTGAGAATTCCATAGACAAATTTTCTACCTCAACAAATAAACCGACTTCTGAACAACCACAAAGGCTAATTAACCACATACCAACAAAATAAACAGAACAGTGTAGGCAGTAACTCAATTACCCGCCCACAATTCGTAATAAAAGATCGTTTTATCGAATTACAGAGCGCTTTGCACCCTGCTATTATGCGAAGAATCGTCACAAACGAAGTATTGTTAGGGACACTAGGTGCCATTGTCTGTGTTATCGGTACGAGTCGGTTTTTGCCGTCTCTCTTCCGTTTAGCTACAGTTTTTGGAGATGGGGAAGTAGGTAGATTACTGAGTTGAGGTTAGGTTTTTGATTTAGAATTATTGATAATGAAAACTTTCAGTGTCTTGTTGGCAGCTTTTTTTTTAGCAACTGGCACTGTTTTTTCTGAGCACTAATTTTAAAAGTAATTCTTTTAATGATGTTTGAGTTGACGACGGCGACGCTTTGTTGTCGTTTTGAAGGAATACCTCGTTGTTAGATGACCATTTTCGTAACTTAAAACATCTTAACCGTAGCAACCAGATAAAGCCGTCATGCAATTCTTTCACTGACGATAATGTGGAGCTTCCACTAACAAGATCATCCATGTAAAATTATCTTGCAACGATTCAGATGCTGTGCTGATACTTTCATGCTTAAATAAAATTACTATAGCTAATAGCTATTAATATTAGGTAGGTATCTATACGATTTCGTAAGTAATTTTGCAAACAACAAATAAAAATTGGCGCTAGTGTAAAAAATTCCTTACATCCTCACAAAAGCTCCATCAACATAGGCACAAACCTATAAAACCCACTCCATTCTCCTCGCTTTTATTCAAACCCGCCATTGATTGTCGACCTAACGCCCTAACAAAAACTTATCACGACATTTGTTCAGTTTTTATTTTCACTACGATATACACCTTTGCAAACTTCATGCTGCACTTATGCGGGGGGTTCCTAACTCTTGTTTTGCAGACTTTAAGATTGGTTTTCGTTTGTTTTTTTGTTGAGTGTGTAGAGGTATGTTATAGGTTTTTATAGGCAGAGTTGCAACGGAAATAAGCTCCTTTGTGTGACACTATCGTATCACATCGTCAACCGCTTCCTTTTTGGAGATTATTGTAGACGCAAGAGCAAATAAAACTTATCGGCCAATGTTTGAATATTAGTTTTTTCTGGGTTTATATGCTCTGGTACCATGTTAGGTGTTTTCTCTTGTGTGTACAGCTGGGGTCTTGAATTGTTGTCTTCGATTATGGAGTGTAGATTATTAAGTACCTACACGATATTGATGATGAAATTGATTCGAAAATTCTCGCTTATGGGGAGGGTAAACTACATATGTCTTGATGTTGTAATATGTTGATTCATGGTTATTCCCCCAAAATAAAGTCTAGGTTGAATTTCGTTGATCGCGTGACTATACAATTAGGTAACCGGGACCGTGGAACGTAAAGGGCTATTTAAGGAACACCTTGAATTTTAGTCAATATGAGTCTGACCTGACAATGCTTTCCGCTGCATCAAATGAGTCCTCCCACCCAGGGCAGGGCGAGAGGGACTGTCAGACTCGTACTGACTAAAATCCACGGTGTCCCTCAATAGCCCTTTATGTTCCGGGGTCACGGTAATGAGATAAGTCCCGGGACCCCCGCAGGCTTTGGCCCTCTAGAGGGGGGCCCCGTCATCATGCTGACACTCTTTGAGGCGCGCGTGGAACACAACGCGCCGTCGACCCGGGCATGGTCCATGGTCGGGTGGCGAGTTGCACCTGGGGATAACTCATTTGATGGTTTTACCTCGGTAAAAAAATCCTAAAAGACCTTGGTCGCGGAACGCTAAGGGCAACCAAAGGGACGTGGTGGATTTTTAATAATTTTTAATACATAAGTAGGTAACACTCTCTTCCGCTCCACCTAGGGTGTGAGGATTCGTTTGGTAATACTCAAAATAAATGTTTGTAACAATGGTTTAATAAACTTTGTCTTGTTTTTCTTAACCTCCATTAATTACAATTTCATATTATCGACTCTATCAATACGGCTTAGGAAAATATCATTCGCAAATTGGGTCTTTACGTTCTGTAATTTATATATTTAGTCCCTACAACTACATTATATTCGTTTATCTATCTCTGGGAAAGTTACTGTGTTAGCATTTGAGACTACATATTTATTGATTTTTGAAAGTTTATTTGAAAAAACTTTACCACTGTACAAAGGCATATTATTGCTTTGAGTATTTTGTGCAAGTCTTTCTTTGGGTGACTCTGTCAACCTAGGTATTTTATATTTTCTGACCTAATAAAGCTTTTATTGAAATATTTATTCCAACTTATGCGAAACACATATTAATAAACTCAACATTCGAGAGTCGAACCCCGAACCCTTTGATTCGCATGCCGTGAGTACGGGCTGCCCGGCCGCTTGGGGCACAAACAAATAACCCGACAAAGTGACTACAGAAATCGCTATGATTGAAAGCGGGTGTCTATTACATGTCACTATGGACGATAGCTATTGACTTTTTTTCAAAGTTTTCTTTTCTAACTGTACCATTTAAAAACCTTTTGTTTCGTGGGTCAGCTCATTTAAGCATATAATACATCGCTACCTAATTTTAAGGGTTCCGTAGACTACAAGAAACTGTAATTTAGGTATAGTAAAATATAAGAGGCAAAACCGTAACGATGCTTTGTAAATGCGTTGCCTCGTAGAGATTTCTTAAATCAGCAGTTCTTAAATCTGTGTGCTGATACTCATGAGTGGGGCTTCTACAGAACTTCTTATGATGTCAAAATTGGTTTAGGTAAGGTTTACTTTGATGTCATTAGTTATTTTCTTTTGTACATTATTGGTACATTATTTTCTGATAGCGGAGTTTGTTTTACGTGGTCCCGAATTAACGGAAAATGAATTAATCGCCTTTCTAGATCTGCGAACTAACCAATCAGGTCCGCAAGTGTCAACATCATCAAATCATCCCTTCTGGGTAGAGCCGAAGGGACTGTTAGACTGGTACTGTACTACAATCCACCGTGTTCCTTCAATTGCCCTTTACATTCCAGGGTCACAGTTTCCCGTTTGGACAGTCCTGCGACCCCGGTAGGCATTGGCTCTCTATGGCGGCCCTGTCATATTGCTTACAGCTCTTTGAGGCGTCCGTGCGGAAGACGACGCTCCATCGACCCAGGCATAGTCCATGATCGGTAGGCGAGTTGGCGAGTCACCCATAACTCTAGCCTGCAGTTACTTTTAGTCAGAGTCCATTCAACCACTTGTTGTATTTGTTATCGACAGTGTTTTTGCTTTCAGCCTATCATCATCATCATATCAGCCGTAAGACGTCCACTGCTGAACATAGGCCTCCCCTTTAGACTTCCAATAGGACCGGTTGTAAGCGGCCTGCATCCAGCGTGATCCTATTGCCCGATTTCCATCTATCTCCAACTAAAAGCCACTAGTTCCCATCAGCACACGGTACCCAGTAGCCAGCTAAAATGCAGGTCACGCACGCGGCCGTTGGACACAAAGGCGTCAAATTTGCACGTCGGCGCCCGTTTACTCGACATCTCGCATTCATCGCATTGACGCTGTGTATACGAAAAATTGCCATTATGCGCCCCCGACGCCATGACACCCAGTGACGAAAAGTTTTTTTCATTCGTTTGTTCTTTTTTTGAAATGTTTTTTTTTCTTTGTTGTTGTTTGTTTATGATGTTACGCATGGAGGCTGTTTAGTGGTGTCTATGGCACTTGTATGGAAGTATAAGTATCTATTGAAAGTATTTAAGCTTTTCTTTGAGAGCAGAGGAAGGATTGAAGCTACAGCTATGCTGCTGATATCAATGAAAATGCGTTTAAGCGAAAAGGATTGTGCCTCAGACACAGATCCATTGTCAGTTGATAATAGCTCTTACGAAGGTTTTTCTTTTTTTAATAATAATAAAGTATTTATTTGCGTAAAACATGGTATACAATGGTGTTAAATACTAATTTATATGGCACAAACATGTTTAGCTTAGAACAAAGCATGCAAAATTTTAAGGTTAATAAATATGTAAGGAATAATCGAAAAAACTGAGACATGTTTTTGACTAGCTGTCGCCAGTGGCTTCGCCCACGTGTAGTTATTCAATATCCATCCATCTAAACCTCCGCATTTACGTAACGTGTTAATATCCACTTGAAACGTAGTAATCACTATTTACTCTCAAGACAATTTTCTGAAAACTTCTACGCTACCAATTTCTCAATCACAATTCGTTTGAAATCGCATCTATCACTTACCGATCACAGAGCTGCATAAATCTAACATGAATGGCCGTAGTTCACGTTGATCTGAATGTCACACTGTCGATAAACGGTCTGGGCGGCTGTCGGCTGACAAATGACTGTCATTGTCTGCATTGTAGGGTTACTTACTAGTGTGTGCTGCATTTATTGGGTTGAGAATAGGCCATTTTATTGATTTACTGGAACTAGAGACATTGTACTGTAAGTTTTCTATAAGTCGGTAAGTTTGTGAATTAAGTCAGTTCAGTGGCGCAGCCTTTACGTGGTAAAATCATCGAATGAGTCCTCCCACCCAGGGCAGGACGGGAGGGACTGTCAGACTTGTACTGACTGAAATTCACGGGCCCTTAATAGCTCTTTACGTTCCGGGGCCACGATTACGGCTGAGTTGATTGATTGAAACAGGTTCGCTTTTTTACCCGACTATGGCAAAGCCCAAAGGAGTTGTGGTTTTACTTAATCTCGACATTTTGATTATGTTCATTAACGCTTTAAATGTATATAGTAAGACTCTAAACGAAATACTAAGGCCTGGATAAATAGTCGTTACTAAGCCAAAGCCAAGCCAAAGTCAGTGCTTGGCTACGTCAAAAATGTCAGAATAATTTCCATGAAAATTATTGACATTTGACGTCCCCAAGCACAGACTTAGGCTTGGCTTTGGCTCAGTAACGGGTATTTTTATCCAGGCCTAAGACTTTAATCTATGTTTCTAAACTCTGTTTTAAATAACTGTAAAGAGTACTAGACTTTTAAAAAACCTATAATAAAAAGCAGGCCTGTCCCTCTAAATCGTAGATTATATTATGTTCCTACCTGATACAATTTCCCCCCAGTATAATTTTCAATCTGTCCGTCTGTGGCCGCCGGCGAATTGCATTTTTCTTCTAGTTTTATTTTTTAATCTCCTCAGCTTAACCGCGTTTCAACATATTTATTTTATGACAGGATCGTATGCCTGTAGATACTCAGTTATTAATGTCTAACATTATTATTGTCAAAAAGTTTGTAATTATTCTCTAGCGTATGCTTATTCTGGGTCGCGGGACTTATCTCATTACCGTGACCCCGGAACATAAAGGGCTATTGAAAGACAGGTAAATTCATTCTCCGGGACACGTCGAGCTTCATTGTCTCGGCGCTTTTCTGGTGGTTGCCACTGTTGATTCTGGCTCTGTCCCAAAAAAAAAGTCCCTCCCGCCCTGCCCGGGGTGGGAGGACTCATTTGATGATATTACCACGATAAAAAAAAGCGTATGCTTAATCTGAAGTATGTATTTCACTTGTGTTTCTACCTATGATATCTTTCTAATGAATAATTTGATTGATGGTTAAAATATCGATAATCCCCATTGTCACTTTTTTCAAAACACATATATATATTTAAGTAAAAAAAAAATAACAGCGGATTTTTCGGTAAGTTTTCTGATAGGTACGAGATAAGATATACCTACTTAATAGGTACTTATTCAAATTCTCCTCTAACAGGTGTGCTGGAGGTAAGTCCTTAAAGAAATAAGCAGTGCCTGTGTAAGTACATCCATTACTATTTATTTTTATTTTACCTGTGTACATAATAAATAAATAGATATAATTCAGTTACAGATAGAAGAAGTCTAATAATCTGTGGTTATTACCATGGTAATAACCACAGATTATTAGACTTCTTCTATCTGTAACTCAATATAATCTATACAGCATGAAATACTATTACTTCACTAATATAAATACCTGAGCTGGTTTACAAGAAAGAAAATTTTATAAACCTGAATGTATTTATACCTACAATGGCAAAATCTATGAACTACAGCTATTCATCATAACAGTACCCTTAGCACGAGTTTTCAGTATTTGAGACGTAAAGTAAACTGGTACTTTGACAACTTCAAATTGACAATTTTCAAGGAAAAAAATTAGTTCCTTCTTCGCACACCAGAGGCGCTGTTCCATTTTTTCATACAAGAAACGCTGTAAATACTGAAAAGACGCTGTAAAGTAAAAGAGTGAAAACTCGTGCTAAGGGTACTGATATAAAAATTTGACACCTATCCAATCACATCTTAAAATTCCAATAACCTTTAAGCGTCATAATTGCCTATACAATAAAATTACGTAAGTACATCCACCACAAATCTGCTTCATCATGATCTGGTAAAGCCATGGATTTATGGTGAACGGTGGATGTAATAGAGATCGCGCCACCTCCGCAATTAGCTGCTAAAGGGTGTTTGTTTGTGGGGTTTGTGGGGTTGCCATGGGGTAGCGGACAACTGGATAAGTGTAAGTTTGGTGTTGCTTAGTATCAACGTTTTTAACTAACTATTATATTTTAATCTCACTAAAAATCCTATCCACATCCGAGTCACCGTTAACTTCACGATTCACAGCTGGAAATGAAAAAAACCTCTTATTTTCTTTTCATCAGGTGCGTCCCCACAGAGCGCGCAGCCTCGCGAGGCATTTTCCGCGCGAAGCAGCTCGGTTGGTGTGGACGTGTCTCAGGCGAGGCAAGTGACAGCGCTGCTGCGGTCGAGCGACCGAGCGCCCGAGCCATCCAGTATCTGCTTTTGTTTTGCTCGCGTATATTGTTTCGTGCTGCGGTCGAAAAATAATAGACGCGTCCACACAGAGTGAGCAGCCTCGCTTGTCAGTTTCCTCGCGCAGCAAATGTCACGCGAGGCTGCGCGCTCTGTGTGGACGCACCTATTCACATCTTTCCAACCCAGAAACAAATCCTCAGATAGGTATATTTTTATTTGTTTATAGTTATTGTATTTTTTACCTATATTTCCAGTTTTGAAGGTTTTTTACGATGCCAAATCATTTTCCGTTTATTTATCCTAATCATAGATATATTAAACGGCGTAATGTTGAACCGACCAATTGGTCGATTTTCAATTGACAAAACAATTGTTAAAAAAATGGCCACAGTTTGAGATTTAAAGAATATTTCTGTGATCCTAATCATAAAGTACAGTCTCGGTATGGTATCAGGACATAGTCACCCTACAACCAGTAGCATCCCGGGGCGCCCCCCGCCGCGTTCGTCCCTCTAATCGCCCCCGGCCGATACATAAACTGTGATTATTGTCTTTTTATTGTACATGAATAAAATATTAATTGCCGATAACTTAAATGTTCGCTTTATCGCGCATCGATGCCGTTTAAATCGTTTTTTCTGTGATTTAATTTTTTGGGGAAGATTTTTTTATGGGATTTGCAAGATAGGTTTTATTTTAAAGTGTATTTCGTTGATAAGGGTTATCGATTTTGTATAAATTATGTTAGCGGAGGAGTTCTAGTTCTTTCTGAATGAGATCGCTCCATCTTAGGCCTCATCTTTGTCTCTAGCCTAGATTGAGACGAAAACCAGATATGTGGAATATTATTATAAACGTTCTTTTTAAAAAATAAGCTTTTATTGTTAAAAAATACTTACGATAGACAAAGTACTCGTCAAGACGAATCAAACGAGTCTAAACTCAATGGTCACCTTCCAGCTCCAGGAAAACCAGGAAAACTTAAACTTGAGTCATTGATTTTGTAACTTCAGATTTCCTGGTTTTCCTTTCGTTTAATTTATCATGTTTGTTAGAGAGATTTCATCCTTATAATTTACCCTAAAGATCGATGCAATAAAAGTACAGGGTATAATTTTTCAGATTTTAGCCGGTTCGATTCCCGGGTGTGGGAGAAGAGAATTTTCGAAAATCTTTGAATGCAGTTTGCTTTCTATTCAAAAATAAAGGAATGTTTCCTTTGAGTAAAATTTTCTATCTGCAGTATTAAGAGTACTTTCCCTCCAGGTGGCATTACAAAATTCCAACCTGTATATGCCACTAGTCAATATTAAAGGTGTTACAGTTCAGACAAGGCGTTTTGGTCATATATGGTTCTGTTTAATAACTGGTAAATATCAAGCCATTCATCTATCAGACATTATCTTATAGATACCTATGTATTTTCAGTGCACCACTGACTACCTCCCCCTTTTTATTTTAAACACGTAGACCACTAACAGGTTGTCTGGAAGATATCGCTATTAGCGATAAGATATTGTAACCCTAGAATTAGCAATTTTATAAAACAGTTTTTTTAAAAATAATATTCCACAACTATATCACACAACGCCATCCAGTCCCAAGCTAAGCAGAGTTCGTGTTATGGGTACTAGACAACTAATAAACATACTCGTACTTATATGTATACACACATCAACACGGTCTAGGGATATTTTTAAAAAAGCGAATTACTATCAATGTGTTAATTATTTATATGACATGTACACACATCAAAAGTGTCTAGGGATCAACATATATTTTTGCAATAACTTTTCTCCTGATTGATATTAATTAAAATTTTCTTTAAGGATTCATCAAATAAAGTGTTTTCGTTTGTCACAGTAACGATAAACCAAGTCACCTTTGCATTAATAAAGAAATTTGCCATTTTCCTAATAAAGGGATTTTTGATATTTGAACCACTAACACAAAAGTTCGAAAAAAAGACTGAAATAACAGTTTTCTTTAAAATTTTATTGGGTAACTTAAACAATTAATAATCCGTGTTTCTACCGCGAACACTAACAACACAAGAACATCGGTTTGGCATACTCAAAATGAGTTCATCCAAATCACGCTGTGGAATGGCCGCCCATGTTCGTTGCAACAACAAAAAAAGGTCTTCTTGCGACTGGATACCCTCCATATTCGGCAGAGCTCTTCTCTGTAGCATATCCCATGCATGCTCAATCGGATTCAAGTCTGGCGACTGAGCAGGCCAGGGCAGGACATTGATGTTAGCTGCGGCGAGAGTCTGTCTTACAACTCTTGCGGTGTGCGGTCGTGCATTATCATGCATTAACTGAAATAAGGGACCGATTTGCACTTGTAGAGGAACGATGACGTCTGATACAATCGTCTCAGCATAAATTTGAGCGTTGAGGTTGCCTCTGATCCAAATCAACTCAGTTCTTCCGCCGATCCAAATACCCGCCCATACCATGATGGTTCCACCACTATAAGGATGGACTTCCTGGCAGGATTTTAATCGCTGTTGGCATCCAGGGGTTCTCCAGTGTCGTATACGTCTTGTATCCGGTCTCATACCGAAACGAGACTCATCAGAAAAGCACACGAAACGCCATTGTTCTTCTGCCCAATTTCTGTGTTCAAGAGCCCATTGATATCGAATCCTACGATTGTGCATTGATTGCTATAGGTGGTACCCGTAGCGGTCTTCGGGAATGAAGGTTCACTTCATGCAAGCGGTTTCTGACTGTTTGGTCGCTAATTAAGTTCCCTGAAGAGTGATGAAGCCTCACGGCTAACATCATGGCGGTTATTGTTGGAGCTCTTCGAGTTAAGATTTGAATGTATCGGTCTTGTCTCCGTGTGGTGCAGCGATACCGTCCTCCATGGCGCTCAGCCACGGTACCAGTGCTTCGGTAACGTGTCCAAAGTCGACTGATAACACTCTGACTTGTATTCAGAGCTAAAGCCACAGTACGTTGCCGGGAACCAGCTTCTATCATTCCCACGGCTCTGAGCATTTCTTCCCTGCTTAAATGACGTCGCCGCTCCATAATAACGTTGGTTTTAATCAGTAGTAGGGAAACAGTAGCACTAATAATGTCTTCAATGCGTTGTATGTTTTTATAGGGAAAATATTGACAGCTGATTTTCATCTTTTACTCGAATTTGATTCACAGTTCCTGATTCAAATTATGAAATGCACCAAAAAGGATTTATATAAATTTATAAAATCATAAATTTATTACAAAGCCACATCTCAATCTCAAGAAATCCGCATAAAAATGCTTGATCCCTAGACACTTTTGATGTGTGTATATATTTAAAAGATACGTTATTTAATATTCTACCATTTTTTAATAATGGGTAAGGTATAGATTAAAATTTCAGGATTTTATGGAAAAAAAATGAAGCATAGACGGAAATCGTATATGAATGAACTTTTAATTTGTGAGTAAAAACTGAAAAAAAAAATAGAAAAATCATTTAATTTGTGTTTATAAACTTGAAGTTAGTAGTCTGAGAAAGCGCCCATGATGTTCATAACACATCGGCAACGATTCGGCATGCTCAGAACAAGGTTGTCAATGTCTTGCTGCGGAATGTTGCATGTCCTTCTGAGGTGCGCAAAAAGTTGATCTTCTGTAGCCAGATTTTCAGGAACTTCCTTCAGAGCTCTTCTTTGCAACATATCCCACGCATGCTCAATGGGATTTAGATCTGGCGATTGAGCAGGCCAGTCTAAGGCCCTAATATTATGTGTATGTAACCAAGCTGCTACCGTTCTCGCCGTGTGTGCCCGGGCATTGTCGTGCATGAGCAGGAAATCTTGCCCCATTTGTGTTCTGTGGGGCAAGATTACGGGCCCCAGCACCTGTTGGACGTATCGTTCTGCCGTCATATTGCCCCGCACCCAAACGAGATCCGTCCGTCCTCCAAGACGAATTCCTGTCCAAACCATAATTGTTCCTCCTTGGTATGGGCGAACTTCCTGAGGGTTCTGGAGACGGCTCCATCGTCCAGGAACTCGCCAAACACGCGTCCTTCGTGAATCTGGATGGAAGCCGAACCTGGATTCATCCGTGAACAGCACATTGGACCATTGCTCACGGCCCCAGTCCACGTGGTTCCGAACCCATTCTAATCGTCGTCCACGATTGCCTCTCCGTAAAGGTGGGACCCGGAGTGGTCTACGAGAGCGCAGATTGCTTTCATGCAGTCGCCTTCTTACAGTTTGGTCACTCACAAGCACTTGGTGTTCCACTCGCAGCCTTTGGACCAATTGAGTCGCCGTTGCATTTGGTTGTGCTCGCGCAGTAATTTGCAAAAATCGGTCTTGTCTGGGGGTAGTGATGCGACTTGGCCCCCGGTGCCTCTCCGCTACTTCACCTGTGGCACGATAGCGTGTCCACAATCTTGAAATTACATTTTGATGGGGTCCGTATGGCCTCAGCAACATCACGCTGAACAGATCGAGCGTTGGTCGGCGTTGCATGGCTACAATACCTCAATTTTAACTTTATCTTTCGTTTAAAAATGAAAAAAAAAACTGTAACTAAACGTAATTCGTATTGTTTTCTAAATTTCGCATAAATGAAAATTCCCTCTCCTATACATCAAGACATTTTTATGCCATCGAAACAAAAGAATTTTCAAAAATTTGAATTTGGAATTAGTCTGAGATAAATTACAAAAAAATCGGTGTATAAAAGATTCCAATGCGGCCAGTACTTTTCGAGTTATTTAATTGAGTATGAAATATCCCTAGACCGTGTTGATGTGTGTATTTCTAAAAATACATACATATAGATAAATTACACCCAGACACAGAACAAATGATCGTGCTCATCACACAAACATTTGTCCTGGGTGGGAATCGAACCCACGACCTCCGGCATAGCAGTCAGGGTCACTAACCACTAGACCAACAGGCCAGTCAAAAGTTGTGTAACGATTTTGATGTACAATATTCTTTTCTATCTTCTCAGCTTTCATATAAAATTACCAATGTTTCCCTTTATTTTCCTCTAAGTCTACAAACTAAAAACCGTGAAATCCGCCGGTTCCCCCACGCTGCCAGTATCCCCTTATTGTTCACACTTGAGTGTTTATTCGCCGATAATTGAGTATGTACCGTATTTAATTCTGAGCCCCTCTGTTTAAAGAAATACTCGCACCGCTGACTTTTTGAGTGGCTCATTCAACACATGGCGATTGGAAGTTTAATCTTTTTTGAAATTTGTTTTTGAAAAGTTACGAAATTACTGTCTTGTGATTAGTGTTTAACTAAATTTTTGTTTTTTTAATTTAGGTGTGCAAATTGTCTGAATATTTGTTAGATATTCTACTAATTTTAAGAGCTTTAGAGTTCGATGCTGCGCCTTTATTTTCTTTGTTTTAGTACTTATTTAAAGAATAAAATAGGTAGATACTTTATTTGGGGTTGTGGGTTCCACCTCCTAGCGGTCCACCCCAGGCATGGTCCCGCACCACAGGCACCTATAAACTGTGGTGACAGCTGAGCGATTCCTTTGGCAGTGGTAGGCCTTACCAGAGCCGCTTGGCCGCTACCACGCCATCATCATCCTATTGGTGTTCGGCGACACAGCAGTTCTGGATGAGTTCGCTCCATCTTAGGTCTTATCTGCTTCTGGGTTAGATACCGGCCAAGAGTAAACCCATATTAAAAATAATAAAATTGTCGAAGATAACAAGATATAGCTGTAGTCTCAGTCAGATGCCCATTCTAAGGCCTAGATGTCAATGAAGAAGAAGCGCGTTACTTTTCAGCATAAAATAGCACGAATTTTGTCCATTTTATGTTTATGCCATATAATATCTTATTAAAGGGATGATAGAAAAACAATAAAGTATAATTCTGATGTATCGTTTATTATTCGTATCATATAAAAAATTAAACATTCGTTTCGAAAACAACTAAAAACTTCAGGAAACCTATAAACTTAAAGTTCAACAATAACATAATGTCAACAATAATTCTTTTATTCTCAATATACAAACATTACCTATTTATTTTAACTAGTGTTTATCGGTGGGTAAATTAAATGTTAATTATGGCAGAAATAACTTTATACAAATTGAGGTTTCGTAATATCTCTAATGTGAGGGCCACACTGACGAGAAATGCCATTTATTATCGCGACCTAGACTTAAAAGATCGTATAAAGGTAAGCGTCCACAGGTCCGCATCGTACGTATCTGACGCATCGCATCAAACGGATTAATTAGACTGCATCCACTATATCGGCAGCGATCGGATTGCAGACGCGAGTATCAGCAATCGGATTGCCGATACCACCTTCATTTGGATTTTTTTAGTGATCGTACGTTCGGAAAGTGTTTATGAGAAAGGAGGAAAGCGATGCAGAAGTCGTTATTGATTGTTTATTAGCAGAAGAGGAATGCAAGAAAACGCGTCCACTTCGGCATTCCGTATGAGGTCATCGGTACGCATCGCATGTAGGCATTGCCGATGAGCCGTCCGTACGATGCGGATCAGTGGACGATGTTGTATGAGTTTTAATACGAGGCAAACTAAAATCCGTTACGAACGATACGTCCGATACGTGCGATGCGGACCTGTGGACGCTTACCTTTAACGTCCATTATCTCGATATTAACGACATTTCCCGTCAGTGTTGCCCCAACATAACGTCAATTTGTAGAAAACTATAGTTATGTGCAATTTTGACAAATACGGTTTCAACATCTAAATGCACGAATGACCATAATTATTACGATGACGCCGAATTATACTAGTGGTCTTTATTTATCAAATAAACCGTTTTTTTTACAAAATACTTAACGTTAAAAATAATGAATATAATAATACAATTAAAATTCTGTACCCAGATTGTCATACATTGCTCTCAAAATCAATTAATTAAGTAAAACTTAATCTAATATAGTTTAACATCAACACTTTGTTGAGATAAATGCTTTGTAAAGTATTAAAAATAATTGTTATAAATGCAGAGATATTAAAAATCCATTTCGATATAATCTTTGTTCAAATGACATGCTTATGAGATTACTTGTTGTTATATTTTATCAATCAGTCAATCACAAAAGATATCTAATAAAATAACTGATTAGAAACTTGATTGATCTTGCAGTTACACAAGGGAAGCGACAACAAATAAAAAGCGATTTCAAAACAAAGTTAGGTTCAACATTCTTCTTTTTTTAGCGTGGTAAAATCATCAAATGAGTCCTTCCACCCAGGGCAGGGCGGGAGGGACTAACACTCTTCTTAACGAATTATACAACTAATTGTCTAAAAAATATTACGCCATACAAATTAATAGTCTTAATAAAAACGAAACAATTAAGTACAGATTACATAATTATTATTTACAAGTGCTATTTACAAAATTTTAATTTTACTTTCACTATCTGCTCTTATATCGATTATAGCAATATATAATCGAAAACATATCGAGAAAATAGTGTAAGATATTTTTAATAACTCGTGTCCAAAGTATTCTTATGTTAGTTCATATAATTTAATACGTAGTTATGTTTTTTTGGATTATATAATTACAATATTGCACTACAAATTATTAGTGATTATATCGTACATTTAATGCGTTAGTGTTGAGCTACATTTTTAGAAAAAACCTGTGTCGATACCAAGAGTTTTAAAAAAATACAGTGTACATACAGAAACTCACAGAAAATACAAATAATGAGGTAATGAACAAGAACGATAACGTATTAAGTGTAAAAAAATAAACCTGGTTACTCTGTATACACGTTATACAATACATACAATAGTCTTTTTTACAAAATTGACATTAATTCGCCTAACTAACGTCTATAAATTACACAGTTGAAGAGTAAATTCTATGATATGTTATCTATTCAAAGTGCAAGTTGCACCTCACGAAAAATTAAAAGTAGGTACATTGCTCGTTAACATTAATAACAGTGATTGCACATACATTGAAAACTCATGTCACGATCAGCACCATTCCATCATTCAACATTTTATTTAATTAAGATTACGATTATTTTTTTCACTGTCCAAATAAAAACGGAAACCACTTATCGCCGAAACCAATAAGCCGGCCGATACCAATGTCCCATCTCTATACACTGTCAAGTACCAACAAAAGTCATTAACCTTCCATTCAGTCTTACACGCTGTCAGGTGAGCTGGTCTCGCGCTCCTGTGCGGAGGTGGAAGGTCGCTCCCAGTGCGAGGGCCATACCCTCGCCGGGAGCGCAACCGGCCTTCAGATGACATGCTGAGGAGGTTCCTCGTCACTCTTCATGAGGACGTAGGCCACGGGGCGTTTGACGTCGGCGGGAGGCGGGGAGGGCGTCCGGCGAGGTGGACAGCCGCAAGGAGATAGGGCGCTGCTATAAAGAGCACTGCTGTATAGCGCGCCGCCGTATAGTGCCTGGGGAAAAGAAATATGTTTAGAACATCTTTAACTTAGATTAAAAAAATGTCCAGATTCCGTGTTCGAAACAAAACGGAACGTTTTAAGTGAAGCCACTTTACTATAAATGTGTGAGTGAACGCCACGCTCGGGAGTGTATTACGTATGGGATTTGCGTTTGTGTGCAATGTGCGAGTAATACCAGTTACGGAGATTTACCCTTTAAATGTGGGAGATTTTCATTATTTTACGTTCAGCGTAAAATATATCATCAACAGTAATGACATGATTTTTATCAATACGATTGATGAGTTTTAACGTTATTTCTTTAATTTGTCACATGTGCGACTTTATCGCTTAGCAACAAATTCAGTGATTCATTTTTATGTTATAGATTATCATGTTAGGATTTTTTGCAATAAGTGCTGGTAAGTTAATTAATTGTTTGTAAAATGTATCTTATTATGATATAGGTAGTCATCAGAAGTAGCCCAAACTGTAGTCTGTCTGAGTCTGACCGAGTGACCGAATCTGACTGTGTCTAGCTGTGTCTTACCGAGTTTGACAGAATCTGACCGTGTCTAGCCGTGTCTTACCGAGTCTGACCGAGTCAGACCGAGTCTGACCGAGTCTTACCGATTCTGACCGAGTCTGACCGAGTCTAACCGAGTCTTACCGATTCTGACCGAGTCTGACCGAGTCTGACCGAGTCTGACCGAGTTTGACTGAGTCTGACCGAGTCAGACCGAGTCTGACCGAGTCTGACCGAATCTGACCGAGTCTGACAGAATACGACCGAGTCTGATAGAGTCTGACCGAGTTTGTCGGAGTCTGACCGAGTCTAACGGAGTCTGACTGAGTCTCACCGAGTCTGACTCTGTATTTGACCCTGAGTTTGACTTTAAGTTTGACTCTTAATCTGACTCTAGAGTTCTTATTGAGTCTAACTGAGTCTTTGAGACAATGGACAAAGCGTTCTGAATTCAGTAATTGAGCCAACGCGGTTAACACTTATAAAAACAATCATTGTTTAAGTAAATAAAACTCTTTTTTCATTACCCATTTCTTTTTTTTAAGTATTCAAAGTTTAAATAATGGGTAAAAAAAATTATACCCATGGCAACACCCAACAGTTATGGCGTCACAGTGTTGTCAAATTCTTCACTTTTTTGTTTACATATTAAAATGCGGTAACAAATAAATACATATTGAAATTGAATTCTAACATAATGAAATGAAATATTATGGCATCTTTCTTTTTTTGGAGTGTAATTAGAAACCATTTCACAGCACAAACATTCATTTTAAAATATCACAACAGGGGCTCGTTACGTAGTTTACGCGGAGAAGGTTCATATGTGACTGACGTATGGATCGACCGACGCGGGACATTTATCCCCCGTGTTTATGGCTTCAATTCTCAGTGGCTTACTATCAATCTGGACATTTTATAATCTAAGATCTTTAAGTTGTTCAACAGTTCAAAGGAAAGAAGTATTCGGGAAGTAAAGAATGCTCACTATTGAGTCTCTTTTACAGATGACTATTTATTATTCAACTACTAAACAAATTACATTTTCTGAGCTGTATTGTAGTATCTTATCGAGAAATAATTTTCCGTATTATTGTCAACTTTAAGTCCACATCACAACAATATCACCTACAAAGCTATCGTCTTTGTGTTGAGATACCTCTAAATATGCAAGTAAACCTGCTTCATGGTACCTGCATTTAAATCAGGGGTAGTTAAAAAAGAAATTAAATTCGTAAATCAATACCTTGTGGAAGATTACCTGCAAATGCGCCAACTCGGCTGCTAGCTTCCCATCATCAGAAGGTATCTTCGCAAACGGGTAGAACGGGTACGGTATAGGTGGGAACAGCGCTCTGCTTAACTCCGGTTTATCTTGCAATAAGTGATGGGGCATCGAGTGCAGCTGTGGATGTACCGGGTGTGGTACCGATGGCGTCACTAGTCGCGGTACCGGCGCCATCAAGCCGTTGATGCCGAAACCGAATTTCGGCTCCTTCTTTACAAGCGGTTTCGGCTTTCGTCGTGGCCGGTATTTGTAGTCGGGATGTTCTTTCATGTGTAGTGCCCTAAGAAGAAAAAAAGAAATTAGTTATGGGATATATTAGGAAATAATATTAATTTGTACAACCCTCAGTCCCTGAGCCTTTCGGCGTGAAGTTACAAAATGTTGGTCAAGTTTTGTAACTTGACGTTACAGTTATTAAACCTAATAAAGTCAGACATTTCAAAATGTATTGATTTGGTATTTCAGTATTGTGCGTAGGTGTAAACTTCGCTTAATGCGACCAACCTAAACTTTTTTCTTTAACTTTGTTGGCTTAATTCCCGCTTAAGATTTCTGAATAAACTTTATCTTTCGCCTCACGATTGTTGGCTCTCGCGTCAACCTCTCTATCCCCGTCGCTCTCGACCAAACACAAACACTTTGAGTATTATCAGCAAAAACAAACGCGGAAGATATCCGATACCTCTGAAATCGAAAGCATTACTCAATCCGCCCCACAATACTATAAGTTTAGCGTCAAAATGCCACAATGAAACGCCGCTGGGCGATATAACATTATTATTTATGCAATAAAGCGTGCAATTGTCGCCAACGCCCGGCCGCCCTTAAAACAACAATGTCGATTCAACAATGCGCGGATTATTGCATTGTCCCAGTCACAATCGTCTATCTGTGTACACCACTGCACTATGCGCATTCGGAATGTAGGCAAAATTGAATTGTATCGTTATGGAATAGAGTTGAATTTGGATCGTGGGCGGGTGTGTTTACGACGTGTAGTGTTGGGAATGAGTCGACACAGCGTCCGATTATGCGAGCTTTGTGATAGAATCGCGATTGTCAGCGAGTCGATTGTAATTATTCGAGTGGACCACGCGGGTGGATGATAGTTCGTCATTGCGCTGAGGTTTGAATGTGAATGTTTGTTGAGTCTGATTGTGTAGCGGATTTAGATTTATTTTTTTATTTAATTTGCGATAAATGCTGCTGTGTGTACATTTATTTGACTCCAGTTGTCTTTGATTGAAATGACAACAAGCTTTTCATTTGTTGATGTGCATAGGTCTGTATGTTGGTAGGTGATATGCTTGATTTATTTTTGTTGTTTCAGAACTGGAACTTGCTATCGAGGTATTATGGAGAAGTTCGATGACTTGCTCCCATCCAATGGACTTTGATTTTGTTGTAGCTATTGGAAAAGTAGTTGCTTAGTGGTCTCTTTAAGTATGGAGCTATCTATGTTGTAATGATATTTTTATTAATCCCTACAACATTCCAACTGCTGAGACAGAAATTAGTCAGTCTCAGTGCGGGTGTCACACATTTTTTTTGTAATAAAATCTTCAAGTGAATTTTCCCGACTTGATTGGCGCGGAAGGCATCAGTCCTTTCCGCGACAACCAATCATCTTTTGTTACCCTTTGAGTTCTAGGGCCACGATGTCCGTTTAAGACAGTTCCGCGAGAATGTCACTCATGTTTTTGAGTTTTCAGTATTACGGTTTTTCTGTCACCGTAATGAAAACAATGGTGCACTCAAAGTAATGCTGGGTTCAAAATGTCTGGCTATAGTCATTGAATATACCTACTTATTAGTGAGATGCACTCCCAGTTATAACTGAAATGATCAACGCTTTGTGCAATTTAGATATTATATGCACTTTGTATACCTACACACATTTTATATACACTTTATTTCAAGCTAGAGATGCCAAGCTAAATTGATTCCTTTCGAAACGACTTATGAATCCTTATCTCCGTTTGAAATAAATTTTATCTCAATTTTTCTTTAATTGTATGAAAGTTTACAGTAATTCTGAAAAATCCTGTTTTTTTTAGTAAATGTTGTGATATTTTTTTTCAAGTATTATCAAAAATAATAATATTAAATCTTCAATCAAGCCTATCACATACATTTTTCATACACAAGTAACCATCTATTCACACCAAACACATTTATCAGCATTGACAGAAACTGTCCTATCTCCGAAACCAAAAAAAACCTGAGGTCATCGAACTGTCACTATCACTTCTTTCATTACAGTTTGTTAACCAAATAAACACGATATCGCTAAGGAAAATAACACAATAATCTTTGGTCAAGAAAAAACCTATCGACATATTTTTATCGAACACGTTTTTGGCGTATTTTTTCTATGGAGCTAATCGGATTCGGTAAATAACGATACGATATATTTATACTATGATTCTCGATATCAAGGAACGCTTGTATATTGAATTTGGAACGTCAATAAGAAGTTATTGGAGTTTTTCTTTTTAATAAAACCTTTTTGGTGAGATAGTGTTGTGTGGTTGTACGTCTTAAAGTTTTTTTTTTTCTTGAATTCTGTGATAATTCAGGGAAGGGGGCGAGCTTGTGAACTACTATGTAATTTCATGTTTGCCTGTATTTGTATTGAGGGCTACCTGCTACGTCAATGTTTTTAGGGTACTTTTTTCTAGTTGGCTAGTTTTCATCAGCGTTTGGTTTTTTGATTAGACAAGAAGCCGACCTCCATGAGGGTGGGTATAAGTTTGTTTGTAGCAATACTGTTAGTGATTTGCTGATGAATTCCGCTTCTTAGACTACCTTGGGAAATCTATATATACAATATGCATACTTTTAACAGTATTGACATTTGAGTTGCCATAAAGTAGGTAGGTATTCAGTCAGGTGTGTTATTTTTAAGCTATTGCATAGCTTTTATCGCGGGCTCTGAGCGCGGCGCGGTGCGGCCACCGAATCAAGAAATTCACAAAAACCTAACGAATAAACCTAAGGAAATTACCTGACACCACGCATCGTCTAACGTCGTTTCAGTTCGGGAGACTTCGGCAATCATAAAGGTACGGACAGACATGCTCATAAAGGTACGGACAGACGTGTTCATTACTAGCCGAGCATGCTTTCATTGAGCAAGGGGAAATTTTATTGAGGGAGAGGGAGAGGGAGGAGGAGGAGAACGTTTCATGACGTTTCACTTGATTGACGTGGCTGACCATAGCCTAATTGCTACAGTAATAAATAAATAATTATAATTGCATAAGTTGATAAAAAAATGCTATGCAAAAGCTTTACCGCGGCAGTCCCCGAGTGCCACACGTTTTTTTTTTCATCATTCAAATAGAATGTTGAATGATGAATCACTTTGAGCCCTTAGCGTTCATCAAAATGTCATATTGAAATAATGAATTTCAATAGAATCAAATCCTTAGAATGATTTCGCGACAAGCTTTTATCAGAAGCTCCATGATCAAAGAATGCAATATAAAATAAAGACATTTTAAATTTCGAACCCGTTTGTTCTGTGTAAAATTTAAAAAAAAGGCACATTACAAATAAAAATTCATAAAGTCAATAATCAATATCCCTCACGCACGACGTAATATTAATGTAGGTGACACTTAAACTTGGAGCATTATGGTATCCTTATCGGTCAGTACAATGATGTGAAGGCACGCCTTAAAATCCACTGAATGGGTATTGTAGTATCAATAAAAATATCTTCAAGATATTTTTATTACCTACATTTTGGTATAAATAAATTGCATTTGTGGATGTCATAACGTTATTACACACGTGGCTAAATAAAAACAGTTGCACGTGTCGATCTTTGCTAAAGTAAGCTCGTGGATGGGTAATTAGTATCCATTCATTACATATCGAGTTTCTTCTGTGCCTCGGAAAGTATTCGGCTATTGGTCCATGGCCGTCATTGGTCCCTTGACTGAGAGTTTATATCATTCTCCTGTCTTCATCGCATATTTTTTATGGATCAGAATGATTTCTTCTGTTCTCTTATCATACATATTTCTTTTAGGTACCTCCTTCGACTACTGAGATGACGAATCCTTTACACTGTTTATTTATTGTTTCTTTGACACTCCCTATTCCACTCATTCACCTTACTATTATCACGAGCACGAAAATACACCACATGCGCATAGTCAGAAAAGAACATTGACTAAAAATATGGATAATTTAAAAAGTTTGAAGAAGGCCTCGAAGAAGAGTACCTGGAAGGATATGAGGAGACCTTTGTCCAACCACGAGATTTGGAAGACTTCCAAAATAAATTCCTTCGGCTTTTTTTAAGTGTGCTCCGAAAGGACTTATCTCCACATTCATACTCAATGGAGGATTTATTTTATCCGAATTTCCTTCGTCAAATGTATAATTCGGGGACAACGAAGCATGGCTTTGTTAAGAATACCTGCTGCGCTGAATGTCATGGGTTCGATTTCCAAGCAGAACAAAATTTTAACTATAGAAAGTGTTCCGGGCCTGGCTGTAGGTATGTTTAGTTTAATTCCTAGGTCTCATTTTGACATTCCTACGCATCACATGTCTATTTAATATAGTAGAAAAAATGTCAATGACAATAAAATAAGTATAATACTTACAATCGAACACAGATCTAAACAACATTTAAACTTGGGTCATCATGGTGTCTTCCCATCCTTATCGGTCAACACAATGGTGTAAGGCGCGCCAATGTTTGCCGCCATACTTATTTTATCACGTTGTTTGATCGTCCATAATCGGAGGATTCTATAACGGTCACTAAATAACATTCGATAGACTATTGAGCAATATTTTATAGATAATGTTTTAGTTTTTGTATTTATGTAACTTCCTGTTGTGTTTTGAGAAATAGATTTTAGAAGCATTCTTGTCTCGCATAGGTAATTATTAGAGCTCTCCAGCACGCGTAGTATGGCGATTCTATCTCTATTCTACGAAGAAAAGACAAAGTTATTTCATCGTTATTTCTAAACAAATCGACTGTTTTTTTTGCACAATTATGACACCATTCGTACACTATTGAAGAATAGAACGTTTATTTTCTATATTTTTTACATTACCATGCTTAAAACGCTAAAATTATTTCTACGTTCTGTCATTTTGTCTATTCTTCCGTCGACAAAACCCCTTTCTACGGCGCCATGCTACGCCTGCTGGTTGGCTGCGTGTGCGCATTTAAGAAGATTATTATTAAAGTTTCACAGTTTGACAGCTTCTTTATGCGTTCGATATACTTACCTTTACCTTATTGTAAGATAAGAAATTAGTTAACCAGCATTTGAATAAAACAAAATATACCATATAAGTCAAACATTTATACTGACTAGCTCATTGCCCAAATTGCCTCTAAAAATCTCTTTAATATCTGTGTATCAGTAGTTTTTACGTGAAAGAGTGACTAACATTAATTCTTACCTCAGTAAAATTGAACTCTTTCAAATGAGTTCCTCTTCATGACCACAGAGTAAGAAATCGCCAGTACTATCTACCTAATAAAATTAGTTGCATTGAAGGTGATTTGAGCGCCAGCTGATGTCACAGACCACCTTCAAATCCGTCGGATTCTGTGGCATGTCGAAGTGAAAGAAGCAGTACATGTTATACACCGTGACTTTTTAGTCGTCTTACAAAAGTCGTCCACTTAATGTATCCGACCTAAAATACCTCTAGGCGAGTTTATTTTTTTTTAATCGTTAATAATAATTTTTTATTTTTATTAAATAGGTACATTAGAAATATGAAACACCATGTTAAAATGTTTACGTATCAATCTGTAGAGTATACCTACCCAGCGCAATAGTCGGGTAGATCATTCCATTTCCATTTTCGTGCGTTTCTAACTACGCCTTGTGTCATAATAACCAATTAAAGTTTTATAATTAAATTTTTCAAATCTCTTAAATACATATTTTTTTATTATAAACGTGTTCTAGTCATTGGATACATGAACTGGGCTGCTTTTGTAAGACGACTAAAAAGTCACGGTGTATATTAAAAGCTGCAATGACAAGTCTTCAATGTACGAGTAAGTGAAACTTTCTGCAACGGGTTGAAATATTTGTGTGAAGTCCTCTAAGGGAATAAGGGAAAATGTATATGGGAATCACGTATTGACAGCTCCTAAAAAGCTCACCAATTGATGAGTTTACTGAATTGTATAGCACAGTCAATAAAGGTGACACATTTTGCTGATATGTGGTCACCTAACGCAATTGATTTCATTTTGAAAATGAAATGTATAGTAGATTCTTTGACCTATTTTACAGGTCTAACCTAACTTCAATGGATGGTTTGATACATTAACAGTGACTACCTCAAAGCTTCAATCCCTCAATTATAAGAACCAGTCACGCATCAGATAACCCATATTCTCATACCCCACGTGGAAATCAAACAAACGTCTTCCACAATACCCTTTATACATCATTTATCAATAACCGCACATATTGTTATCATTTATCACTCACAAATAAGTTAAAATAACTGTTGCGTTTACAAAGAAACGATTCATACCATAAAATGACGTCACTTGCTATTGATTCTTACAATGAAATCATTTCATTTGATATCTTTAGTCAATGGTAGGTGAAGGATTGTTTGTTCTTCTGCAAACAATCTTTATGTACTGTGTGTGTTACAGCGATTATTTTTTTTCTTGATATATAGATGTTTAGACAGCGATATTGTTATGTACATAAATAGGGACAATGTAGAGGTAGGTCGGTATATGTGTCGCAGGTTTTTCATTAATCAAAAACATAGGTTTTCAATCAAACAACGGATGATGTTAAAATAACAACACGATTTTATAATTTCCCTAAACAAATCTAGTGTTTTGATCAAATCCCTAAACTGGTTCAGTGAAATGACAAAAATTTCAGAACTACTTCTGGGTGGTTTAAAAAAAAATAACCACGAAGGGGATGACTTCTAACCTAACTTGTCCGAGTAGGGGTGCCCAGTGTGTACGAAACGGGGACTGCCAAATAAAAATGTCGTAAAAACGATAGGGGGCACCCCGACTCGGACAGGTTAGGTTAGACGGGGATTCGTGGTTATTTTTTTTTAAACCACCCAGAAGTCGTTCTGAAATTTTTGTCATTTCACTGAACCAGTTTAGGGATTTGATCAAAACACTAGATTTAATTAGGGAAATTATAAAATCGTGTTTTTATTTTAACATCATCCGTCGACATTTTCTGATGATGTTAAAATAAACATCAACCGTCGTTGTTACTTAATTTGATTAAAAACCTACGACATAATTATGTATCGGGAACGCGGGATGGGCACACGAAACGCAAAGGTATGTGAAGGATCATGGTGGTTTTTAGTCAGTAAAAGTCTGACAGTCCCATTCGTTCCACTCTGAGGATACATGGGAAAAAGGGAAGAACAATGAGCATTACAAATTACGAATATAACTATTCTTAAAATGTTATTATAGCTGACCATATAGGTTTTTTTTTTAACGTGGAATAATCATCAAATGAGTCCTCCCACTTAGGGCGGGACGGGAGGGACTGTCAGACTCGAACTGACTAAAATCTATGGTGATCCTTCCATAGCCCTTTACGTTCCAAGGTAAAGATTATTTGATGAGACAATATTCCGTGATCCCGGCAGGCTTTTGCTTTCTATGGTAATTATTATATATAATAATTTCCTGTACAAAACTTCTTTATTTTATAACAATCAACACGACATCTACGTTTCCTTAAAGGTTCAGTCTGGACGGAAAGGTTAAGTCTAAGACAATAGACTTATCCACAGACAAAACAGACCTCGGCAAGAGTTGCTACCATCTGTGGGCTCACTCTGTGGCCGCGCACTTTTTTATTAAATTAATGCTGTTACACTTCAGTTACATTTCACGAAATCACACCCACAGAAACGATATTAAAGATGTTTCGAATTAAAAACTGACTTTAATATATACTGTCAAACTTTTATAATATTTGAAGATCACCCCTATTGTATAATACCTACTAAGAGCCGTAGTACAATGAGCGTTTAAATAAGATATACGTAATAAATGAATCCTGACGTGAAGCGTGCGCCCGGCCTTACGCCCCGCTACTAAATTCAACCCTTACAAATTAATTCTAACTGTTCGAATTTATATAGAAATGTTAATACGACTCGCTGTAATAATGGGGATGATCGTTTTCTAATTCATATATACGAATCAAAATATTATGTGAGTGTTGTACCTATGTATAGTCAGAATTTTCTTGAAGTAAATGATAGCTGTTTTCAAGTCGTTTATTTTATGTTTTTTAATGGACGTGCTGGTTTTGCTAAACCGGTAAAAAAAGAAGAAAAGTAAACTGAAAAAAATAAAACGAGACTTTCTACTGTTCTTAAACAGTAAAAAAAAAACGGTTCCGGGAACTTATTTATACGTTAAAATAATTGATTACGGACAGTGCACTGAAATGGGCAAAAACAGTAAAGAGCTAAACAGTTATTTCAACTGTATGAACATTAAAGTCTATACTGAAACAAACAGTTCCTTGTAAGTAACCGACAGTAAAATGTACTGTTATAACTCAACTGTTTTTTTTTCAGTTAATTTTACTGCTTTGGACAATAGGCTCTATTTTTACTGTCCAAAACGGTGAATATTACCGGAAAATCGGTTGGTATTGCTGATTTTTTTTTTCAGTGTATTATGGATGTCATTGATTCCGCGAAACAAGACGTTCCCTCCAGATTTATGACATTTTAAATCTTTTATCTCTAAAAATAAAACTAGATGGCTAATTTTACACTAAAAACATCGAAATTCTAGTAGCTTTGTGTATCAGTGACGATCAATTCAAAGGTTGGTCTATAGTTAGATAGATTTAGACCAATAGGATGCGTCCGTTCCTGATATAGCGAATTTCACGATAATATAAACGATGATATTCGTGGTTATGTGTCCACAACATCATTTTTTCAATCAAAATTAAATAACCCTTTGTTTCTTTATTCCCTTACAAAAGCAAAACACAAACTAAAATTCCCAGTAGACAATTAAACCCGTTTTAGCAACAACAGCTCTATATTCTCCGTTCCCGAGTTAGACTGGAGGCATAAGCTCATTTTTATGGTCCTGCCGGCCCCCGATAACGCGCCCCCAACAATGCAAGATATTATTACAATGAATAACAGATAATTGTCGCCTCTCACCAACCTCTATGGATAGATTAAATTGATTTGTTGCTTATTTGTGATGCGTAGTTGGGTTTTTGGAAAGGGTTGATTTTTTTTTTGATGCGGTGATCCATGGACCAGTTTTGGAGATGTTTGAAACTGTATTATATTTCGTTCATTGTGAAACTTTTAGATTAATTTCATGATAATGAAGTCACCGAATCTGCCTAGCGTTTGCCCAACTATATTGGGGTCGGCTTCCAGTCGAACCAGATGCAGTTAGATATCAGTATTTTACATGGAGCGACTGAATTATTGGAACCAATAATTGGATAATACGATACCCCATGGTAAGACTGGTTGTCAGACATTCAGAGCTTCTGACTAATAGTAGGTACCTAACGACTGTCAAAGATCTACAATGAATTCACTGAAAGTTAAACTAAGTATTTTAGTAAAAATTAATAAACATTTACAGATAGAAAAAGTCAGAAAAAGGGTAGTGGACACACCAACCGCTTGACTTACTTTTTATTAAGACCTGGGGCCTTACCACGAGCTCTTAACGCGATCCAGTTTAGGTTGTGGGAAAGAGACAGAGCTATACAAGTCGTCTAACGCCATCTCGTTCCCTGAGCGTAAACTGGATCGCGTTAAGAGCTCGTGGTAGGCCACCTGTTATCCCTCCATAGATTTCGTCAATCGTACGATTTCACAACACTAAAAATCAAATTTTACAGTTAATTTAATTTTCATGTTTTCATACCTACAATGAAGTGTAGATCTGAAAACGAATCGCTCGTACGAATTTACGTATGTCGTGCAGCGGCGCGGTAAGTACGTTGCTATATATTTCTAACTGACTTACGCGACTGGTATATCAGCGTACGTGGAATTTTGGCCTTACAATCGTCAGTAGGTAATATCTGATCCTGTTGGATTTCCGTCCCACAGGATTAATAGAGTAAGAAGGAGAGAGAACGTCTGTGCCTGCGCAGACTGTTGTGCTGCGAAAACTAGAAATTAATTAACTATCTCAGCCGCAATCTTGCGATCGAATTTGCATATCCGATTCATAAAGATATGTAATCAGAAGCATCCGTCAAAGAAAACAGATCAGAGGCCTTACCACGAGCTCTTAACCCGATCCAGTTTAGGCTGTGGGAAGGAGACAGAGCTATACAAGTCGTCTAGCGCCATCTCTTTCCCACAGCCTAAACTGGATCGCGTTAAGAGTTCATGGTAGGTGGAGGTAGGGATTGACATGACATAGAATATTTATGTCCAGTGATAATCTCCCGCGCCGATGACTAATTTTAATGATTGGTCACTTAATTGGATAATTTTAAGTAACGTACAAAAAAAAAAAAACACCTACGTCCCGATAAGATCCTGTTACTTATGCTATGTATTTTTATCTCATAGGTATTATGCGATTCAAGAGGGTGCGGTTCATAACAACTTGTTCAGATTATGATAGTACGAGTACAACAGTAAGCAATACATTCTGATTCACCATAGAAATCTTAACATTTTAACTGAATATTTTCAACTCAATTTTACAGAAAAGGAAGTTATCTGTTTTTCACTGCAATGCCGTAGAGGAATTTTTCAATTTATTTGATATTTAATCGATTTATTTTAGTTCTATTTAATTTTTATATGTTGTGATGTTGAAAAAAATGATATTTAGTAACCTCAATATAATTTTTAAATACCTATCTATAGATACGTATGGGTTTGGTGAAAAAAAATAAGTTTCAATTCGAAGTATGTGAAAATCCTAATGCGGTTCACATAATACATCTACTTACCAAGTTTCAATAGGATAGCTCTTATACTTTCGACAAAAAGTAGCTGTGACATACGGACGGACAGACAGACAGACAGACTGACTGACAGACAGACAGAATCTATAAGTAGCCGTATCCAAATGGCAAAAACGGAACCCTAAAAACTAGCCAAAGTCTCGATAGAGCTGCTTATTTATCTCTAAAAAGTAATGAAATCTAGACAAAGTCGTGCCAAGTCTAAGGTTTCTTACTGCGAAAATGTTAGAAAATGTCGACGGAGCACCGCTTCGCGGTGCTCCTACTTCTGGTCTCCGTCGGTTTAAAACCTGACCTGTCCGAGTCGGGGTGCCCCCAATCGTTTCTACATTTTTATTTGTCAGTCCCCGTTTCGTACCACGGGGCACCCCGACTCGGACAGGTTAGGTTAAACCACCCAGAACACATTCACTTCGACATTTTCTGAAAATTTTGTCATTTCAATGAACCAGTTTAGGGATTTGATCAAAACACTAGATTTGTTTAGGAAAATGATAAAATCGTGTTGTTATTTTAACATCATCCGGTGTTTGATCAAAAACCAAATTTTATCAAAAACCTACGACATATATTTCTTTATTGGATTTTAAGTATGTGATTATAGCTTACTGGATGACGAAAATTACTGCGTTCTGGTCTTATCTAGAGGTTCTCAAATAGGGGCCTGAAAATGCGGCGAAATGGTTCCAGTAAAGGATGATACGGCAGTGTTTGCTTTGCGCTCGACTTTGGCGGGGGCACTGCCGTGCCCCCCGATAATATGGACACAATCGCTGAGACCCCAAACTAAAACTGAACTGTTTGAATAAATTTAATAATTGGTAAATGTAAGTTAAATATGGTTAAATATAATTTAATTGTTGTTCGAACAGAAACTTAAAAAACAAAAAACAGTGTAACACTACCCCTAATTTAAAGAAAAAAAGCAAAGCCTACTTTTTTATCAAATTAGTCCGAGATAAGAGCAACAAACATCCGGCGGCACCGTTCTGTTTACATATTTAATTGTGTCGCTAAATGGCGTGTGTTTTTATACAATACATAATAAGGATCAACTTTATTTAAGTGATGATAGTCCTGCTTCTTATGTAGACTCTGCGGTTCCAATCTGTTTGTGTGTGTTATTTTAAATGTTTGTTAAAGCATTCACGATACAGGGTACGTAGGATACAGAAAAAAATCTTAGTGTGAGATAATAATCGGGCAGCGAGTAATGACGGGCGGCGAGTAATGGGCAACTCGCCGACCATGGACCATGCCCGGTTCGACGGCGCGTTGTGTTCCACACGCTCCTCAAAGAGCGTCAGCAAGATGACGGGGCCCCCCTCTAGAGGGCCAAAGCCTGCCGGGGTTGCGGGACTTATTCCATTACCGTGACCCTGGAACGTAAAGGGCCAATGAAGGACACCGTCTGATAGTCTGATAGTCCCTCCCGCCCTGCCCTGGGCAGGAGGACTCATTTGATGATTTTACCACGATAAAAAAAAAATTGTGTGAGGTAATGTTTAAAAAGAGAATAATGTTAATTGATTTGCGATAAATCAAGAAATAGGGTCATACTTCCGATGTAACCACAGATCATCTAACGCCGGTGATCATGTTTTGCAGTGTGAGGTAACTGGGCAGAACAGGGAACCTGAATAAGAATCCTGGAGGTCTAAAAAATAAATCGTAAAAAAAATACTTAAATAAAAGTTCTATTACTCAAGCAATAGATACTCGTAGATTCTATTTCTCAAGCACTATAATAATAATAATTTCATCGCAATTCATATACTGACTCTATCACCAAATCAATCACCTAGATATACTCTTAAACCAGTAATTATATGTCTGCTTTAGTAAAGAGCGATAAATCGATAATCAAATAAATAAAGTCACTGCTTCATTGGTATTGGTTTAGGTTATTAAGGAATGCCATAAAGGCTCCATTCACCATTTTGTCTTAAAAAAAGGGTTAAATTGAATTGATTGCCACACAATAATGACTGCTGATTTATCGAAGGATCTAATCCTTCTATGCAGAATTATTTTGATGACTAGGTCATAAGAGCGGAGTTTCTAATAACGAATGCATCTTTAAGTGGCGGTGCAATGACTGTAAATTTGTCTTTTATTAGAAGATCTACCTCAGCTCCTACGAAGCTACTTACCAATAAATCTTCACGGAATAAAAAAAGGTAGTGAATTAAATAAAATTTCTTAATTCTAAAACAATTAAAAGCGCAGTGTCAGCCATCAGGAGAAATGGTATAACTAAACAAATACAGCTTTTTGTTCCACAGATAACGCAATACAGGTGTGTGGCTTTTGTCTCATGTTTGCTCAAAGATATGAAATTAAAAAAAGATAATGAACGAGACTCGAAATTAAATACTTTTGACTTGTACTGTTTGTTTAACAAATGAAAGGTTAGCTGTGTGTGGTGCGTTCCTTAGTTTAATTATCTTAGTGTTTTTTTTGTGAATGTTAAAACAGTCGTTTGGGTTGGTGACAAATATTTGATTTGTATTTATTAGTGATGAGATAAGGGACAGAGTGAGATTTAAGAAAAGTGCTTAAATAGTTAACAATCTTAACCAAATAAAATGTATGTTTTGGTCCTTATAAGGTCTCTTAAAAAGTTTGCCTAATAACGCATAAAGTAATAGAACCCACTTTATCTACTCCACTGTATTAATAATACCTTTCATCACTTCAAGTGATGAGCTGAAAGTTACTGATATTTTAGATTTTATTTCACACTCATCACGCCGTTTGTCAATATTTCTAACATACTTTGTTGTTTAAAAAAAGAAATCCAATTGCGATAGAAGAAGATAAACAAAATATATTTACATTTTTAAATCAAATAGAATGGAAATAAATAATAGGTTGATAATTTTCAAAGAAACTGAATGTGGGTTTTGCATTTTTTATGCCCGATCAAACTTTTACTCTAACTTTTTTTTGAGAAACAAATGTTGTGTCGTTGAACTATTGTGACTTACCTCAATCTCTTGGCTTCATCAATGAAGGGCCGCTTCTCCATCTCAGTCAGCAGCTTCCACTCTGCCCCCAGCCTCTTGGAGATCTCCGAGTTGTGCATCTTTGGGTTGTCTTGCGCCATCTTACGTCTTTGACCCCGTGACCACACCATGAAGGCATTCATAGGCCTCTTTATGTGGTCATTGGGTTGTTTACCCAGAGACATTGTTAGATCAATTTTGACGGATTTTTAATAACAACTTTGCAAAAAATCAATTATCGCCACACCGAAACTCCGCGCGCATTATTTTTCAAACTAGACTTGATACAGTTTAGTATAAGACTTTTTGTTTATAATTTTATGCGTTTTAAAAATATCGCAAACCGATTAATTCCCGCGCGCGTTGTGAAAAGCTCGTCGAAAGCTCAATGCGGCGCTTTTCTTGCTAGTGTCATGTTAACGGCGAACTCTGCCTTGTCCCCCCTCGGGTTTCCCCCCTCTAAAGTGACTGGCCAATGATGGGAGGCCGTGGGCGGACGCTGGGCGCTGATTGGCTGAGGAATCGTTTGTCTCGCGCGCTTCAACAGGTAGCCGCCGCGTTCGTGTTTGCATGTTTATTAGCAAGATTAAATTTCTTTTTAAACCACAATCTTGGGGCAAAAAGAACGCGGCTGTTCGCAATCGAATGCTGATTCGATTGGGAGAGTGCGACCGGTGCGCGGTGATTTGCACAAATTAATTGTTGACATTAGACCGAGTTCACACTATGTTGAAGAAAAAATGTTAATTCTTGGGTTGTTGATGTTGATTTGTTGGAGATTGGATTTGAATTGGATGAAATTAAATGTCTAAATTTAAGTATTGGTGTTTTTTTATTTATCTGTTTATTTGTTAGTAGATACTGTGCCACGAATGCAATGGTTGTGATTTATATGACATTGATAAAAACTCATCAATCGATTCATATAATGTTTTGTCTCAAACACATTTTTTTTTACTAAACATAATTATTCTTAGAATTACATTAGAATATTTTGAATTTCTCTTATTTAGAGAGCTCGTAAAAAAGATAGTTTTTTTGCTTTCTTTTGATTTTGGATAAAAAAGTTTGAGTAAAAAAAAATTTTTCTCGACTGTAAGATGTTACGTACTACTTATTATGGACTATTTTGAAATAATATTGAATCATATATTCCAATATTATAAATGCGAAAGTGAAGTGTTTTTGAAAATTAAATTAAATTATTATTACATTACGAATCAAATTGAATTATTTTGACCAATAAATAGCGGTTTTGGGTACATTCTTCTACCTTAATAAATAAACAATACGAAATTGTTACTCACTTGATAATAATTGCTAAAGTAAGAAACTTATGTTGTTTCAACTTAAAGTTTCATTTTCGGTACAGAGTTATCTAATCAAGTGAGTCCTTAATTATTATATGAAATGCTATCAAAACCTTTTAGGATTAAGCATTCCTTAAAATAAGTACTTTCAAAGTTTTAGCTACATACCAACAGCATACAGGAAATTAATTAAGTATTTTATTTAGATTTTTTTTTATTTCTTATCCTGTTGCCCAGCCAGCCTGTCAGTCATAATAAAAAAATATTAGAAATTGAATTGTTTCAACAGTTGAAAATAATTATTAATATTTTGTCAAAGTAGGTACTTAATTTTTTTTTTTGAAATTTTGCAAACATATTGCTACTTGAAATCTTTTATTCCACTATGCAAAAACAAACTCGACCTATGAATATTTGTTGTGAATAGTTGTTTGAATATTAAACTCGAACCATAATATTTTCCCTCCACATTCAAAACCTGACAAACACATGACAATATAGACACGTTCCATACACTCACCATACGCAGACGGTATCCAATTTGCATGAGACAAGCCGCGGGCACAAACAATTCCTGCCTGAATGCGGACTAATGGTCACCTCTGTTCATAATTGTGGGCATACGGACGTGTCCCTCAAACTATCTGGCTGCGTGGTGACTCTAGTGCGGGTTTGTTCATGGCTGAATATGGAAATATTTTGGTGAAAAGGTGTTTGGAGAAATGGGACTTTGTTTGTTTTGATAGTATTATATATGGACACGTTTATGGACACAAGAATTTGAATTGTCGTTGTTCGAAAGTTTCTTACTTTTTGATAAGTATCAGTTTTTTTTTAATGTTAGGACTCAGTACAGTTCTGATAAAAAGTCTTGTCTTATTTGTGGTTTGCGATTCTTCACTTTTTAGGGTTCCGTAGCCAAATGGAAAAAACGGAACCCTAACAGATTCGTCATGTCTGTCTGTCTGTCCGTATCTCACAGCCACTTTTTGTCGAAAGTATAATAGCTATCCTGTTGAAACTTGGTAGGTGTATTATGTGAACCGCATTAGGATTTTTACACTAAAATAAAAACAAAACAAATTTTGGGGGTGCCCCCCATACTTAGAATTGAAACTCAATTTTTTTTCACCAAACCCATTCGTTTGGGGTATCTATGGATAGGCCTTTAAAAATTATATTGAGGTTACTATTATAATTTTTTTATAAACTGAACAGTTTGCACGAGAGACACTTCCAAAGTGGTAAAATGTGTCCCCTCCTGTAACTTCTAAAATAAGAGAAGGATAAAACTATTAAAAATGTATAATGTAGACCTCAACAAAAACTTCCAACGAAAATAAGTTTGGATGATATACAGTTAGCAGTTTTTGAGATATAGTACATTTTCAAAAACCGCAAATATAACTTTGCCATTCATACAAACACTATGAAAAACAAAGTTACTTTTATTGTTTGTGTATATTACTTACTAATCTCAATATAATTATATCCCTAATCTATGCTTGCTACTACGGAACCCTTTATGGGCGAGTCCAACTCGCACTTGGCCGGTTTTTTCTGGTGGAATATCACCAAATGAGGTGATGTTCCACCTCCTACACAGGGTAGAACGGATGGCACTGTTAGACTCTGAACTGACTAAAAACCACACTGTTCTATCAGTTCCCTTGGCGTTCTAGTGTCTGTTTAGATATTACAGCGACCCCGGATTCCTTAGTAGGTACTTAAATATAGTTTTTGGAGTTGTTACTCTCAAGTGTTATTTTTTTTTAATAAATCGTACTGAAGTGACCCTTGTCCATAGCATTTGCGAAAGAGCTAGTATTATTATATCCAGTTTCTACTACAGTATAATGTAGAAATTGCTAAGATAAAATACTCATGGTATTCAGCTAGATCTGGTTCGTCTGGAAGCCGACTACAACTTGCCCATTCTTCTTCATACAAATCTACCCGTTTGCCAGTGGGTGTAGAATCATCCCACCCCATCCCATTTCCATTAATTTTAACATTCGACGTTAAAAAGTGCCTCTGATGATGAAATGATCTTGATGGCCTACATAATTGAAATAAATTATTTGACTTTGACATAGTTGGGAAAAAGATAGGCAGATGATACCGCATCGATACAAATAAATTAAGATAAAAAAAAACTATAAATTAAATATTTTACCAACCCATAATGTACCACATTTTTCTCATCACCATCACTATAAAAATATCGCATGAATCTGATATAATTTGACACAGAATGTCATTATGTCGGCGCGGCGTTTGATTGGCGAGCGCACGTGAAATTGAAACAGAGCGTCCGGCATGATTCGGTTACCGGCAGGTCACTGTACAGGTGGATACAGGTGCTGAAATATTTCAGGGAAAAAAGTTAAACGTGGGAATTATTTCAGGAGCTAATTAAAGTCGAAGAATTCGCCATTGGTACGTGGTGGACATCCCACCCTTACGTACAAAGCATTTTGCCAATATTTTAGTTGTGCGCACAGCTAAGAAGTGGAATTGTCTGCCGTAGTCTGTAATTCCTGATAGCTTCAACCTTTGGGGTCTTTTTAAGTTCAGAGTGAATAGATGAAAACCGAATGTCTTCTCGGAAGTTACCGCCATAACTGCGACACTGTTCTTGCTTGCAATCCAAAATTAGCTTTAATGTAAATTGTCAACTTATAATACCTATGTGATGCCAGTGCCACTGGTTCTAATACCTGAACTTTAAAAGGACATTACCAGAAAAAAGAAGAAGTGAAAGGAGCGAATTGTGTTGTTAGGCTTTCGTTATTTCTAATGATGCCTTCTCATGCACAAGGTTGCGAGTTCAAACCCGGGCAAGTACCAATGTGTCTTTTTCAATTCATAACATGTAATTTTTTTTTCTTGGCTGTTGTATAACACTGATATCGGTGAAGGAAAACATCTTGAGGAAACCTGGACTTATATAATCAAAATATAAGTTCAAAGCCATGTCAGAGGCCTGTGAAGTTCTAAGAGGCGTCTTAACTAACTCTGACACCGAGGTCGGCTGTATCCTCACACCAAAATCAACGAAAGAAGATGTTGGTAGATGGGAAACTCATGATTTTATTCTATCAGAAAAATATCGTTTTCTAAGTATTTTGGCCACACGTGTACAGTAAACAATCCGGGTTCCCGGCCACAATATCGCGTTATGTACCGTTTTGCCGCCTCACTGCGCCGGCCTCAGGCTATAGACGACCATCTACCTACCTCCTACCTCTGTTCTCTACAATACTGTTGTTTCATGCGGTTTTTTAAGAGGATGATTTTGTTTATGATGGTGTTTTAGCCATTTTAACGTCATTTTGAACAGTGAGCTGATTTTTGTGTTAGCTGGACAGCTTCTTCATTTCGTAGTAGTTTGAAGGCTAGAGAAGATATAACATTTTGTACGTGTAAGTGTTTAGAGTTTTAATATACTAATCTCTGTTTTTAGGGTTTCGTAGCCAAATGGCAAAAACGGAACCCTTACAGATTCGTCATGTCTGTCTGTCTGTCCGTCCGTATGTCACAGCTACTTTTTGTCGAAAGTATAAGAGCTATACTGTTGAAACTTGGTAGGTAGATGTATTATGTGAACCGCATTAGGATTTTCACACAAAAATAAAAACAAAACAAATTTTGGGGGTGCCCCCATACTTAGAATTGAAACTCATTTTTTTTTACCAAACCCGTACCTACTTGTGGGGTATCTATGGATAGGTCTTTAAAAATTATATTGAGGTTACTTATATAATTTTTTTCTAAACCGAACAGTTTGCATGAGAGACACTTCCAAAGTGGTAAAATATGTGTCCCCCCCGTAACTTCTAAAATAAGAGAATGATAAAACTAAAAAAAATATATAATGTAGACCTCAACAAAAACTTCGAGTTTTGAGTTTTCTTCGGTTGTTCGTAATAGGCTCTCCCCTATTACATAGGATTTTAATGTAACTGGCGAAATATCAGCTATCAGTAAAGTTATAAAAAAATATAATTATTCTTCAGTCATAAATTGATAGAGAAGCCAGGGTGGCTATGATGCACTCGAAAAATTATCTACATTAATATTATAAAGAGGAAAGATTTGATTATTTGTTTGTTTGCTCCGAAACTACTGTACCGATTTCAAAAAAAAATTCACCAGTTAAAAGCTGCTTTGGTCCTGAGTGACATAGCCATCAGTTTGTTTTTAGTAAAGTAAGAGTGGGGTTGGCTAGCCCACTACACCCGAATCCGAGTACGTCATTTTGTAGAACTCTGCCAATTACTACTAGTCCGCCAGCAACATTTCCAATATCCCAATGAGTAATCAGGGTAATTAGCAAACATTTCCCAGCCCACAAATCAAGTTTATCGACGAACATCTGTGTCGAGGCAACATGGCGGCCTCTATCGATATCAAATCGTTTGACGCAGCGGCGCGCACATCACTACGTGGCAATTTTGTTACGACACCCGCGCATCACTATTTTGGTGTTGAAAACATTGCTTGCATTTTCACGTAGATTTGGTTAACGTCAAAGGTATAAGGTATATCAAAGGTGTAAGCTATTTCTTATAATTTTCTGGAGGCTGGAGTCCTCACATTTAAGGAACCACAGGATTGTTCGGTTAATACATTAATTTTTCATAGAAAATACTCAAACTATAAATAACTAAATATTTTAGAGTAGGCAGAAAACTTCAGATTACTTTTTTCTTGAGTATAAGAACATATTTTATTATACACTTTGAATTAAAATTTAAAACTATCGTATGGGGTATCTACTATCCTATAGGGTAGAAACCACAACAACAATTACTCTAACGAATGTTTTAAAAAATGAAAACCAGAATAATACGGCTTGTGTACCTGCATAATGCATATTATATAGAAAAACTAGCTGACCCGGCAAACGTTGTTTTGCCATATAAATAATTAAAAAAACAAACTACTACACTACTACTACTACTAACATTTAGGGGGATGAAAAATAGATGTTTGCCGATTCTCATAGATACCGGATAAGCACAAAAAATTTCATCAAAATCGGTCAAGCCGTTTCAGAGGAGTATGGCAACGAAAACTGTGACACGAGAATTTTATATGTTAGATATTGTGCGGTTAAATAAAAATGTACATATTAGAAAGTTTGCACATGTTATCACATCCAAAGAACTCGGAAATAAGTTATAATAATACTAAACAAACTTAGAAATAAATTAGGAATATAACACCTAAAAACCCCTAAAAATACTAAGTAATTACAGTCTCCGTGACAATGAATCTACTCATTCTAACCTACCCAAAGAAAGGGCACACCACAACGTAAACAATAACTGAATACCCTTCATGTCCGGCCGTGGGCCACTGTGGGTCACGTGGGGTCACCGTTATTGTGTCCCGGGGCTAAGTCGTACGTGTCCTGGGCCGCGATTGACGCTAGATTGTGTTATTGTGGCAGTGTGGAAAGGGCTTAATTGCTTTGTATAAGATAGAAGCTTTAGGGACATTGTTGAGGAGTAATAAAGATGTTTGTGGTCTTTTTTTATACATTTAAAAATTACAATTATGTTTTATCTTAACTTCTTACATCATACTTCGCTTAAATAGTAATCGTTATAATTCTATAGGAAAGGCATCAACGAAATAAGCTTATCGTTTTTTTTAACGAAATATTCAACAAGTCTACCAGCCGGGTCAAGTTGGCCTATCTCTAGGACTTGTAGAAAAATATACCATTATTGGTAAAGTAACAACACAGTTCGGAAAATAACATCGTCGGGTGTGAAATTACGTAGCACAGTGGCTACGAAAACTCGTAGCAATACTGTAGCGAGCGTAGCCTCGTAGCTCGTAGCATCGTAGAACAAAACAATACTAATTAATCACTTCGTAACAGTGATCACAGTTTAGTTGTGTATATTATTACATAAACTTTGTAAATGTTCTTTAATTAAAAATAATCGCATGATAATAACATTAGTAAGCTCAGTATAGTCCAACGACGAGAGGGCTATGCTCGGAGTCTCTCTGCGCGATCGACTCAGAAATGAGGAGATTCGTAGATGAACCAAAGTTACCGACATAGCCCAACGAATTAGCAAGTTGAAATGGCAGTGGGCAGGCAATATAGTACGCAGAACTGATGGCCGATGGGGCTGTAAGGTTCTCGAATGGAGACCACGCACCGGCAAGCGCAGCGTAGGACGTCCACCCACTAGGTGGGCAGACGATCTTATGAAGGCCACAGGATCACGCTGGATGCAGGCCGCTTACAACCGGTCCTATTGGAAGTCTAAAGGGGAGGCCTATATTCAGCAGTGGACGTCTTACGGCTGATATGATGATGATGATGAATAACACTAAAAGTAAAAGAACAATAAATCGATAACAAATTAGTGAAAAATAATTTGCACAACAGTACTTTTTAGCTACTCATAATTTTTAAGTGACAGTTGAGAAACGGAGGTCGTTTTCAACCTTATCGTAGTCTCATTCTACTAACTGCATTCAATGTGATTTGTTTAATAACCTAACATTCGTCCAAATTCCTATAGAAGTTAATATGTTATGCTACAAAGTGTTATGTAAAAATGAGTATTGTGTGAAGTGGATCGCGCTCAGTATTGAGCGGCGAGGAAATAAAAATATCGCATCAATAGCGACATAAAAGGGACTTCTGTTGTGGTCGCACATGAGATGACGACCCGGGGATATAGGAATAATGTTGTACCACAATTTCTGCACTTTAGTATAAGATGTTTTACTGACTGTACCTACTCGATTTTCAGTATGGATACTGAACAAAATGCATACATTTTAATCGAGCTCAGAACAGGGTCAATATTTTTTAAATATCGACCCTAAGACGAATGTTTTATCGAGTGTTTTATCATTTTGCGTTTTCACTTTTTTCAATCGTTTAAGTTAACTAGTTTAAGCTTTACGTATGTAAAAATAATGTAATTAATTATCTTTTGCACTTCTTTTCCAATTTTGACAGTGTCAGATTTCATAGACGGTATTTGCGACGCCATTTTCTCATATGGGGGGCCCCATATGAGAAAATGGCGTCGCAAATACCGTCTTTTACCAAAATACATATTACTCTAAAATCAAACCATATTTTATCGTTCTGTAAACGTCAATGTACTAACTGATATATTTCCCATCTATCAGGTATCAAAATAAAGCGAAAATCGAAACAGTGTATTTGTTATTCACCTCGAAAAATACAAGGCCCGGATTACAAGAATCAAATGAATATTCAAACAAAATCCAAAGAACAACTAACTACCTAAATATAATCATTATATGCACAATAATCACTTTTCTAATAAAAAAACAGCATTTACTTCAGATAAATCTGTAAAAAACAAAAAATAAAACACGGTGACACACTTCATGCACTCAGAAAAACCACGAAATGTCAATGACGAAAAAAAAAAACCAACCATAGATTATGTTATATTTTGCGTTCACGAGTTAGCAAATTTATCAAAGGACGTAAGTAACCAAACTTCTTCATACTAAAGTAGTCTGTAAACACAAGAAATAAGGTGTAAACCCAAGGGGCAGCTTCGCGGCAGCCGGCTGCCGCTTGGGATTTGACGGAATGGCGCGGTTCGTAGGCGCGACAGCCGGCTGTCGCTCAGGGGTTAAAAGGCATTTCTTTCTATTAATTCATTATTATTTTTAGCGTTTCAATGGCAATCTAAACTGATTTTGCATTTTCTATAGCGTCCTCTAATAATGTAAAACAACTGGTGGCCTACCATGACGCCTTAAAGCGAGACTAGTTTCCACTGTGGGAATGAGATGGCGCTAGACGACTTCTATAGCTCTATTTCCCACTGCAGAGCTAGCGATGGTAGGCCCCCTGGAATCGATATCAAAATAATGTAAAAAAAATACCATTGGCACTCGAGACTGCTGCGGTGAAGCTATTGCATAACATTTATTTTTATTTTAAAAAGAATAAAATCGCCTACCGCGTATATTTAACAAGAATATAATTTATTTAAAATGTTTGTGGTGCACTACTGTAATAAAGAACTTCTTTGTTGTAGGAGAATTTTATAAGTATGGTTTCATTGTGAAAACTCCTTTTGTAGCTGGCCGTTTAGAATCAGTAATAAAAAGTAAATTGTTTTTTATGACGGATATTTTTATGATTGCCGAAGTCTCCCGAACTGAAACGACGATGCGTGGTGTCAGGTTTTTTCCTTAGGTTTTTGGAAATTTTTTGAGCCCGCGATAAAAGCTATGCAATAGCTTAAAAACCAAAAGGTACCACTTCAGTTCTACCTTACTAACACATAAACCTTTTTCATTCACATAATATATATCCTCGGACTGATCCCGTGATATTCCTCCACATGTATACTCACACCCATTCTATTATACAGGGTGGAGGAATAACATTTCACTCCTTTCTATTCGACGCATTATTTATATTTGTTTGTTTGTCTGATCGTGCTGTGACTGTTGGCTTCCATTTCTCTTCATGTGAGATGTCTTGGCTTTTATGTGTTGAGGTCTTGTGTGTTGAGAATTTTTCTTTATGATAATGTGATTGTATGAGGGTGGAAGTATATAAGGTAATAGAAGGCTATGAAGTGGCAAGAAAAGTTATTGCTAATTGTAATTTTCCTATAGCTTGAGGATTCAAATGATTCATTTACTAACGTGCTTGCTGTACCAAATGAATTTGGAGCCGTCAAGTTTTTAATGACAATTAATTTCATTGATATTCGTATTATCATTAGAACTTTAAACGGGATAGTTTTCGTGTTAGTTTATTATTAAAATAATGTTTTGACCATACAACTATAATATAGGTGTTGCTTCGAAATTGTTTAGATATGAGTAACAACCTATATAAAATTGCCTTACGAAAAAGAAAACTTCATCAGGTATAAGTCAGAAATTTCCATTCATTCGTCGGAGATTAGATTTGAGCCAATAATCTCAAACTCAAAAGAAAGTCTAAGAGAAACAGTTATAAACACTTCATTGGGCGCCATCACATCAACAAAGCTCTTATTTAAAACGTCGGTCTGATCAATAGAGGCCCAAAGCTCACGGTCTTATCATTAGAGTCCACGAAAATTAAAAAAACACTTTGTGGACACTACACCAGCTTCTTCTCCCATCTTATCAGACATCGTCCACGAACTGACCGTTTATTGTCATTAGAGCCTTAAGTTCACCTCAAATGTCCTCCAGAGGAGACAGTTCTAGGCGTGCCGCCAATAAATCTATATATAACGTAAATAGATGCAGGCCCGCCGATCCGCACATAAAACTAAGGCTTAAAACTTGCAATAACAATAAGTTAAGACTAAAAGATTTCTTTAGAGTGTGCGATTTTAAAATGGGGTGCGACGATCAATCGTGTCGTCTACCTAAAATTCTCAGTCGGATAGGTAGGTAAGTTGTGACTGACTTTTATGACAGCTGTATGAGGAAACAACTCGGGATAGTAAACATTGTTTTCTTGTTCAAAACGGAGAAACGTATGTAATGGAAAAGATTTTTTTTATTTTTTTTCATGTTGGTATCTTGATACAGTTTAAAAGTGAGCACCGTTGCCGTGGCAAGAGCAAATCACTTACTGGGTAAGGCCGAAATGTTTAAATGTAACACTCGAACAACACAAAAAAAAAAGATAAAGGTGAAATTAAAAGAGTTTATAGCATCATAACATTTCTCGAGTGGTAATCGTTGTAAATAATTTATTATACTTCTAAGATGAGATCGGTGAAGCACTTACTAAGTAAAATAATGAAGCGTAAGTAGTTGAAAATTGAAATAACCCAATTTGACTGTGGCAAACTTCTAAAATGGCAGCGATAGGGCCCACAGATAAAAATATGATAATTATTAGTCAAAAAATAACTTTTTCAATCCGTATTTGGTCACGATGGGTGCTTGTTTGCACCCCAGCTTATCTTTGAAGGTGTAGAACTTAATTGCTGGATTTTGCCCACTGAAGTTTCCGCTTCATAAAAACACATGATTATATTTCCATTTGTATGATCAGGGTGTCATGCAACATAAACGGGATTCTTTACGTAACCTTTTTAAGCGCGACCAATTATATTAGCGGTTAAATAAAATTCTACGATGCATCCACACCGCCGGTAACATTTGTAGCTCAACGTTTCCAAATGTTACTCGGTAACATCAGCCAACAAAATGTTACTAAGTGTTGACGTGTTACTGTAAGTCGAGTAACGTTGCTCAACATTCGGTAACAATGTTACCCCCATTATCTAACAATGTTGCCGATTGTCGAGCAACGTTACTCGACATATAGTAACACGGCAACATTTGTTGTCGGATGTTACTGCGGTGTGGATGAGTAACAATCAACAAATAGTAACAAGGAGCCACAAAAGTTACCGAATGTTGCCGAATGTTACCGTGTTGCCTTTTGTTACTCCACAAATGTTACCGGCGGTGTGGATGCACCGCTATAGTTGTCAATAAACATGGGTAATTTATGATCAGATGAATAATTGTAGATGATTGCAGAGATACTGATGAGCAGATGTGGGTTGTGGGTTCGAACCCAGCCAGGCACATTACTTTGTGTGATTTATTTCATCACCACTGCTCTCAAAACGGTGAAAGAAAACATCGCGAGGAAACCGGCATGTACTAGAACCAAAAATTCGAAGACAAGTGACATCCACCAACCCGCACTAGGCCCGCGTGGTGGATAATGGCCCACTCCCTCTCACAGAGAGGAGGCCTGTGTCCCAGCAGTGGGAACATTTATAGAAGAAGAAGATACTTAGAGAAGTACGAATACAATTATAATTCCTTGCTTCATTTTTCAGATATGATTATAACAATGTAGTTTCCCTACTTGCTTGGTAACTTCGCACATATTTTAAAGATTTAAAAAATAATTTAGTGACGTATTTCCGGTCTGACCGCCTCTGTATTCACACTTTGACATTAGCTCATTCCTTTTTCGTGCGCGGTAACTATCGCACGCGCCCTTCAAGCAACATGCCCAAAAGAAGTGCGCAATCAAAAATTGATTACTACACTAACAAAATTCGAAAAATCGAAGAAAAACAAAGACATAGACGAAGAATAAAACCGATACAATTATCGTCAGAAGATGAAGGTAAGCAAAAGTGCATTAATTATTTAGTGATCTAAAAGTGACAAGTGAAATTATATGTTTTGTTAATGCTCTGGGATTGACTGCGAGTCAATAACTTTGTCATTTCTCAAAACAAAATTATAAAATATTGCATCGGGGTTGACTGCGAGTCTCCAACGATGACAAACCAGCACAAAAATACGTACAATCTAAAATAGATGTAACGTTAATGTGCGAAAAATTATTCAATTATTTTTTCACAATACCCTCAATTTGTTTATCTTCACAACCTTAATTACAAATCGTAATTTTAGGTAACGAAGATCATGAGATGACCTTGGGCAGCAATAATGAAACTTTTATGGAGCCAATATCCGTGCCACCCGATATATTGCCAGACGCGGAACCCGAATCGGGCGATAACTGTGAGCAGCGCGATGGTCAAGTGGAACCCTGCCCTCAAGAAGAAACCCACGGCAGCGTAGAACCCGAGTTAGATCCTGATCTACTGTCTGCACTCGGTGAATCCACGTCCGACTCGCCTGAATATGGCACCAGCATTCACGCCAATCTATCGCAATTGTGGCTTCCTTTACTAAGGAAGGGTATGCCTAAAGAAAACAAAGATAACCTACTAAAAGACTATCTTGTACCAGACAATTGTAAGCTCCTGCAAGCGCCAAAATTAAATGCCGAAATCGCAGCGGCGGTACCGGACATGGTTCGTAATCGTGACAAAACGCTTACAGCGTCTCAACAGCAGCTAGGCACTGGTATCAGCGCCATCAACAGAGGCATGGATCTGCTTCTCAAGAGCGATAACAAGGTTCAAGCTATGAAACATTTGAGCAATGGTTGCCGTTTACTCTGTGATTCGCATTACATGGCAACACAGGCTCGAGTGAAGTTAATCACTCCCAGTCTAGACAAAGCCTTTTTAAATATCATTAACGAGTCCGAACGAGACGAGTCACTGTTTGGCTCGTCCTTATCTGAGAAAATTAAAGCCGCCAAGGCTATCGAAAAGCAAGGCCTTTCCATAAAAAAGACTGCGAAGGTTTCAAAACCGCCTCAACAACCCAGTACTCGTCCGCCCTACCAGGGAAACTGGAACCCGCCTCCTCGATACCCGGCGAACAGGGGGGGGCGGGGTGCATACAGGAGGCCGACGACGGCAGGGAATCGCCGTCCGTACCCGTCGTCATCAGCTCAGCCGTCACAACGCCCGACGTCGCAGGACAAACCTCGGGCTCCTCCTCGATAATACAGGTACATGCGGGTAGACTTACCCACTTTTATGACCGATGGTTAAAAATAACCAACAATAATGTTATTCTGGATTGGTTAAAAAACGGCTATCCTATACCCTTTCATATGTCTGTAAGTCAGCCAATAATACCTAAAAATACCCTATCAAATACTGAGAAATCGGACATGATGGAAGCCATTAATAAATTAAAATCGTTAGGGGCTATCTCAGAGTGCAATGTCACTAAAGATCAATTTATATCTAAAATATTTCTAACTTCCAAATCTAATGGCGATAAACGCTTTATACTAAATTTAAAGCCCTTAAATAAACTAATCAAGAATGAACATTTTAAAATGGAGGATTACCGAACAGCATGCAAATTGATACCACGTGGTGGATACCTTGCCACTATTGACTTAAAAGATGCATATTTCCTTATATCCATTAGGCCCTCTGACCGTAAATACTTAAAATTCCAATTTCAGCCAAATAATTCGTTAAAAACTCTTACATATGGCTTTAATTGCATGCCGTTCGGTTTATCCGTAGCCCCACGAGTATTTACTAAGATTATGAAGGAAGTTATGAGCTACCTCAGACACCGCGGTTTTCAGTCAGTCTGTTATTTAGACGATATTTTATGTATTGGGAGCACTTATAAGAAGTGTTTTGATAACGTAAATGAAACACTGAGTCTACTCGAGTTTCTAGGATTTGTTATAAATTACGATAAAAGTTTGTTAAAACCACGACAATCCTGCAAGTACTTAGGATTTTGTTATGATACCAGAAGCCTTAGCATAGAATTGCCAGTCGATAAGCGACGTAACATTGCTGAGTTGGTTACTAAGTTTACAAAATTACAGCCGTGTTCCATTCGTGAATTAGCTCGTCTAATCGGTATACTAGTTGCCGCATGCCCAGCCGTTAAATACGCCTGGATGTATACTAAAACCTTAGAGCGGCAGAAGTTTTTAGCGTTAACTAAGCATAGTTTCGATTACGAAGTCAAAATTAAGCTTCCTAATATTATCCTAGAGGATTTGTGCTGGTGGTTGTCAAATATTGATACAACACGCAATTTTATGCGACAGTCAAACTTCGATATCGAAATCTATACCGATGCGTCGAGATCAGGTTGGGGTGCTGTCTGTAAGAAGGCTCAAGTAAATGGAAAATGGAAGTCATCAGAAAAGGTATACCATATTAATTACTTAGAGCTGATGGCAGCCTTTCTAGGGCTAAAGTCATTCACCAGCGATGTAACCAACTGTGCAATATTACTTCGCATGGACAACACTACTGCAATCAGTTACGTGAATCGTATGGGGGGTATTCAATACCCCCACTTAAATGAATTAACTAGATCCCTTTGGAAATGGTGTGAGCAACGCAACCTTTGGGTATATGCATCATACGTGAATACCAAAGAAAACCGGGCAGACGCCGCGTCTAGAATAGTTAATCCGGACACTGAATGGTCACTTTCCGATGAAGCATTCCAAGAAATCATAAAACATTTTGGCGAACCCGAAATAGACTTATTTGCATCTCGAGATAATGCGAAGTGTGCCAGTTTCATCTCCTGGCACCAAGACCCTGATGCAGCTTCCGTAGATGCATTCACGGTAGACTGGCATAACTATTACTTCTACGCTTTTCCACCCTTTTCACTAATACTAAAATGTCTTAGAAAAATTATCGATGACAATGCACACGGCATATTAATATACCCCAATTGGCCATCACAACCATGGTTTCCACTATTACAAGACCTTATAGTCTCCGACATTATTTATTTAAACCCCAATAAAAACCTTCTGCAATCTCATTTCAGGGAATACCACCCCCTCCACAAGAACCTTACCCTGGGTGTCGCGAGGCTCTCCGGCAGGCTTTCAGTCGACGGGGTGCCTGCGCAGACTCGGCCACACTGATGCTATCATCCCTTTCTAACAGTACAATTCAGCAATACAATACTTCACTTAAGCTTTGGTGGCAATATTGTACCGATAACCAGATTAATGTATTTGATCCTCCGAAATCGTCCTTACTCTCATTTCTAGCGTCACAATTTAATAACGGTTGCGCGTATGGTAGTCTAAATTCCCATCGTTCTGCTTTGTCAGCCTTTATAGGCAATAATATGGGTTCAGACGAATCTGTAAAACGCCTCCTTAAAGGTGCGTTTAAATTAAGACCTTTAAGACCCAAGTATTCTACTACTTGGAATCCCCAAATAGTGTTAAATTTTATTTCAACATGGTTCCCTAATAATACACTCTCACTCGAAAAAATCACAAAAAAACTTGTGATCCTATTAGCAATTTGTACAGCTCACAGGGTACAAACGCTTTCCTTAATTAAAATCGAAAACATATACTATTCTGATAGCGGCATAAAAATTGTCATAACTGACATCATTAAGACATCCGCACCTGGTAGAGACCAGCCGGTCTTATTCTTGCCATACTTCAGGGAAAATACGTGTATTTGCCCAGCTACAGTCCTCTCAGACTATATTTCTTTTACAAAAAACATAAGACCTGAGAGTACAAATACCTTGTTGTTAACGTACAAACGGCCACATAAACCTGCTACCACGCAAAGTATCAGCAGATGGATAAAACAAATACTGTCAGAAAGCGGCGTCGACATCAGCGTATTCGGTGCACACAGTACGCGGCACGCGTCCACTTCAGCCGCGAATCTGGCTGGGGTTAATATAGAAACCATCCGTAAAACGGCAGGATGGACTAGTTCATCTAACTCATTTGCTCGTTTCTATAATAGATGCATTATAAATGAAGATGAATTTGCTAGATCGGTATGCTTACCGTAAGAAGTCCTAATCTGACTAAATCTTAATATGACTATTTACTTAAATTGTTGTACAATTACAAATTACATTATCACACTATAGAGGATATTTCTTTAAGTTAATCATAAATTGTTATAAGGCTGAACTCTGATTGATAAATAAAACTATAATGTTATGAACCTTATTGTTTATTATTTCCTTCCAAAACTTTCTATCTCTTAACATCTACATTGTTATAATCATATCTGAAAAATGAAGCAAGGAATTATAATATATGATCAAACGAACTTGCAAGTGAAGTTCGATCATTATTATGATGAGTTGCTTCATTTGAAGATATGATCCCTCCCGCCCTGGCATTTGACAATCCCTTATTGAAAAGAAAGTTTTGTACATAACATAGCTTCTCTAAAAAATGAGCTAATGTCAAAGTGTGAATACAGAGGCGGTCAGACCGGAAATACGTCACTAAATTATTTTTTAAATCTTTAAAATATGTGCGAAGTTACCAAGCAAGTAGGGAAACTACACTGTTATAATCATATCTTCAAATGAAGCAACTCATCATAATAATGATCGAACTTCACTTGCAAGTTCGTTTGATCATATATTACATTTTTCAATAAAATTAAATGGTTTAATTTCGTATCGCAGTCGTGTCGTGTCTTCTAAATTGGTTTTCCCCGCCCGCCTTACGACAGTCGGGGCGTTCGCTTTTTGTATTTTCCATTATGGCGCCAACGGTCTTATTATCATAAATATGGCGTTAAATACTCCCCTTTATGTCGCGCCGTGATTTACAAAGTCTCCTCCTGTTGGCTACGGATTTATCTCGGTATTCTCAAGTGGCTATTTATTTCAGTTTGTTTCTGTGGTTGGACAATTTTGTTGCAATCATTTTTGACAATAAATTGTTGTTATTTTTTATATGTGTTTTATTTTTAGCTTGCTGTATTGCTATTTTATAACAGACAAAATCCAAATAATAAGCTGTTTTAATAGCAAGAAAGAAAAAAAAAACATTTATTTGGCAAAAAGAGACCACGATACACACAATATTTAAAATAAAAAAACACAAAAAAAAAGAAAGAACATAACTAAAACAAAAAAAAAAAACAAAGAAATGTTGTGTGTCGCACGACTGCGCCAAATAGGTCCAGTTCAGCAAAATGTCGAGCATTCAGTGCTCGACGCTGGTTTTCAACTGGACCTGTAATGGTGATGTGACGGACCTAATATTTTTGAAAGAAAAAAAAAGTTTCTTTGCATTTTCTTTCACAATTTTTAGGTCGTTTAAATCCTATATAATCATAATATTAAATACGCCAACTGAACAGGTCAACCTACTCCAATCTGTCACATTTTACCGATCGAACATCAACCTTCCATGATTGTGATAAGTGTAGACTATTGCACTTGTAGGATCGCTGGCGGTAGATACTGAAGGCTTCAAGTTATGGTTCGGCGCTAATGAGACTCCGGATTACTTTCTTACTTCTTGTTTATTATAATACTGCTGGTTTTCGGAATGAATGCCATAGAAAACTACCCCTTTTTTATACAGAGCTCTGACCAATCAGATCCTTTAAAATTTGAACACGACCCTAATATTTTTTCTTTCAGCCAATCAGAGCAATCCATTTTTGCACACGGCACTAATGCGACTTTGTATGGGGAACCTTAATTTGGCAGTTTTCTATGGTAAACCTTCCCCTTTTGCTTTACAATTTATCTTATAGCCTAGGGGTTAGCTTAGTCTATCTAATTACATAAAAACCTTATAAAAACCTTAATTTTTAGACCCAAAAAATGACAAAAAACCAATTTTGCATCAACCTACAGGCAGAGACACCAAGTGCCAAAAATTGGAATTACAATTATTTATCACAGTTTTTGAGGGTATTTGTAAAATTTACACTTTTTACGTCTACCTAACACTTTGCTTACTTTTTCGGGACAACACAGTTTCTCAACTTACTTGACGGTGTATGTAAAATGTGCATTTTTATGTTTACCCTACTATGGGTTTACTTTGTGGCATCAGCAGAGACACCAGGTGGGAAAAATAAAAAAACAAACCAAATTATCAATATATTTGAAGGTACTTATAAAATGCACATTTCTACATTTACCCAATCCTTATTAAATATAATAACAGTAGTTTTATTGCTCAAACTAGCCTAATCTTTCTAATTACTACATATTTACATAATTGCTTGATGCGATTATTATTCGTCGCTAACATTCTCCCCCACGGTGCGCAGCACATCATCCTCTTGAAGCGACGAAGCCGCGGGGACTAGCACGATGACCCGTCGTGTAGGTCGCCGAAGCACTCCGCCTGATGTCCTCACGTCCAGCACTCTGGTTCTCCCATCTGGCCCAGGGTACGCCTTGATAACTTCCCCTCGAGGCCATGAGTTTCTAGGTAGCGATGCGTCGACTATTAACACGATGTCTCCTTCCCTCGGGTCGGTTGTCTGCCTCCCTTTGATTGCCCTTGGCATCAAGAGCGGTAGGTACTCGTTGATCCATCTCTTCCAGAAGTGGTCAGCAAGCCTTTGGGTAGTTTTCCAGCTTGGCTTCCCAATCAACTCTGTGTCGTCGAATCCGCGCGGGCGCTGAAGCGCCCCCCATCGCTTCTCGACTCTTCTTCCTATAGTGACCTGCATCGGCCCAAAGTAATCAACGGCAGTGCAAGCGAACGGGAACTGATGATGTTGCAGTCTCTCGCTTGGTAGGTCTCCTGTCGGGGGCACTTCTGGCCAACTCTTCTTTGTCTTGCATCGCTGACAGCTGTGGGCAACCGCCTTTAAGGTCGCTCTTAAACTTAGAATCCAATATTTCTGACGTAACTCGTTCATTACTGTGGCAGTGTTTCCGTGAAGAAACTTCTCGTGATAGTGTTGTATGATGAGGCGCGTGATTTTCTGTTTCCCATCTAGTATGATAGGATTCATTTTTCTTCTTTCTTCGCCTTGAAACTTCATTGTTCTGCTTCTTAATTTAATGATATCGGCGTCATTTAGGTAGACGTCGATTTTCTTAAGCCGACTTGCGTTTTCCAAGGGCTTCTTTTCCTTTAAATTCCTTATATCTGACTTGAAACTGTCATTCTGACTTATTTTCATTAATATTTCTTCTGCTTTTCTTAAGTGTTCGTCTTCTAGCGGCAGGTACAACCTCTTCTTCTCTTTGCTGACTGGTAGTTTGGCGATTTGTGTCTTCTTCTTCTGGGATCTTCTATGGGGTCTCCAGGGCTCTTTCTTCTGACGGACGGCGGCGTTGGTTGCTTTACGGGTCTTCTTCAATAAGAGGCATGCGAAAGCAACCACTCTGGCCGTCACGCGCAGCAGTCGCTCCCAGCTCGAGAACCTCTCCAGGTTGAGTAAGACCTCCTCAGCCTTTATTGCCGTCACTCTTTGCTTGTTCTTTTCTTCCAACATAGTACCCTCTGGTTTAAAGTCTTTGTATGGCCACTCTTCTTCTGGTTGACGGAGAAATGACGGCCCTTGAAACCACCTTGCGTTGTAATCGAATTCAGTCGGGGTTCCCCTCGTGGCGTCGTCTGCTGGGTTTTCTTTAGTAGGTACCCATCTCCAGTCTTCGGGCTTGGTCTGCTCCTCGATCTCTGCCAATCGGTTGGCCACAAAGGTTTTAAACCTTCTTGGTTCTGCCTTGATCCACTGAAGTACTGTGCTGGAGTCCGTCCAGTAGGTGCGGGCTGTTGCCTCAAGTTCCATCTCCTTTTCTATTGTGGTTGCCAGCCTGGTGCCAAGCAAGGCTGCTTGTAGTTCTAGCCTTGGAATTGACACTGGTTTTGTTGGTGTCACTCTTGCTTTGCCGGCGATCATGGAGATGTGAATCTTATCGTCAGGTTCAACCGTCCTCCAGTAGACTACCGCTGCGTATGCTTCTTCACTTGCGTCGGTGAATGTGTGCAGTTGCCCTTTTCTACTGCGGGGTGAAAAGCATCTTGGTATCCGAAGTCTCATCAGCGCCGACACCTCTTCTAGGTACTTCAACCAGGTCTCTTTCTGGTTCTCATTGATTATTTCATCCCAGCCAATTTTTGTACGCCAAATGTCTTGAATTAATTTCTTTCCTTGTATTAAGACTGGCGTCGCGAAGCCCATAGGATCAAAGGTTGACATTACGGCGCTTGTAACTTCTCTCTTCGTCGGAGTTCTTCTTCCTTCTAGTAGGTCTTGCGATGTATTGCGCAGACCAACATTGAACGCTAGTGCGTCCTCCTTCACCAGCCATCTTAGCCCCAGTGTCTTCTCTTCTTTCGTCAGTTGTAGGGAGTCTTCTTTATTAGTATCTTCTACTTCTGACAGAACCTTCGCGTCGTTGCTGGCCCAGCCTTTCAAATGGAAGCTTGCCACTGCGTGAATTTCCTTTACTTCTTTTGATATCTTCTTTGCTTCAGCTGTAGTTGTAAAACTCTGAAGATAGTCATCCATGTAATGATTTCTTTCTATTGCTTTCACCGCTTCAGGATGAGTCTTCTTAAAGTCTTCTGCGTTCTTATTCATCACATATATTGCTGTTGCCGGTGATGACGCTGCTCCGAAGATGATTGAAGACATTCGAAACTCTTCAGGCTTGCCCGTTCTTTGACTTCCACGCCACAGGAATCGGAGGCTATCTCGGTCGCTCTCTCTTACTTTGATTCGAAGAAACATATCTTGGATATCAGCCATGACAGCCACTGGCCCTTCCCTGAAGCGCAGCAACACGCCGAACAATGATTGTAATAAGTCTGGCCCCGATAACAAGGCGTCATTGAGGCTCTTTCCTTCATACTTGGCAGCTGCGTCGAAGACTATTCTTGGCTTCTTCTTGACTGGGTGCACGACGGCAAAGTGTGGTAAGTAAAATAATCTTCTTTTATTCGCAGTTTCTGGAACCTTCTCTGCGTATCCCTTTTCAATCAAGCTTTGGATCTGCTTCTCATAGGACTCTTTGATTTCTTCATCTTGATCCAACTTCTTTTCAATATTGACTAGGCGACGGAGTGCTTGTCTGTAGTTGTTGGGTAGGGTCTCGTCTTCTTTCTTCCACAAGAGCCCTGTCTCGAATCGACCGCTGGCTAGTCTCTTCGTAGTCTTCTCGAGGGTTTCTAGTGCTCTTCTATCGCTGTCATTAGTTGGCAAGCGATTCTGGACCCCAAGCGATTCTAACTGGAAGTGCTCTCTTATTAACTCTTCTAAATTCTGCTCTTCGACTGTAGACTTGCCATGGTGAATGAAGTTTACCATGGCATTCTTCCCTGATTCACCTCCATGCAGCACCCACCCGAGGCTAGTGAGAGAAGCCACGGGATCGGCTGGCTTGCCTTTCTTCAGTCTTCTTGTAACTATGAGTCCCCAGTTGTCTTGACCTATCAACAGCTTGGGTCTTTCTGTGACGTAGAGAAGTTGCTCTTCAATTGCCTTCAGATGCTGACAGTTCTTCACAGTGTTCTTGTTTATGCTTTGCTCTGAAAGCTTCAGGTCGTCGATGGTTCTTGCTATGATTGGCCTCTTGTCTCTTCTATGAGCCCCTTTTATCTTCAACTGGATCTTCTGTGAACTATCTTTCTTTATAACTTTTCCGCCGACTGTTTCGATTGCGAGAGTTTCTTTATTTCCTTCGGCTCCGATCTTCTTGGCTATTGATGCGTCCAAGAGTGTGACTGTTGAGCCTTCATCTAGCAGCGCCAGCACGCGAGCGTGGCCTTTCGGTCCGTAGAGATCCACTGGTATCATCTTCAAATAAATTTTCTCTTCCCCTTTGCTGTTGTGGATCGAGGCGACTGTCTCTTCTGATGCGCTTTCCTTGTCTTCTTTCTTTTCTGCTGACTCTGGTGGTTTTTCAGAGTGCAGGATAGTATGATGCCATCTTCCACACTTCTTGCAGACTGGAGCTTTGCAGTTGATTCTTGAGTGCCTGAACCGAAGACACTTGAAGCATAGTCTAGCCTTCTTGATAATGCCCCATTTTTCATCTATGTTAGCTTCTTTAAACTTCTTGCATTCTATCACAAAATGCTCTTCTTCACAGATCGGACATGACTTCTTATATTTTTCTTGAGACACTTCTTGCACTGTATGTACAGGTTTTCTTGACCCTTTCTTTTGCTCCGAAAACACTTCAGGTGGAGCAAAGTCCCCGCACATGTCGCTTTCTATTTCTAGAAACGCTTCAATGAGTAGCAACTCTTGAATTTCTTCCTCCCTTCTGGTTCTATGGTAGGCGAACCATCGGAATTTCATTGAAGGTGGCATCTTGTCTACTATGGCCTTCAATGTTTCAGGAGAACTGAGGTACTGCGACTTCTTCAATGCCTTGATGGTTTGGACGGCGTTCTTCACTCTGCTTGCGAACACACATATGTCGCTTGGGTTCTCGCCCACCTTTGGCAGGTTCTTCATCTTCTCTAGTTCTGCCAGTGCCAATGCCCCAGGTCTTCCGAATCTGGCTTCTAATCCCCTGAGTACTTCGCGTGGATCTTCAGCTGTAAACAGCAGGCTCTGGACGGCTTCTCTGGCTGCACCTTGAATTGCTCTTCTGAGGCGCGCTAAGTTCTGTGCGTCGCTGAAGGAGGCAGCCCCGTCTTCATATGATCTCTTGAACGGCAACCATTCTTCACAGGACCCGCTGAAGTGAGGGAGCTCGAAGTGCTTCGGCGTTGCGACGTCACGTGACTTCTCTGACAGCTTGACGATGACTTGGGCTAACTCGTGGATGTCACTCTTCTTTTCTTCAGTTGGCCTACTATCATTGCTAGGCTTGACCCCCGATTGGATGAACCACCTCTCGACTTCTTGAGTTTGCTCGTACATCTCTTCTCCGGCACCATCTTCTTCTTCTGACTCTGCTGTTGCTAGTTCTAGTTCAGCCTGAGCCACTCTTGATCGCGCTTCTGCCAATTCCAATTCCCTTAGTGCCACTGTTAACTTTGCTTGCGCTTCTGCTCTCTTCCTATGCGACGAGCGGACGGACTGCGTGTCTATTTCGCGGGTCGGCTTCTTAGGGCGAGGCTGCTGCAGACTCCCATCTATTGACGTCGGTACACTTCCTTCATCTCGACGTAACTTCACAGCAACACTTCTATCTGGGTTCTGCCGCGTAGTGTTGTGGCTTTCTTCTCGGCGTGCGGGATCAGACGCTTCAACTTCCTCTTCCACGGTGCTGGCTAGGGGCGCGGTGCGAGTCGCTCCCCCCGATGCTGATTCCCTCCCGGCAGTATTCTACTGACGAATGGACGACTGGTGGGCTCGTACGCTAGGCGGCGGCGATCTTCTAGTGAGCGTTGACCGACTTGTAATTGACGCGCTCGTAGTCGCCTCGCTTGTAGTTTCACTTGGCGTGCTTGCACTCCCGTCGACCGACGAAGTACTTTCACCCGTAGCCTTGGACTGCACTGATCCTGATCTTGTAGAAGGCATCTTCAGTTTTCTTGAACCCGATCCGGCTTCTCGAAGGACCACTATAGACTATTGCACTTGTAGGATCGCTGGCGGTAGATACTGAAGGCTTCAAGGTTTGGATCGGCGCTAATGAGACTCCGGATTACTTTCTTACTTGTTGTTTATTATAATACTGCTGGTTTTCGGAATGAATGCCATAGAAAACTACCCCTTTTTTATACAGAGCTCTGACCAATCAGATCCTTTAAAATTTGCACACGACCCTAATATTTTTTCTTTCAGCCAATCAGAGCAATCCATTTTTGCACACGGCACTAATGCGACTTTGTATGGGGAACCTTAATTTGGCAGTTTTCTATGGTAAACCTTCCCCTTTTGCTTTACAATTTATCTTATAGCCTAGGGGTTAGCTTAGTCTATCTAATTACATAAAAACCTTATAAAAACCTTAATTTTTAGACCCAAAAAATGACAAAAAACCAATTTTGCATCAACCTACAGGCAGAGACACCAAGTGCCAAAAATTGGAATTACAATTATTTATCACAGTTTTTGAGGGTATTTGTAAAATTTACACTTTTTACGTCTACCTAACACTTTGCTTACTTTTTCGGGACAACACAGTTTCTCAACTTACTTGACGGTGTATGTAAAATGTGCATTTTTATGTTTACCCTACTATGGGTTTACTTTGTGGCATCAGCAGAGACACCAGGTGGGAAAAATAAAAAACAAACCAAATTATCAATATATTTGAAGGTACTTATAAAATGCACATTTCTACATTTACCCAATCCTTATTAAATATAATAACAATAGTTTTATTGCTCAAACTAGCCTAATCTTTCTAATTACTACATATTTACATAATTGCTTGATGCGATTATTATTCGTCGCTAACAATAAGGTTGAAAATCTATTACAGAAAGACAGATTGTGGTGGTTTGATGTGCTGGCGTCTGTGCCTACTCATTATAACGAACAACTTATAGGTTGGGATTGGGATCAAACGTGAAATTAAACCTTTTCAGAATATTATTTTATTTCGAAGAGTTAGGCAAACATAAATTGAACAGCATTGAACACATTTCTTTCTAGGAATACTGATCGAAAAACTCCGCGAATCTTTGAAAGAAAATTGCAAATAAACAAAAAAGCGTAAAAAAGCAAAAAGCCAACGTCACGCGGTGTTCCCAGGCGGTCACCCATCCAAGTACTGACCGCGCCCGATGTTGCTTAACTTCGGTGATCGGACGAGAACCGGTGTATTCAACGTAGTATGGACGTTGGCAGATGAGGTTCCAAATGCAGGTATACAAGTAGTACGTATGAATAATACAACACTTTGATTGGCACTTTTGTTACACGAATTAGTTATTAATATATCGTCGCTGCGCTTTCAGTAATCGCTATGTGTTTTTTACTCACTTTACAGGAGAGGCAAAAAACTGATTTTCTTGGAAAATAGCCGGAGTATTCAAATAATAATTTTTTCTTTAATACATTTAACAAATATACGCAGTTTTATATAACTTTTGGATAGATTAGATTATTAATAAGGCCAGAAATAAACACAAAAGGCAAATTTGACACATAGCGTTTTTAGGGTTCCGTAGCCAAATGGCAAAAACGGAACCCTTATAGATTCGTCATGTCTGTCTGTCTGTCTGTCTGTCTGTCTGTCTGTCTGTCCGTGTATGTCACAGCCACTTTTTGTCCAAAGTATATGAGCTATCCTGTTGAAACTTGGTAAGTAGATGTATTATGTGAACCGCATTAGGATTTTCGCACAAAAATAAAAACAAAACAAATTTTGGGGGTGCCCCCCATACTTGGAATTGAAACTCAAAAATTTTTTTTTCAACAAACACATACGTGTGGGGTATCTATGGATAGGTCTTCAAAAATGATATTGAGGTTACTAATATCATTTTTTTCTAAACTGAACAGTTTGCGCGAGAGACACTTCCAAAGTGGTAAAAAGTTGGTCCCCCCCCCGTAACTTCTAAAATAAGAGAATGATAAAACTAAAAAAAATATATAATGTAGACCTCAACAAAAACTTCCAACGAAAATTGGTTTGGATGAGATACAGTTAGCAGTTTTTGAGATATAGTACATTTTAAAAAACCGCAAATATAACTTTGCCATTCATACAAACACTATGAAAAACAAAGTTATTTTTGTTGTTTGTGTATATTACTTACTAATCTCAATATAATTATATCCCTAATCTATGCTTGCTACTACGGAACCCTTCATGGGCGAGTCCAACTCGCACTTGGCCGTTTTTTTTTTATTTGAGTAGTAAATACAAGCTATGTGCATTTTAGAACACATAACTACTTTATAATTCTATGGAATATTATGGAAACTGACTTTAAGCTGACACATAGCTACTTTTCAGATAGAAATAATTAAAAGAAACAAAATAAAAAAAAAGTATTCAAATGACATTATCACCTTATTGAACCGATTTGCGGTGTCTGCTTCGGGACTCGTCTGCTCCATCGGCCACCGGTCTTTTGACACATAAGGTCAGCCCACTGCCACTGTCACTGCCTATTTGCTTACTCTGCAAGCTATGTCGGTTACACCGGTTCTTTTTTTGGATATTTTCTTGGAGTTTCTTTGAAGGATATGATTCCTGATCTTTTCCTTCAAAGAAACTCCAAGCATAACCCGCTTTATAGCGCACTGAGTAACCTTGAATTTGTGGACAGGCCCAATTGCCAGTGTCCACGTTTCGGCACCTTATGTAAAGGGCAGGACGTACTGGTTGAAGACCTTAATCTTCAAGCATTGCGGGATGGGAGACGAAAAGAATTAACGAAGTTTTCCAAATGCTGCCCAACCTAACTGGACCCGTCTGCAGCATCTGTCCTGAAGGTGTGAGATGTGTCGCAGTTCACGATGACACCCTGTCCAGTCCAGCCCAGTGTCTTGAAAACATCCTTCAATGCATTAGTGAACAGTTTTGGGGATATCAAACCCCACTGTCTCACCCCTCTGAGCAGTTGGATGGAGCTGGTTTTCTGATTCTATATGTGGACAGCCACCGTGGCAACGTCATACAGACATCTCACACTGCGATTTGGCGCAGGTCAATTCAACATCGTTGCAGAGAGGCCACAACTGTCTATATTTTGATTGAGCCGAAGCCTTTCTCGTAATCAACAAATGCCATATAGGTACAGCGGCTGCTTGTACTCCTCGGTCTTCTGTACAACTTGTTGAACAGTATGGTTGTGGTCCACGGAAAACCGGCTTGTTTTGTTGGTTGGAAATCGTCAAGTCTCTTGGTGAGACGGTTCGAGAACAGCGTATTGTATGCGTGTTATTTGTATTGTATACTCGGAAATAAGATGAGTTTATAGTTCTTCAGTAGGGTTTTGTCACCTTTTTGAAGAACAGAAACACCGCCTTTGCTACAGGCCTCGGGCGTTATACTTTCTTGGATGACGGAATTGAAGAGACTCGCTAGCAAACAAGATTTTTCACTTTTTCACTGATCGAATTGTAATGAGTAATTACATCGACTAAACTATCTATGTGACGCTCAAGCTGTGCGTTTCGTGATCGAGCGAGTCTGAACTTGACCAAAAAACTATACAAAATACTAGCTATGTGCAGTGAAGCACATATCGGGCACAATTTATGCTTTCTCTTTAATAAACTTATTTTAGCTATGTGAATTATAACACTTAGCGTGTCTAAAGGGAACTTTCAATGTATGAATGTCACATAGCGACATTCCTTAACTAGCCGTAACTCCTTAAATATTGCATCTATCACATGGCTGTTTTTACAGAATGTGCGCATTGAAATATCGATTAAAACTGCATAAAAAACCGAAAATCACAAAAAATCACATAGCGACTTTTGCACGCGCAGCGACGATATGTTGCCTTTATTGTTCGTCTTTTGGTATGAAGAGCTACCAGTATTAAATAGTATAATATTGGTAGTTATTAAAAGAATTAATAACTTCAAATCAAAGGTTTTGAGTAAGACAATCTTTATCTAAGAGTTTTTATCATTTATACTTAGCGGTTTTTTTACAATAAAGCCTAAAGAAAGGAACGAGTAGCGCCATCTGCATTTGATCATTTTCGTTGAAACTTAAGTATTGTGTTTCCTGCCATCTTGTTTTAACTTTGTTTTGTAGTTGACAGACTGTCCTGTACGTACTGCATGTAGTACCATTGTTCGTTACTAGATGGCGCGCTTAAAAAGTTGTTGAGCTTGGGTAGCGTCCATAGAATTTTGTAGTTTTCTGTAACCTACTGAACTTAAAGTTTAAAAAAAAATGTATTTCGTGGATTAAATATTGTCCAAAATTGAAATATTCAAAGATTTGGACAAAAAATTGGACAAACTTGAAAAATGCTTTGTCCTGCTGATGGCTAATCCCAATAAATTGTCTGAATGGTACCTAATAAATGCCATTCACATTTAAACCAATACAAGTACGTGCTTAAACCAGTCTTTTGTAACCTATTGACGATAAAACGAGTTGTATCAATCAATAGCCATCAATTCACCATTATGTTGCAAGGATTAGCCGCTCCTCAAATTCATTCTGGCTCCCAACAATGCACAATCACACACAAGGTACTTAGTTTCTCTATCGCTGTGCGAGTTGCAAAATCTAAGGTGTGGATGAGAACGCGTAGGAAGTAGCGACATCTAATGAAGTTTTGCGGAATTAAATCGGGGAGCAGGAAGGGTTGAAGTGTAGGGGTGAGAAGTGATGGAACGAGTTATACCCCAAAGTAGGATGTTGGAACTTGTTGATTTTTTATAACATACAGAGATGTCGTATGCTTGTGGAATTTACGAATTTGTAATTGGAGTCTTCTTCTATAAAGAATATTAATTAAGTGTAGATGAACAGCTAAATTGATCATTTTGAAAATTCTTTCACTATCATGATTTAAAGGAAGATTTTGCCTTTTTCTGAAGTCTGGTCACGTTCAACGGTATTTAGGCACTACTATCCTTTCTAACCGTGGGCAACCGATGGATGCAAGTGGCGAATTGTCGTTCGGCGTGGCGGTCTAAGGGGGAGGCCTATGTTCAGCAGTGGACGTTTTCCGGCTGATGATGATGATGATGATGATGATCCTTTCTAAAAATTATTTTCGAAATATCCCCAAAGCATGACTTCTATGTGGTGCTTAAAATCTCCCCTTTTTTTAGGTAGGTAATCTTCAAAGTCCTTTCACCCTTGGGTAGAGCTGGAGGTACTGTGAGACTAGAATTGACTAAAATCTAGCTTGTTCTTTCAATTGACATTTCCATTCCAGGGTCACGGTACTTACCGTACTTAGAAAGTACCGTGATAAAATTTCCACCATAATACAGATACACAAATCTCAGCTCACTTTTTTAAATCTTGAATGCAAAACCTGTCTAGAGTTAAGCCATTTGAAAGCCACGTGTAGGGTACGGTTCGAAAACAATGCAGTTTTTATTAAATCTGCATTGGCTCCCTGTTTTGCTTCACCATCATGCTCATCAGCCGGAAGATGTTCAGCAGTGGGTACTGCTGAACATAGGCCTCCCTCTTAGACCGCCACGCCGAACGTCAATTTGCCACTTGCATCCATTATTTGCTGCTACTCTCACTTGGTCTTCGGTCCACCTAGTGGGAGGCCTATCTACGCTGCGTCTTTCAGTCCGTGGTCGCCACTCGAGAACTTTTCTTTCCCATCGGATCCTTTTTCTTCATAAAGTTTTTTCCACAAGTCACTTTTTCTTTTGCGTGTTGGTGGACTACAATTACTTACTTAAATCTGATCAGTACCTATGTAGCAACCAGGACCAAGATAGGCAGGTAAGGAGGTGGGTGTATTGTATACTGCAGAAGGGTTCAATATAATAATATAATGGAGATACATTAAGGTATTTTGATGTAAATGCTGAAATGAAAGTGTCATGTAATAACGGAAGCTTTGAAAGTGATCATAATGAAAATAGTAAATAAATAATGGTCACACTGTTTTCAATTTCTCGTAACAAACAAAAAATCAATTGTCTTTTCATTCATCAGCGGCAGCACATCTAACTTTCTAATTGTAAAAAAATCAATTTGAACATTTCGAATCACAATTTTTTGCTTACCGTACAGTTAATAGATAGCGGTGCGCAGGCGCGGCAACAAAACATACGACGAGTATCATTTGACAATTTGCGAGCAATCAATGCATTGTCACCGCTCTTTATTCAACTCCAAATAATACATGGAAAATTGTCCATTCCAATTGTGATCGGACCATTGTTGGTCTAATGACACGATTCAGGCTTAGCCCGCTTTGAAACCGACCATCAGTGCATGTTCAAACGTGTTAGAGATGAGTATTACGATATTCATCATTCGGTTTTGTATTTGAGACAGTTTTCCTATAATATGGACGTCTACAAAGAACCTAAAGTAATTGCTAATCCCGCTGTTCAGTGATTTGTAGTTAAAAATCAAAATTTATCCATGATTAACTACAAGAAGCAATGAGAAGCGAAAATCTGACATAACCCAAAGTTCGTATACTACAGAAGTGTGTACTCAACAATTACATCACCCAAAGACGACCAATGACGTAACATCAATGGCATATCAATTGGAACAGCAGCAAACGAGACAACTTCCAAAATTATCAAGACACTCCAATCCCTACCACATAAAGAGACCTATGAATGCATTCATGGTATGGTCGAGGTTGCAGCGCAAGAAGATCTCAATGATGAACCCGAAGCTACACAACTCAGAGATATCAAAACGCCTAGGACTTGAATGGAAGAGTTTGGACGAATCAGAGAAGAGGCCATTCATTGACGAAGCGAAGAGGTTGAGGATTAAACATATGCAGGATTATCCGGACTACAAATACCGTCCAAGGAGGAAGAATCGGCTAGATACAGCTGCGTTTTCCAACCCAGCGCTTTACACAACCAGGGAGACTTTCGTGGAAGTGGAGCCACGTCAAGACGCAAACTATCAAACGTTGTCATACCCTGATCAGTTTGTGTACAACAATATGATCAGCTATACGGTGCCTTCGATACCTCAGCCAACATTTGTTCCAACTTCTATGAGGCCTAAGGAAGAGGCTTTACCGAGTCTGGATCTGAGGCCTCTGCCTTCAATTGAGAGCATATCTCCGAGGCCTTTTGCAGTTGTTAACCAGCAGATGATGGTGAAAGCTTACCAGGACCTGCATTATGTGCCCAGCGATGTCACTAGGATATCCTATCACTATCCGTTTGGGGTCCAGTAGATTCTTCTTAACTATACAGTTTTTTGTGGCCATAATTTATTGTTTAAGTCGTAGATAGAAGTATAAGCTAACAAACTGTTGTTTCATAAATATGTGATTCTGTAGTGTTTTCTTTAGTTAACAGTGTAGATGATGCACTGTAGAATTCTAATTAATAAGAATGATTGGAGTTTTCTGGCTTCTCAAATATCAGTGTTCTGATTTCATCTAATCGCACATGTTAAATTAATGCACTGCTTGTTTTCTTTCTAAACTATTTTTAAAAACTCATTATAGAGGAATACAGTTTCAAGAGGCAAAATATTAAGTGATTTATAAATCTATCAATGGAAATATCCTTTTTAATTGTTAATCAGGGATTCATTGCATACTCTGCTACAATATGCTCTATTACTTTAAAATATGTAGGTATTTTGAATGAAAATATTTGTGGAATAAACATTTTCATAATTCACAATGATTTGTCCCAAAATAGCATCATAACCGCACCAAATTATAACTTCTCCACATAATGGCGATATTTATCAACATTTCATATTATAAATACGGTCGTAAAATGAACAAACTATGCTTTTAACATTGGAACAGAAATAATTTTCACAGAAAATGTTATAATCTCGCATAAAATGGAGTGTAATGATAGGTGAATAACATAGTAATTTGTTGCATAAAGTGTTGTATTGCTGGGTCTATGAGATTCAAAGTATACATAGGTATTTATAAAAAGTCATGTTAGGACTATAATTTTAATACTGAAAATAAATTATTTTAAAAATTACTGTGGTTTTGGTGACATATCTGGTGTGTTTGGATTTTGGATAGAATGGCTACAGAAGATAGCCTGTCATCACCATCATCATCATTTATCAACCGTAGGACGTCCACTGTTGAATAATAGACCTTCCCCATAGATTTCCAATGACATTTAACCCTATGATACCCTTTGAGCCTATTTACATTAGTCTAGAGTGCAAAAATGGTATTTTTTTCGAGTTTATGTTTTTGCTAATTCTAGCTTTTTGGGAAGATTTTTGGACACTTTCGTTTCACTATGCGTGGTGGCATCAAAGCGCCAAAACAAAAAGAGACCGATTTTGATGCCGTTTTTATTTTTGAAAGCTGACATAATCATGATGATCAATCTAAAAATGAATGATTTAACAAAGGTACCTATTGTAATCATTTTCTGATTGAGTGTCCATGGATTTTCTAGCCCTACGCTTTAGAATGGGCACCTACAGTACTTTCACAGTTATTATGCCTTGTGACTGCAGTTTTATTTATTGTCTATTGAAAATTCAAAAGTACATACCTGTAACTGGCCTACTTGAAATTAATACTTTGATATTTATTTATTGAGGTTATTTTTTAATAGTAACTGAACTTGTACAATTGTGATCTTGATCGTCATACAAGCTACATGACTATTCAAACATACAACCCCATCCCATGCTACCCCCACAGCTGTTACAAAAACATTTCTTCTCAAATCACATCTATCCTCTTCACCCGTCACATCGCAGACGGAGACGTCGCGAGATGCCGACGGAAGCTGTGCCAGAGATAATGTAGCAGCAATGACGCGACACTTCACAGATTGATGATCTTGTCACTATAGGTACTGTAATTGATTCATTTCTATGTGGTGGAGGCACTCGTATTTTTTGGGAATAACGATTTTGTGAATCATTGTTTTTTTTTAACAAAATATCGTGTATTTTTTTCAAATGTTTTGGAAAGAGTTCCTACTCCCACTCACAGAGACTAGACATAAGGAACACGAAAAAAAAAGAATGATTGATTTTACTAAATTCCACGTAAATTTTATCAAATCCGCGGGTAATATAGGTCCTACACACGAAATTGTTGATTTTTCCAAATAGAAGTGGTTAATTACGTAACCCAACGTTTTTTTTTTTTTTTTAGGGTGGCAAAATCATCAAATGAGTACTCCCGCCCTGGGTGGAGCGGAAGGGACTGTCAGACTCTTACTGACTAAAATACACCCGCGTTCCTTCGGATGCCCTTTACGTTCCGGGGCCACGGTATCCTGGATTAAGAAAAAATCCGCGACCCCGGCAGGCATTTGGCCCCATAAGGGGCCCCGTCGGTGACGCGTGAAACACGACGCGCCACCGACCCGGGCTTGGTACCTGGTCGGACGGCGAGCTTACCCATTACTCACCGTCCGCAAGCCCGCTCCGCCGCTGTGCCCTCTGCTATTCAGAGGGGCACGCGTTGGAGCGTCCACCCGACAGGCTATTTGCATACGGGCAAAGAGACCCCTTAGGCACACAGTGCCTAAGGAAGAGTTTTTGCCCGCATCCCAGGGTGCACCGGCCCGAAAAACTGGTCTTCCCCCCGGACGTATCCGAGAGGGAACTCCAGTCCACGGACGCACGTGGAGGTTTCCTGTCTTAGCACCCCACGTAACCCAACTTAGTGGATTTTGTTAAATTCACTCTTGTTATAGTAAAATTAACTATGAAAAGGGTTGACTATGGCAGTTCATTACTCAACCTACGCTACTTTAGTACATTCAACAATTCTTTTTTTTCAGTGAATAAGGGTGTTGATTAATAAGCTGATTAAAGATTGATTAAGAAGTTTTACGTACTGTTTGTGTGTAATTGGGATTCAAGTAACCGTTTCTTATACCCTGCAGTGAAAATAATTAAGTTTTCTAAATACACAATTAGCGACATGGAGCAATAGAACAAAAATGAGAATCCTATAACACACTTTCTTTCTGAAATGAAATGGTTCACTATAAATAAAAATGTATTAAAATGAATACACTTAATTCGTCTTGTGACTTCATTTTAGTCACAAAACTTGCTTGTTTGTGTAAAATATACTGTAGGTAATAGAATTTTACCACAAAGATTTTCCATTCCCAAAACCAATTCGTTATAGCGTCTTAAGAAAGCCTTAAAATGAGAGAAAACCTAAACTAAGTACCTAACCTTGTTATATACTAAGCCCTACAGGTAAATAATTTACCCAAAAACAAACAATATAACCCAATCACAAATTATCGAATTTCAATTTATACGGTATCCAACGTTTGGAATTATTATTAGCAATTTAATCGAAGAAAGATCACAGGGTTACATAAAGGGGTGTTTAATTAAATTCATTATTGTGCACCCTTCACCCCCTGTGTTGGGGGCGAAACGATTTTTCTTTAATAAGCTTTCCATTAATTGAAAACTTGATTGTTGAAGAGTTATATGGAGTTGATGATTTTGACTTATGGATGGTGGATGTGGTTCGTTTCGGCTTCCATTATCTCTATCAGACGAAGCACTAACTACCGAATAAACGATGAACCTGCGACAAACGTCACATAAGTTGTTTTGGGATACTCCAGATGAGCACACCATTCCTAAACCACTGCAACTCCTGAAAGACAGAATCAAAATTCGTGACCACCAGAAAAGAGGACATGAGTCCCGGAGAATTTATTAAACTGTCTTGGATTCCATAACGATAGAACAGCGGAGGTGTAAAGAAATACGAAATTCCATTTCCTACAATATCAAAGGCTACCGAATTGGACAAGGCCATAGGCACAAAAGCAACTTTACAACTGCCCAGCTGGCTTGTCTAGCAAGTCCAGTTGCCTAACTGGGCTTTCCAATAAAATTTGAAAATATTTAGGCGTTCTAAATATAGATAGTGTGTGACAGTGACAACGTTCAACGATACAAGATTATCTCTTTCTTAAGATTTGACGTGCAATACTTTCGCAAGCTGCCCTACCTACTGCGAGGATCGCCCGGAGGACACCGTAGAGCATACGGTGCAAGACTGCCCCGCTTGGGCAGAACACCGACGTGTCCTCACGGCGGCGATAGGCGGAGACCTCTCGCGTCCGGCATTGGTCGAGGCCATGCTGCGGGGCGAGACGGAGTGGGAAGCGGTCGCCTCCTTCTGCGAAGCAGTTATGCTCGCGAAGGAGGAGGCGGGCCGCGTGAGGGAGAGGACAATGTCGTCCCTCCGCCCCACCCGCGGTGGTGGACGCTCACGGCGACGGACGTCGCAAGACGATCTCCGGCCACCGTAGGCGTGGGCATGCGGGCGGCGAGTAAAGGGCAACTCGCTGCCCGACCATGGACCATGCCCGGGTCGACGGCGCGTTGTGTTCCACGCGCGCCTCAAAGAGCGTCAGCAAAATGACGGGGCCCCTCTCTAGAGGGCCAAAGTCTGCCGGGGTCGCGGGACTTATCTCATTACCGTGACCCCAGAACATAAAGGGCTATTGAAGGACACCGTGGATTTTAGTCAGTTTACAAGTCTGACAGTCCCTCCCGCCCTGCCCGGGGTGGGAGGACTCATTTGATGATTTTGCCACGCTAAAAAAAAGCTTCCCTACCTAGAGGTACCTCAACCAACTCCAACCGGTATCACCAACTCTACAACAATCTGATCCGTTGAAAAGTCTTCAATTATAACTAAAATAGTAATTAAAGAAACCTCATCGGTGCAATGGTAAATTGACAGTTTTGTTTCCACAATATAACCCTAACTCAACAAACAGGCTAACATTTAAACGCCTCGGAATATTCCGCAAACACTCTTCCACTGTTTGTTCTGGAATTTTCTAGTAAATTCTATGTAAAGGGTATTTTTCCTTTTAAGTAAGTGTTATCCTTATTATTTTCCTGTTTCAGAAAGGTTGTTAAATCTAATTATTTATTACGAAGTTTTTTTTTTTGTATGACTCATAAGTTTTTATATTCTCTGAGAGACATTACCTAAATTCCTGTTAACATTGGTAACTGGGACAGTGGCGAGTAGCAACTATGAATAGTGTTTCGTCACAGAATAATTAATAGTACTATTCGCTGGGTGCGAAGTACTAGGTGGGGGTAGTACTATTCGATTGCAGCGCCCATGGTGGCGAAAAGTAAAACTAATGTGGGATTGTCTAAGAGCAGATTCACCTATGCCAACTATTAAAAACGCGCTAATCTCAGGAAATTCTGGTTCGATTTGAATAATTCTTTTTGTGTTGGATAGTCCATTTATCGAGGAAGGCTATAGGCTATATAGCATCACGCTATGACCAATAGGAGCACAGCAGCAATGAAACATGTTGTCAAATCGGGAAATTCTTATTGAGAGCTTCCGTTGCGTGCGCTGCGTAAACGGTTTATATTACGCAAAAATTATGTATGACGGAATTTTTCCTCATGAAACGTTCTAAAATAAAGTCCGCGACAGCATATATCTATCTTTTAAGGTTAACTCACCATAACCTTTTTTATGGAAATCAAATTGGTTTTAAAATAATACATTAATTGCGACGGTATTTTTATGACCATAATATTAATCCTTACCCAAAAAAATACGTTAATCATTACAAACATTTAATTTTGAACAAAATTTCCCTTGACATCATTTGATTTCAATGAATATCTGACGAGATATCGTAGTTTCTTCAACGGCAGGTGATGGGGAGCAGTCGGAATACGACGGCTCTGTCTCGGAGTTCATTGAACTCTGTCATCTGTCACTTTCGAATCAATTTGTCAGACATATCTGTACGTAATTTTTATAATCGCGTTATTCCGCTTGAAAAACATAGGTCACAGCAGTTGTTGTGTTGTAAACTGCAAGAATACTAGCAGAAATAGTAAATTTAAATTTTATTGATTCCCAAGCGGTTCTTGGAAAGATGAGCAATGCCGGAGATGGTTAGCTGCCGGGAAGAGAAAAAAGTAAATAATATCATAATCCTCATTTTAATCATGTATTTGACATTTTTCTTATAGAATACATTTTGCCTATGTTTATTTAATTTTATTCAGAGCTGATGGATCGCCATGGAATCCAAAACCATGTGTTTTGTAAAGAAATCTGATTTCAATTAGAACGGTCAGAGCCGTCAACAGTGCAAACGCTAGGTGGCGCTAAAGTCGTGCACGGTGCCAATACGTACAGAAGGACTACTCCAAAAAAAAAATCAAACAAATGTAAAATCTATATACGAGAGAATAAAGTACATTTTAACTGGCAGCCGTACCGCCCACCTACTTTTATAATAGCCTAAACTTCCCGTGCGCAAGCAAAAATGTACTGAATGGTTACGCCCGAGAGTTTATTTTGGTTTATCTGACGCCAATGACATTAAAAGGTTACTATGGGTCAAGCTCAATAGGGTTGCGACTTGCGAGTTTAGGCACAAATAGGTAGGTACCTATGCGTATTTTATGCATTTGGTAAATTACATTATTACCATAAATACCTATGTTCCTCAAGGAATTTTGTTTTTATCATCAGCCTATATCTTTTTGGTTTCGTCATCGATTACTACATACATTATTGATTGTTAGCACAGAATGATAATAGTAGGTATACCTACGGCACCTTACGTGAGGAATAATATTTATAATAATATTATCTTTTCTACCTATTATTGTTATATTTTTGAACATTTATCTTACAAAAAAAAAGAATAATATTTAATAGATTTTTATCGTCTATGGCAAAATAGCCAGTCCTTATTATTTTGCACTCAACCTAGTAACCGACCAATTACTATCGCATACTGTCACAGGCCCCGCGTTGTGTGTCTTTGTAGGTAGGTAAAAAAGTGGCGCAGCGAATTACGACCGCTGACCTTGAATGCGTAGTGTGGCCATTTTCTGAGTTAGAACTTTTAAACAACAACGCAAACATCTTTCTACTTTCTACCGATCTTAATTCTTAGTACTCAGCTTAAGGTGAGTGAGAGTGTCGTCTTTTTATCTTGGTCGTCCAGTAGGCTCACCCCCCCCCCCCCAATTAGTATCTCGCCTCATTTCCAAACTTGTAACCTCATGATTAGGTATCATGATCAGTTAAGCCCATACTTCTAAGTAGGGAGATAATTTTGTTGATCATTACTAAATATGTACTATAAATATTTATTTTCTTCATAATAATATTGTGTTATTAATTTACCAAAAGCACCTAAAGCAAGAAACTTGTGCGTAACTACACGTAACGTAACAAAAATATTAAGGAGACGGAGCGCGTGCGTAACGGGTGGCGCGTGGCAGCCGTAGTGAATGGGCCACGACATAATGGCCCCGCAACTACTTGCAGTTTTATGCCTACACCGCGGAGTGAGACAGGCCTGGTTTCGTTTCCGATTAACGATACTTTAAGGGTATATTATAGACTCATTTTTATCGACAATTAATCTGCTTTAAAAAAATCCTAACCCAACACCTCGCGAATAGCGGAAATTTTTAAACCGAGCACATTAACCTACCACAATCTGACAAATCTAAGCGCACGGCAGTGCGCAGGCCAAGTTCCCGCGCGTATGCCGTGCACTCTTTACACTTTGGCTCAGTGCCTATTGCAAGTACAGAGATAAAATTTTACCTACGTAATCATGTACTAGTACTAAAGCAGTATGCCATATTTCATAGATATAACTTCAGTAGATTCTGAAATAAGACTCTGAGAAAATAGACAATTTTGTCACTGACTCACTGCCGGTAATTAAAACCTTTAGGCCACTTCCAATTGTCCTAGCGTTATGAAATTTGGCACACAGATCGTGTGTTAATGTAAATTAATAAAAAAAAAATAAGAAATTTAAGAAAACGGTCAAGCGTGAGTTGGCATCGATTAACAATTATCGATTTTTTTATTATAAAAATATGTATGAACCTGTTATACGATGAGGAAGAGGAGAGAGGAGGAGGGGAGGGGGAGGGAGAGGGGGGGAGGAGGAGAGGGTGAGGGGTATAAAATGTTGTATTGTTAGATGCACTTTAAAATCGATCATCTTCATCAACAGCCTGATCCACTGGTAAACATTTGCCATTCCCAAGACTCGCCACCAAACCCAGTTCTCCGTATTCTGCATCCAGCCACTACCTGCTACCTCATTCACGTCAACGGTCCATCTGGCCGGAATGCATCAAATTCTAAAGTACATCTAAACTTGGCATTGGATTGGAACGATTTCTTGAAAAAAAGTATTGAAATCCCACCAAAACATGACTGTTAAAACTTTTTCAAAAAAAAATGTAACCGCCTTCAAAAACAACCATAAAAAACGGTAAAAAAAACCTACAAAATAACTTTTCTTTCGGAAGTCGGTGTCTTTGTTTTCTTTATTTCATTGTCTTTTTTTTTGCCACCGACTTCCGAAAGAAAAGTTATTTTGTAGGTTTTTTTACCGTTTTTTATGGTTGTTTTTGAAGGCGGTTACATTTTTTTTTGAAAAAGTTTTTATTTTACTCTTTTTAGATTAAATATTCAACCCGAATTCTTGTCAAATACAAAATGTGCACTAGAATTTTGTAAACCATAACACCGGTAATAACATCGCTCATGTAGGTACACAATAAGCTAATAAAATTCCCTATCTCAAAAACTACCGAACCGATTTTGATGAAACTTACAATATTCCCTAAGTTAAATGATACCCAGTACAACAAAAAAAGAATTACTTAAATCGGACTTGTAGTTCCAGAGATATGCGAACTCAAACTAAATCAGTCGATGTCTACTCCTTACTATTAAGGAGTTCTACCTTCCATCATCAGCTCAGCTACATGAAATTATGATTACCATACGCAAGTACTTAAATTACTTCATAAAATTTGCGAAAAACGGTGTGTCGGCCTATAAAATTCGAGGGTTGCCCTCGATTTCTCCAGGATCCAATCATCAGATCCCAACTTGGTGACTATGGGACCACCTCAGAAGTACCTCCTTTCGAACAAAAAAAGAATTTTAAAAATCGGTCCACAATTGGCAGAGTAATCGCGTAACAAATATACAAAAAAAAAAAAAATACAAAAAAAAAACATACCGTCGAATTGATAACCTCCTCCTTTTTGAAGTCGGTTAAAAAAGGAGGCCAAGTTCCTATCGGCTAATTGTTCGCCTTAAAAAGAGTTGAAATCCAATCCAATGCCAAGTTTACGGTCCATCTGGCCGAAATTCAACGAAGTTTAAAGTGCATCTGAACTTGGCATTGGATTGGAACGATTTCTTGAAAAAAAAAGTATTGAAATCCCACCAAAACATGACTGTTAAAAAGGGGGCCAAGTTCCTATCGGCTAATTGTTCGCCTTAAAAAGAGTTGAAATCCAATCCAATGCAAAGTTTACGGTCCATCTGGCCGAAATTCAACGAAGTTTAAAGTGCATCTGAACTTGGCATTGGATTGGTACGATTTCTTGAAAAAAGTATTGAATTCCCATTAAAAACATAGCTGTTAAAAACTTTTTAAAAAAAAGTACCGACTTCAAAATAAACAAAACACAAAAAAGTTTAAAATAACTTTTCTTTCGGAAGTCGGTGGCAATAGTCAATGACACAACAAAACAAAGACACCGACTTCCGAAAGAAAAGTTATTTTAAACTTTTTTGTGTTTATTTTGAAGTCGGTACTTTTTTTAAAAAAAGTTTTTATTTTACCCTTTTTAGTTTATTTATTACATATTCAACCCAAATTCTTGTAAAATACAAAATTTTCTTACATATGCACTAATCTTGTAATCCGTCACAACATAAAAAAATTCATATCTCTAAAACTACTGAACCGATTTTGATGAAACTTGCAGTGTACCCTAAGTTGAACAATACCTAGTACAACAAAAAAAGAATTACTTAAATTGAACTTATAGTTCCGGAGATATGCGTGCACAAACATAAAAACATACATACATACACTTATGAAATTTGGCACATTTGTTCAGACGCTGATATAGACTAACATATATGAAAACTGGGCAGTTCTGATAATATTACATACATACGGGTCGAATTGATAACCTCCTTTTTTTTGAAGTCGGTAAAAAAGGGGCCAAGTTCCTATCGGCTAATTGTTCGCCTAAAAAAGGGTTGAAATCCAATCCAATGCCAAGTTTACGGTCCATCTGGCCGAAATTCAACGAAGTTTAAAGTGCATCTGAACTTGGCATTGGATTGGAACGATTTCTTGAAAAAAGTATTGAATTCCCATTAAAAACATAGCTGTTAAAAACTTTTTTTAAAAAAGTACCGACTTCAAAATAAACACAAAAAAGTTTAAAATAACTTTTCTTTCGGAAGTCGGTGGCAATAGTCAATGACACAACAAAACAAAGCCACCGACTTCCGAAAGAAAAGTTATTTTAAATTTTATGTGTTTATTTTGAAGTCGGTACTTTTTTTAAAAAAAGTTTTTATTTTACCCTTTTTAGTTTATTTATTACACTAGCTTCCGCCCGCGACTCCGTCCGCGCGGATGTCGGTCTTCGCGTGGATGGTTTATTTCTCCATTTTGAGTAACTCTGACAATGACATCTTATAAATATCTATTGGTCCCAAATACGGCTAAGCCTAGAATAATTAAGGAGATCTATTGAGCTACTGCTGTTGAGCTCGCGTTCTGTAGTATTTTTTTCATAGTAATTCCGACATTTGGTCCTCTAAACCAAAAATAACAGAATTGAATTACTGTTTAACTGTATGATAAAACTTAGTAGCCAAGTCTTGTGTAGCTATTCCAGTTAGGACGTAGCCCGCAAGTGCACTGCTAGTTAAGTCACACAGAAAAATAATAAAGTCGCGGTAGTCATTAACTCTCGGAGAATCTTAACACCGCGATTCAGAAATGCGCGTCATAGGCACAACGCCATCTAGTGGTGAGTGGTGGAACCTTTTTAGAAATCAATGGAGGCAGGCGTGGCGTAATGTTCTACTTGATAACAGGTGTCGCCAGTGGTTCCATAATAAGGTTTGTTACAGATTTTTTTTCTACGTATTTTTCCAGGATAAAAAGTATCCTATTTTATGCCCAGGATAATAAGGTATAATTGTACCAAGTTTCATCGAAATCGAACCGTTAGTTTTCACGTGATGCCTGCACATACAGACAGACAGACAGAAAGACAAAAATTTTTTTAATCACATATTTGGGTTTGGTATCGATCCAGCAACACCCCCCGCTATTTATTTTTTCAATATTTTCAATGTACAGAATTGACCCTTCTACAGATTTATTATATGTATATAGGTATTCAACCCAAATTCTTGTAAAATACAAAATTTTCTTACATATGCACTAATCTTGTAATCCGTCACAACATAAAAAAATTCATATCTCTAAAACTACTGAACTGATTTTGATGAAACTTGCAGTGTACCCTAAGTTGAACAATACCTAGTACAACAAAAAAAGAATTACTTAAATCGAACTTACAGTTCCGGAGATATGCGTGCACAAACATAAAAACATACATACATACACTTATGAAATTTGGCACATTTGTCCAGACGCTGATATAGACTAACATATATGAAAACTGGGCAGTTCTGATAATATTACATACATACGGGTCGAATTGATAACCTCCTTTTTTTTGAAGTCGGTAAAAAAGGGGCCAAGTTCCTATCGGCTAATTGTTCGCCTAAAAAATGGGTTGAAATCCAATCCAATGCCAAGTTTGCCAAGAAAGCCGAAAAACTTATGAAAACACAAAAATTACAGATATTTTTTTTTAGAATAGAATAGAAATTTTATTTGCTTAAACATGTGTATACATACAGAATTAAAATAATACATGCATGCAAGATCTTATACAGGGTGATTTGTTATTCGATGCGGTCCTTGAAATAGGTGATACTAGACCTTATTTGCAACAATTTTAACCCCGACAACATGGGGTCTAAACTGACTGGTTTTGGAGATATCGAACTTTAAAGGTTTTTCGAAAATTTTCTACCTCTCCATCATTAAGTGCTTATTGTTAGAAAGTAACGATAGTCACCACTTAGAATTTATACTTTTCTGATAGAATATGAACGACTGAATCTATTGAATACAAGTTTGTTATAAAAGTAATCATATCTTGGGAAATTAAGTGTCATAAAGTTTCTGTTTTGAAGTTTTCTGAAAACTTCCCTTGTGTTTCAAAGCATATTTAAAAAAATAAATGTATGACACTTGGTTTACAAATTACAGGAAAAACTTTCTTGTCTCATTACCTTTCTAAAATGGTGCCACAGTACCCACTTTTAGTTAGTGGCTGACCAGAAAATTAGGGTTGTTACTGACAAGGTAGTAAATCAACGAAAATTGGTTGTAAAGTTTTTTCGACCCAACATTTTTTTTCTGTGGTTTTTGTCCAAACTGTTATCTGATATTAGCTTTTTGAGTCAAAGCGAGAAAGCGGCCGAGGCCGCTTTCTATATTGAATCTCAATCCTATATCGGTGACTTTAGTTCGTCTACGGATCTCCTCATTTCGGATTCGATCACGTAGAGAAACACCGAGCATAGCCCTCTCCATAGCTCGCTGAGCGACTTTGAGCTTTGAGATGAGGCCGATAGTGAAAGACCACGTTTCGGTGCCGTAAGTCATCACTGGTAACACACATTGGTTGAAGACTTTCGTCTTGAGGCACTGAGGTATGTCGGACGAAAAGACATTGCGTAGCTTCCCGAACGCTGCCCAACCGAGTTGGATTCGGCGGTTGACCTCTTTCTCGAAGTTGGACCTACCTAATTGGACTACTTGTCCTAAATAGATATATGAGTCAACAACTTCGAGTACCGAGTTTCCAACAGAGACTGGGGTGGGCACAACATTGGAATTTGACATAATTTTCGTCTTGTCCATGTTCATTTTCAAGCCCACCCGTTGTGAAACTCGGTCGAGGCCATCGAGCATCATGCTGAGTTCCTCCATCGACTTTGCCATGACTACGATGTCGTCGGCAAACCGAAGGTGAGTGATGTATTCGCCGTTGATGTTGATGCCAAGTCCTTGCCATTCCAGGAGTTTGAAGGCGTCTTCCATTGCGGCAGTAAACAGTTTAGGGGAGATAACGTCCCCCTGTCTTACGCCTCTTCTCAATGGAATCGCCTTCGTGCTCTGCTCCTGTACTCGGACCGACATGGTGGCGTTATTATACAAGCACTTCAACACCTCGATGTACCGATAGTCATAATGGCTGTAGAAAATTTAGCGTGGGACTTAGTTGAGACTTAGAGCAGACGCGATGTGCTAATGCGGCAGCAAATAGCACGAAATCGACGAGAAAACGAAAATCCCTTTGATTTGGAGGATGGACAATTTCTTTACTTACATTGAATATCAAAGGTCCTGTTTCACAGGCTCCTTAGTGAATTAGTTGATGTGCAGTGCTCCATTATATGAGCATTAAATAAATAGATTACAGGAACCAGAGAACACCACATCCATGCAGATGGAGGACAATGGTTTAGGGCCATTTATGTAATGTGCAAGCTGTAAGTTGACCTTCCGTTTTATAAAATCTAAAATATTCTTTAAAAATATGTACCCTTTTACATAATTATTTAATATATTACAGGAGTGTGACCCTGATCTTGATATTTAAATATTAATGCTCGATGGCCAGGAGCGAGCTCACATGTGGGCAAATTCACTAGTGTGCTCAACAATGAAGCGGCAGTTGCTTGGTAAGTAATATAGTAATAAATGAGCATAACAATCTGTTTGGAAGAGGTTGCCCATTAGATTTCTCAAATTACTTTATATGCTTAATCTTTTAGGTGATGATTTATAAAACCGTGGACCTCTAGAACCGTGGCCAATAACTCCCATAAACATCAACGCCCTGGCACACCGGAGTACAAATTACCGAAACACACTGCTCAGCCAGAAACATCATAGAAAGATGCTTCGGTGTGCTAAATCCATTCCAGAATCTGAGGATATAATATAGATTATAGAAACCAGAGTCCACCACATGCATTTGTGGACAATGGTAGAAAAGTCCATGATGACGGGTAACTTATCAACTGATGTTTTTTTTACTATTATATATTTATACGTATAGATGTGTGTACCTAACACCATTTTGATGAGAACATTCATGAAATTTTATTTTTGTTGTGCAGGCTCTGGGCGAGCTGATGCAGAGCGCATAAGAAGAAGACTAATTAATACTAGTTTTACATAATTGTATATTTTTTTCATTTAATATACTCTGTTCTCTGTTCAAATAAAAAACATGTTTTTAAAATCATTTATTTACACAATAATTTTGTGATAGAACAGTAGCAATAGCGTCAGCTATTTTGCTTGCAACCTGCGCAAATAGCAGCGACGGCGGCGACGCCGCCTTGGCTTGTACCTTGGTTGCCTCAGACTGCATTTTGGCAGCGTCTGCTTGCTCCAATAGTCCATCAATTTGAGCAGATGTTACACATGGTGTACGCCTACACCTGAAACATAAAAACTATTCATTATATAAACACAAAATCAGTTCCGGATTATCCCTGAAGCAAATTAAGCAATTGCTTAGGGCGTCACGTCTCAAGGGGCACCATAAACAGGACCAAAAATTCTTTGCTAGTACACGAAACGCTTTTTGAAATTGACTAACAAAGAACTCCGTCTAATGAATGAACTTAAAAGATAAACGTATATATCCCAAGGTTAGGATAGTAAGAATGGCAGGGAGACCATGCGCTGGGATTGCTTAAGGCATCAAGTAGTCTTAATCTGGCACTGCACAGAATACTTCGGATGTATACTTAAATTATTCAATTTGGTACTGAAAATAGGAATAAAAATTGTCGTTGTAGGTTGTACTAACCTGCCGCTCCCGGTGCTGGCACACGGCGGGCCTGCGCCTGTATCCACCTGTATCGCTATACATGGAAACACCGTTTTATTTCCGTTATTTTAAATTTGCGAAACAATGTTTTTTCCTCAAACAAACTTGACATTGACAGTATGCCTGTTTGACATGTTTTTTTTTTTATAAATGTTTTTGGCATGGCTTCGAGGCCTTGTTTGACATGTTGAACGTCTAGGTGTTGCAAGGAAGCAAACTAATAAGTTCCTTGTTATGAGTATTCTTAAAAACGGTATACGATACTTACACATTTCGATGAAATTAAGTGCTAACTTAATAAGGTTTACCTTTCTTCTGCACAACTTTTAAAGAAAAAATATTTTTTGAGAATTATCTTATCTATTAATTTTCCCTATAATAAAAGTTTTTTTTCGACTGCCAATATTTTACCTCACTAATGGAAGAAAAGCCTAGAAGCCATGCCAAAAATACTATTAATTTACCGCACTATGAATACGACTTTCGTTATCATAGCGACATCGCAAAGTCTTCATAATTACCGACTTTGCTCGCTATCTCGGATGTAGAGACTTGCATTCATTGTGACAGTTGTTATTGCATGCGAATTTTTTCGTTAATATTTAGCGATCGCTACGTATCGATCGAATCGCTATCTTTGTAGAGACTGCAGGCCCAGACGTCATAAAAATACTTTAAAGAAAAAGTAAGTGAGTATTATATGAACCAAGACCAAAAACGCGAATTGTGACGACATTGACGATTCCGGTACGCGTGCGAACGAAACACGTTTTGTGCGAAAAACGTGTTTAACCCACGTTTGAACTAAAAGTTTAGCGCGACCTCGTCAAAAGTTTCGGAAAATCGATGTGTTTTTTAATGTCGTAATACAAGGGTTACCTGAATTTTCTAGAACGAAACGATGATTTCTTACAAAAGTTTGCAAAAGATATGTGTTGCCAACGGCTTCAACCAGACTAAACCCTGTATCAGTTTGGATTCAACAACAAAATAAGATCAACTACTAGTCAAGAACCTAAATAAAGGATTATTATCATAGTTACCATTTAGGATTAAAACAGCGTCGCGAGATAACGTCTTAAAAGGTTACCGCGGTACAGAAACGCAAAGGAACAGGATGGGTTTTTAGTCCGTACAAATTGGACAGTCCCTTTCGCTCCTACCCAGGGCTGGAGTAAACATTCGATGCTTTTCCACCCCAAAAAGAAACTTCAGATGAATACAAAAATTCTTTTGTTCCAGGAAAAACAACATAACCTTACGAACAAAAGCTGTAACTCGTTAATTTCTGGTGGGTTACCTCGATGACTTAATGGTTAAACAAACAATCCTTTCATTGCGCAATACTTTATAAAACTTCGGCTAACATAACCTTTTAGCAACAATGCGGTAACAGTTACGACATCAAATCATAACTTTGTTGAGCATTTGACAGAACCTTACTTCAAAAGCTGATGGTTCTCTCGACTACGAATCCTTTTGATACGGATCTCTTGTTCGCGAACACTCACGCCTCGCGTCATTCAATATCATGCGACGCATTCATCCAAAACATCTCTGCAAGAGCCAAGAACAATGCTAGACAACTGTCTAACACCTATCTCACTGGGCTTAAGCATTAACCATGTGTTGCCATGGAAATTACAACCCTACGCGAAAGAAGAAGAGCTCCGTTTACTCTGGAAGAAATCACGAGATGCAATTCTGACGAATAACTGCTGCGTATTATCAAAGCTTCGTTACATTTAAGTGTTTTAATGAAAGGTTTTCAGTTTACTTTTTGCGTAATCCAATTTTGAATCTATTCGCTGAAGAGTTAGGTTGAAACTCGTGTGTGAAGGGATTCAAGAAACGACGTTCTGAAATGGAAACGTTGCACAAAACTGTTCAAGGCACGGCAAACTTATAATGTTGTACTGACAACGAAAAAACGCATTTAACACAATGGTATTAAAGGCGTCATCGCCAGAATTTCCGTTGTCACACCGAAGCGCACGTCATAATCGTCACAGACGTCTTTCACACCGCACATGAAGAATGAATGATGGATGAATCGCAGCATGAGAATCCAGCTTTTTCCATGTATGGTGGAAACAAATTGACATTTTCCGGCCAAGAAACCGTTTTTCATGCAACTTTGGACTTTAACACTTGAGGAACTAGGTGTTCTGTTTTTTTTAAGGGTTGTTAAATAAGTTGGTCAGGCAGATATCTGTGTATATTCATACGAGTCACAAATGGGCCAAAAGTTGTGTGCTGAATGTGGGACGTTCTCCGATGTAAAGAAGTTTGCAAGAAATGATTTGACTGAGTCTAGAAATGTTTGGGACGGATTATTGTTGGGCTTTTTGATGTTCACTGTAAAGATCTGCTACATTTCATAATCGTGTCACATTGTTATGACTAAATATGCCGATATGTTTTTGATTAACTAGTTATCTTCAGCGGGAAATGAACGTGAAATGAATAAAAAAGAATAACTAAAGATGTTGCTGGAAATTGACGAAGTCAATCATTAGGAATGTTGCTTAAAGTGTCCGCTTTAGACTCCCAATCTAATTCAATAGTAATGCGGATTACAATTCTTTCATAACAATTTTTAGGTATATTTGTTATTTTTATTAAATTTTTTGTGATAGATAATTAATATTTTCTGCTAAAGTGACCTTCTGAACCCCTAAATGTATGAACGTGGTCGAGACGAAAAGAGTATTTACGAACGTAACAGATTGCTGATTTTGTTGTTTCTACCTACCCCTTGGGAAAACGGAGTGAGCTTACGTAGGTAAGTCCTATGTGTTGACTGTTGAGTCAATTTTATAATTTCTTAATAATCACTTCAGTCACACCGTTGCTTACCGTCAGGTGAGGTAGTGATCCCATCAGAGCCAGCCCTCAAAAAATGATAATTCAGTGCAGTAATTCCAAGGTATTCCCGTTTGAGCAACTGTTTTTAGGGCACCTACACCTTTCAGCTCCATCACTACGACGTCTAGATATCCGGATAATATTCAAGTTCGTATTCACACGGTTTTTTTTTTATTCATTTTGTCATGCCTTACAACTTCGCTACGCCTTGGTTTATTGTAAAGGCGTGAAAATGTTCCTGAATACGAAACGCAAATGTTTTCACGGTACAATGTTTTTAAGGATTGTGTGTAGGCAGTTCAGAGGTCTTTTTGTATGGAAGAATGTGAGTGGAAATGTTACGTATGATTCTTTTTTTAAATATTTTTTGTTTTGGTTCAGGAAAATGTGTCGGCTATAGGAGAAATTGCTTGGGCAAGGTTCATGTATTATAAATGTCGCATTTTTCTCAGTTTCGAGCATTCAGACATTTTTGTGAATTTGATCCGTTTTTAATGAGTTGAGATTCAAATGGTAGGACCGTTGTTGTTATTGTGGCATGTCATCAAATGACTCCTTCACCTTGTTCCTTCAATTCCTTTTGCGTTCCAGAGTCGCGGTAACCTTGTAAGACGTTCCTGTAATATAGTATAGTCAGACAACTTATTATTACTTGAAAACAATAGACAGACAGACAAATCGTGGCTATACCCACAAATATATCTAAAACTCTAGGAAAAGGCTAAGATTTTTTGATTAAGTATTAATGCAAAAGATTGTGTTAATGGATCATTGATGGACATTTGTAACTCTTGCACACAATAACTTTAGAACGGATTTGAAATTGACAAACCTAAACTGGATTAACACAAAATATAGTATTCATCCCGGTATGATATTCCCGTGGATAATTACTGAACTTCATGCGGGCAATGCCTGGGCATTAGTTAGTATTAAGTAAGTTCTGGTACACGCCCAAGTTTACGTCTCTATTTTGCTCAAAACTCAACTAAACATTTACAAAAAACAACAATAAATATGAATCAACATCCCTATTTGTCAACCAACTTCCCAAAATCAATTCATTAACATAAAACCATTAGTAGTTGCTGCACACTGGTCACGATATCTAAATAAGTCGCCAAATAATGCTCTTAAGCATTATGTCCCCTAATAATGCGTGGTCTAATGCTCGCACAGTGCGCAGAAACGGCGCTCTTGTGTACAAAATGAATTGTGTACGGAAACGTATTAACGGTGTGTCAAATGACTCGGAACTAGGGATGTGGGAGTTTGCCGGGATTTTTGAAAGAAAGCGGAATACGTTTTGGCAAAATGCAATAATACTTTTGCACCGATTTAAAACCAACATATATGAACCATTTATTAAAAAAAAAAAATACTTTTTCCTACTCCTCCACTATTCTTTTTTGATTCATTTTGCAGGATCCAACACAATTTCATTCTCCAGGACACGTCAAGCTTCATTGTTTCGGCGTCTTCTGGTGGTTTCCACTGTTGATTTTGGCTTTCAGGAGTTACGATGGTTTGGGAATAGTGTGGTGGGTTTGTCTCAATTAAAAAGAACATTAAGTTTGGCTAAGTTCTGTTCCTGTCAATGTCGTTAAGACAGAAAATTATCGAAATAAAACAATCATGTGTTTAGTAACTTTTATAGATTTCGACGTGAGAAGTTTTAATTCTAGAAATTTTTTTTTAAATAATTTCTTCTTTAAAGCAGAGCATGTCGCGGTATAAGAACCAGATGAACGTATCTACAAAAAATCAAAAAAAGGTTTTTTTCATAAAACGGTTCACAATATAGTCCTCTATGAATTGCCAAAACGACGTAACGGTAAAGTCAATATTTATCAAATTCCAAAAAAACGAAATAGCTCAAGAATCATTTTCAATGGAACCAGAAAAACGTATTATAAATACCGTTTAAATAGTTCTAATTATCTTCCTACCTCTTTAGAGCTATAAGAACGTAGTTCTAAAAAACAATATTTTTAATCTTAGAATATAGTTTGTTTGGCAATATTAAACAAACCATAAGAACGTAAAAGCTTATACGTTATTTTGGTCGTTACAAAATTTTGTTTTGATGCTTAGTTTAAAGAGCCAGTGTAACGTTTGTGTATTTACGTTTTGTTGGCACAAACATTTTTGTTACATAAATGATACAAGTCAATGGCCAAAACGATGTATTGCGATTTACATTTTTGTGGCAGTACTATTTTTTGATTAATATTATAGTCCATTGACAAAATATAACCTTACGTTAGTTTGGCACCTTAATAATATATTATTATTAAATATTTTTTTATGAAATTGCTATTTTTTTGTTACTTGTGCCTTGAAGATTGATCAGTTTTCTTATTAAACGTTTTCCTTAAGTTTGCCGTATATGATTATTTCCCAGAATTTGGTCTTTTTTTAACAACACTATATAATAGTGTAATAATACAGGATGTGATTTTTTTCCAAAGCAACTGGTTCGATTCCTGGTCTGAATTATTGTATTTTCTAGAATCCAATGATGTAGTTTTAGTTTTCGTCAAAATCGGCCTCGAGACTCCTTTCAACGTTTTTCGATATTACTCATAGTTTCGGACATAGCCATCCACGCCCAGTTGAAAACGCTGAAGAGTTTGTATGTCTGGTTGAAGGGGCTAATCTCAGGAACTACTGGCTCGAAATTTACAAAATCTTTTTGTTTTGGATAGTCCACTTATTGAAGAAGACTGTAAGCTATACATATAACATCACACTCCGACCAATAGGAGCCGAGCAGCGGGAGACACCGCGGGGAACAGCTAGTAATTTTAACATTTTTCCTAATGCTTATTTAAACAATTTAACTAGGAAAGTTAGCCACTGAAATTGAAAAAAAGGAAATCTGTTATTTGATGTACATAAAATAACTAAAAAACTAAGATACATTTCATTTGAGCCGAGGCTGGGTAAGGACTGTGACCTTTCTTCTTATAAAACAAACAGTTCAAATTGTTTTAAACAAGTGTTTTTTTTTGTTTCTGGCTTTTTTTCAAATTAATTCCACCTTATTTGTCGATGTTGTCGATAAACGTATAAATCAATTATGTTTCATTTCTAAACTACATCTTTTCAAATTCGCCCTTTGTAATGAAAGTACGAAAAATGATTAATGGAAATAAAACATGTGATATTTTTTTCTAATATTTTTAAGTATTATTTCATTACAATGCCAATAAAAGTTAAAAATATGACATAGCAATGGCATAGACTCAAATAGTTTTATGTCAAGCTATTTAGACTCCTGAATATTAATTTATTTTCATTTTATAACATACATTCATCCGCCTTGAAAAGTAGTTGAAACTGGTAGGTAATAAAAATACTGTTTAATTTCAGTGTTTAAATCACTCTTATAAACAGGTGTTTTGAAACAAATTGTTTTAATCATGCATACCCTGCTACACATACATTATAAAACTTAACTTCACAAATGACGTATTTAAGTTTGATAACAACATAAGTTTCAAAATAATTAAGGGCCACACTAACGTATGTCAACCGAATTTTAAAAATATATATATTGCGTCTATGTAAGCATATATAAATAAATAATTTCTAATTTTTTCAAAGCTCTAAGAGTATGGCAATACATAGAAAATATTATTTTCTTCCATACTAGTATTTTATCTGTATTAAAAAGCTGGTAAAGTTTGAAGAGCCGAATTTTCACAGTATTTTTGCTTTCCTGTAAAATTGAGAAAATGTAGATACGTTTGTCTGACTCTTACACCGCGATGTAGAAGTATATTAAAAAAGCAATACTATTAGGTAGTCTTCATTAGGTCTATTCGATTACCAATGTCTTATGTCACACTATACCAGACCATGGGCCTCCTGATCTAAAAATCCCGGAATCTCCACAACCATTCCGCGTTGCAATCCCGTGCTACCCCATCCCTATTAGAAACTTATGGCGAGTGTCCGGAACTTCGGAGCATGATTTTTTGTTTACATGTTTGTGCTATTCCATGGGGAATATCTACTAACTATGCTTTTATTTATAGATCCCCTAAAAGGGTGGCTGTGTCTTCTTCTCAAATAAATATGGTTCATGATCCGTGACGAGTGGTTAAAGATGGCGGATTTGTTGTAAAAGTTTAGGTATTAGAGTGTTTAGTGATGTAATTTGTCGATGAGTAAGAAGTTTAGGACTTATATACATTATAGTTAAATCAAGCTCTTTTCCCCATGGAAAAATACAGACACTATAGAACCAATCCTACCAAAGAATCTCTTTGTTAAAGTACTTAAAAAAATGTAACTGGGACTAAGGATAAAGATGGTCCAAGCAACCAAACAGCAATTTTCAATCATTCTTTTTCAATACTCAATACTCAATACTCAATTCTTTATTGCATTCCATATGTTACAGAGATGGTATAAACAAATTAAAGATCAATATGGACCCTGTCGGGCACGCAAAAGTTAGGAGAGAGGAAGAGGGCTGAAATAGCAATTTAATCAAATCAATGTTATTATAAATTATTAGGTGTTTCATTGGGTATATAATTATATATGTATATATTATTATGTTAGTGTAATTATAAGTATATTATATTAGATTAATTATATATTTTAATTATATCTTTTATTTATATTAGATTATGTACCTAGATGTATTATTTATGTATTCATATTTATACAAGAATTACTGTATTCCATATAATATTATTTTTATAATAACTTGTTTTAGATAGAGTAATTTCATTTTGCAATCGTTTTATCATCTAGAAATTCGTTTACCGTGTAATATGCTTTGGATTCCAGAAGTCGCTTTAATTTATTTATAAATATGTTTGTTTTGCTTATTTCTCTAATTTCATTTGGCAGTTTATTATAGATTTTAATGGACATAATTAAAGGGCTGGTTGAGTGCATTTTAATTCGGGATTGAGGTTTATTTATTTTGTTTTTGTTATGTCTAAAAGTGTATCTTTTTTGTGTCTCTTCGCAGGTGGTGTAGTACTCTTCATGTTTTCTGATAAATTTACATAATTCTAAAATATATAAACAGGGAAGTGTGAGGATTTTATGTTTTTGGAAGTGTGGTTTACAGCTGTCTGTTTGTTCTATGTTGGTTATTATTCTGATTAACTTTTTTTGTAAGGTGAATATGGTTTGTGAATCTGTACTGTTACCCCACAGCATGACCCCATAGCTGAGCCATGCTTGGGCATACGCGTAGTAAGAAACAAGTGCAGTTTGAATATTTGTAGTTTTTTTAATTTCGCGTAAGGCGTAAGAGAATTTAGATAGCTTTGCTCTTAATTTCTGTATGTGGGATTTCCAATTAATGTGGGTATCTATAGATAAACCGAGTAGAGTAAATTCGTTGACTTGTTCTATTTTTGTGTTATTAAACGTGAAATTTAGTTTTAATGGGGACTTTTGATGGGGATGAAATGTAATTAATTTAGTTTTTGAAAAGTTAATTTCTAGATTATGTTTGTCCATCCAGTTTACAGCTGTAGAAAGAAGGGAGTTTAATTTGGCGTTTATATTGTCATCGGTTTGGCATGAGGTGAGCAAAGAGATATCATCTGCGAAGAGAACACAAGGTCCGTTTATTGTTTTAGGAAGGTCGTTTATATAGATAAGGAACAAAAGGCAACCTATCACACTACCCTGGGGAATTGATGCATTAACTGGTTTACTGTCGGATCTCTTTTTAGTTATTTCGTTTGTGTTGTGGTCGAAGTATTCAATTTCTACCACTTGTATCCTATCCTTCAGATATGAAGCAAACCATTCATGAGCTTTCCCTCGTATTCCTATCCCATGTAGCTTGTCTAACAAAATGTTAAATTTCACCTTATCATAGGCTTTGGTCATATCGAGCAGCATACCTACAGCGTAGTTTTTGTTATTAATAATAGTTAGAGCCTCTTGTATGTATTTGTAGACTGCTAACGTTGTAGACCTGTTTTTACGGAAACCATTTTGGCAGTCGTCTAGTATTTTATATTTTTCACAAAATGTGTATACGCGGTCACACATAGCCTTCTCAGAGATTTTAGATGCAGCTGGTAATAGTGCTATAGGGCGATAATTATTAGGGTCGGTTTTAGAATTTTTCTTGTGTATGGGTTTTATCAGAGCGTGTTTAAGTTGACTGGGAAAGGTTCCTTCTTCAAACGATTGGTTAACTAGCTTATAAAATGGTAGGGTGAGTTCATCTGCACATTGCTTAAGTAAAAATGGTGGAAGCTCGTCCACTCCACAGCTCTTTTTATTTCGTAGATCTTTGATTATTCTGTTTATTTCATAGGGATCGACAGGACTGAGAAACATAGTATTTTCTGTCGGGCTCATCACGGGGTCTCCTTTTGCTAGAGAGGCTTTTTCCCCAATAGAAGTGAAGAAGTCATTAAAAATATTAGCTATTTGCTTAGGTTCCGTTATCAGCTCGTTATTTTTATGTAATTTTATGTTAGCTTTTTCGTTTTTTATTGATTTATTTGTTCTTTCGTTTATTATATTCCACATGGTTTTGACTTTATTAGTTGACTTTTTCATCTTGTTTATAAATTGTAGTTTTTTTGCTGTTTTTATAGATTGCTTTAGAGTTTTTTCGTATTTTTTATAATATTTCGATAATATGGGATTGTTTGTTTTAGTGGTTAGTATTTTGAGTAGTCTTTTATTTTTGCAGGATAATCTAATACCTTTTGTTAGCCAGTACTTTTTATATGTCGTTTTTATTTTTGTTTGTTTTAGCGGAATGCATTTGTTTAGAATTTTATTTAATGTGTTATTAAACGCTGAGTAGTTCTCATCTATGCTTTGATTTGATTTAATTATTTCATTCCAATTTTGATTCTTTAATTCTGATTTAAAGTTGTTTACATTTTGTGAGTTATAGAATCGTTTTTTCGTGAACCAAATTGTTTTTTTATTGCTGTCGCTAAGTAATTTCATGTGAAAGATGGTCGCACAGTGATCGGAGAAACCTAGTTCTTCAACGGTAGTGTAAGTGTTCTTATTATTAAAATTTGTGAAAATTAAATCTAAACATGTTGAGGTAGTTTGTGAGATACGTGTGGGGACTTTAATGTGTTGCATGAATTTATGTTCCAGCATCAGATCTAAGAACAGATTAGTTTTTAAGCAGCTCTCTAAGATATTTATATTTAGATCTCCTCCTAATATTACGTTATATTTTAAATATTTTTTATTAATATAAAGCATCATTTCTTTTAGCTGGCGAGTAAATACTTCCTCCTCTCTTCTATTCCAATAAATAGTAACTACAAGTACATTTTCCTTAGGTAATTCTATTGCACATAACTCTATACAATACTCAACAGACATATTACTAATATCACAAATTTCTTTGTATTCGAGATCGTTTTGTAACAAGATACAGACGCCGCCGCCTCCTCGAGTACGGCGACAGTAGGATGCTGCTATTTTGTAGCCGCTGAACTGAAGATGACTCAGTTTTTCTGGTGATAGCCAGGTCTCACTCAGGCAAATAGCGTTATACATTGGTTTTTCATGGATGAAGGCTTCAAGTAGATGTTGTTTGTTACAGATGCTTTGTATGTTTTGGTATAGGATTTTAAAATGTTGTTCTGTGGTTTCGAAAAGTATGATTTTTATTAAATTCGTTGTTATTTGGTTCATAGTATTGTGTAGTAAGGGTTTTCTCTTCTTTGTTTAATTGATCATTCGATTCGATACATTGCATGTATAGTTCCGTATTCAGGAATTCTTACACCATTCAGCGCAAATGTCAGGTTTTTATGTGTGTTTAGAGGTGCCATCCATAGGACGTCCATAGGACATCCGTTTGCTGGGAGATCTGGCATATACGCATACATTATATTCACATACATTAAAAATAGAGAAACCCCATCTGTATGATCTGAATCTAATGAGTGTGACTAGGTTTCCACCGTTGTATTAAAACTTAAAGAATTTTTACACATTCTTTAAAATTGTACAACTTTCCAACTTTCCAATTACACCAAAATCCAAGTACTTTATGAACCCATTTCACTAACAAAACAATAAACAAAAAACGCCCCACAACAGCATTACACACAGACAATGCAATTTAAACACAGTGCGCCCAATGCGCCAGATGTTCAAACATGGACAAAATCAACACTAATTCTATCGAGTTACGTTCCGTATGCTTTCAATTAGCTCGTTTTACATTATTTATTTCACACCACCCGATTGAAGCGCTCGATTTGATTTGTAATGGTTTTTTGGGGTGAAATGATTACATTGATTTGTTTTGTTGCTTTAATAGTTTAACTTTGGACGTTTTGGTTCATCATCTTCATCAGATTATAAATGTTCCCACTGCTGGGACGCAGGCCTCCTCTCTGTGAGAGGAGTGGGCCTCTACCACGCGGGCCCGGTGCGGATTGGTAGATGTCACATGTCTTCGAATTTTTGGTTCTAGGACATGCCGGTTTCGTCACGATGTTTTCCTTCACCGTTTTGAGAGCAGTGGTGTTGAAATAAACACGAAGTAATGCGCCTGACAGGGTTCGAACCCACGACCTACAACTCGTAAGTCGAGGCCGATACAACTGGGTCACCACTGCTCTATCTATCTGCTCGTTTTGGTTGGAAAGCACGTAAAGCCGTTGGTCCCGGCTGTTATTTTTAGATCTTTGACGGTCATTAATCACAGTCAGAAGCTGACGAAAGAAAGTCTGACAACCGGTCTTACCATGTGGTATCGTATTACCCAGTTACTGGGTTGTTGGAGGTTTTATAGGCAGTCGCTCCATGTAAAATACTGATATTCAGCTGTATCTGGTTTGACTGGAAGCCGACCCCAATATAGTTGGGAAAAGGCTAGGTAGATAATGATGATCAGAAACATAACAAAAACATACTGTTGTGCAACTACGGTTCTTTTTGACAAGTTATCATTATGATAAGCCTGTATGCGTCCACTGCTGGACATAGGCATCGCCCAATTACATCACTGAGGTCGGTCCTGACCTTTCCTCATTAGGTACGTCCCCACAGAGCGCGCAGCCTCGCGAGGCATTTTCCGCGCGAAGCATCTCGGTTGGTGTGGACGTGTCTCGGGGGCGAGGCAAGTGACAGCGCTGCTGCGGTCGAGCGACCGAGCGCCCGAGCCATCCAGTGTCGGCTTTTGTTTTGCTCGCGTATATTGTTTCGTGCCTCGGTCGAAAAACAATAGACGCGCGTCCACACAGAGCGCGCAGGCTCGCGAGGCATTTGCTGCGCGAGGAAACTGACAAGCGAGGCTGCTCACTCTGTGTGGACGCGTCTATTCAGTTTTTGGTACGTCAGCGTCGTGTGTCGGGGTCGCGGGACTGTCTTATCAGGTAACCGTGGGCCCGGAACGTAAAGGGCTATTGACGGACATCGTGGATTTTAGTCAGTACACGTCTGACAGTCCTTTCCGTCCCACCCTGGGTGGGAGGACTCATTTGATGATTTTGCATCGAAAAAAATGCGTCGTATGTCGGTTGCTGTTTTCACATTTTGTATTTCTATAATGGCGATTTATATAGACAATAAGATGCGTATAGCACCACTGTTTTGTAAATGAAGAACTTTTTTTTATTAATTTTCAATAATGAATAGATGGGATTGGACTTTTTACTACTTTTCCAATACGTAAAATTTAAAAGAAAACTTATGATGTTGTTACCGCTGCTCAATGAATTAGAAGCAATTGAGCACTAATTTGCAGATACAATTTATTGCAAAAAGATACCACTTAAATTCTAAATTATACTATTAACTATACAAAACAACCATTATCTCTCCCTTCGACAGTAAACACAGAATCACGAAGGGTACGGATGGGGTGATAGGAAACCCATTTGACCATTCAATCGGTTGGAAAATTGTATTATTTTTTCCAAATCATTATAACTTTCGTCTCAGTGGGTTTCAAAAACTGATAGTAGTTCGGAGGATTATGTTTGTGAATACAAATGTTTTACGCAATGTCCTGACTAATATTTAATAATTATGAATTGTATCAATCAAATGTTATTTCTTTATTTGTTTGATGCGCCTTTACGTCTTCTACGGCGATAGTTTCAATTTTAAATATCCAATGATCCATGTTTTAGTTTTCATCAAAATCGGCCTCGAGACCCCTAAAAGTATCTTTCGTTATTCCTTGTAGTTTCAGGTTTGGCCATCAACGCCCCATGGTAATTTCACCTTGTAATAGCAAATATAAAGTTAAACAGATTTCGATAATATTTTGAACACTGGGATAGGATATTGGATATTTATTTTCCGGACATAATTATTTGTGTGATGAGCACGATCATTTGTTCTGTGTCTGTATGTAATTTATCTATAATATTTATGTATTCAGAAATTTAAATTTTATGGGTACTAGATAACTGATAAACATACTTTATCAGTTGTCTAGTACCCATAACACAAGCTCTGCTTAGCTTGGGACTAGATGGCGTTGTGTGATAGTTGTGGAATAATATTATATTATATTTCTGAATTCCACGAGGAAAGTTGCGAGTAAAAGCTAGTAATAAAGAGAAGTTGAATAAATAACAATTTTTGTGTAAATAAGTTAATGGATCGTTGAGTAAACTGTGATAATAAACAAAATGGCCGTACTTTTGTGAAATATTGTGTTTTTGTATCGTTTAGGAAAGTTTGTTACAAATGAAAACGTTTTGGTTGTCGCTTTTACTGTTAGTTATTGCAAATGGTGTTCGTGTTTGTGATTTTTAGTTTTTTTTTTCTTGAAATATGTTACTCTTCCTTTTTTTATTAAGCTTTTTCAAGAAAAGTCTTAGTAGTTTTCTATAACTTATCTAATATGTTATTAGAAGCACGCAATGCTAAGTGTTGGGTATTGGTATGTAAGAGTTCAAGGTTAAAGTAGGAAGGATAATATATCTATGTCAAAGCACGAGTTGAATTATATTTGGAGTGGGTGGGATTTACCTCCTTTTTTTATCGTGCTCAAATGAGTCCTCCCACCCAGGGCAAGGCGGGAGGGACTGTCAGACTTGTACTGACTAAAATCCACGCTGTCCTTCAGTAGCCCTTTGTATACCGGGGTCGCGGTATACGTGTGTCCCGCGACCCCGGCAGGCTTTGGCCCTCTAGAGAGGGGCCCCGTCATTATGCTGACGCTCTTTGAGGCGCGCGTGGAACACAACGCGCCGTCGACCCGGGCATGGTCCATGGTCGGACAGCGAGTCGCCCATTACTCGCCGTCCGCATGCCCGCGCCTACGGTGGCCGGAGATCGCCTTGCGACGTCCGTCACCGTGGGCGTCTACCACTGCGGCGTGGGTGAGGGGTGGACGCTGTCCTCTCCCTCGCGGGATTTATCTCCTAGCGGTCTAACCCGGGCAAAAGTAGTTCATGGCTAAATAATTACAGCCGCACAGGCCGATTTTCCGGGTTAAGCCGCGCTTGCCGAGGTTGGTCTGTGGATGGGTGACCAATTGACCATCTGTCATAGCGAGTTTCCTCCGTGTCTCGGAAAGCATGTAAAGCCGTCGGTCCCGGCTGTCATTTGTAGACCTTTGACAGTCTTTACTGTTAGTCAGAAGCTCATAAGTCTGACAACAAGTCTTACCACGGGGTATCATATTGCCGAGTTACTGGGTTGTGGAGGTCCGAAAGGCAGTCGCTCCATGTAAAATACTGATATTCAGCTGTATAACCACTTGTAAGCCACTGGGAAGTTTTCTTCCCACAACCTGTCATTAGTGTCAAATTTCGGAAAAGCCAACGGGAAGTTTTCTTCCCAGTGACAGTTGAGAACTGTCAACTTTGACAAGACAGACATTTGACAGGTCTGATATTATTGGATGTTTAGGCTTACCAGTGGATAAGGTTCGACTGGAATCCGACTCCAATATAGTTGGGAAAAGGCTTGGCAGATGATGGTTCAACCCGGGCAATGGCACCAACCATGAAACCTGCGGTGATGACCTCTTCATTCTTGTCTGGTACCAAACAGTACTCTCTGTGTTCCGTCGGTATGCAGCAGTTCCTTCCGGTTGAATCGTCGTGAGTGGGTCTTCTTGGGTCTCATTTTTGTTTCTGGGCATTTTTTTACGTGGTAAAATCATCAAATGTGTCCTGCCGCCCGGGGCAGGACGGAAGGGACTGTCAGACTTGTACAGACTAAAATCCACGGGGTCCTTCAATAGCCCTTTACGTTCCGGGGCCATGGTTAGGTACCTGATAAGACGATCCCGCGACCCCGGTGACGGTCCTGCGACCCCAGTTATTTGTGGCCTAATGAGAGACTCAGAGTGAACCCATTGTAAATAAACCGGAGTTATTTTTTTCAGTTATCTGTTTACTAAGGCCTACAAAATACCAGACATTGTGTAAATAATAAACGATTAGTATAAACTAATACATATTTTTATCTAATACACTTAAAAACTACTGAAGACGAAATGACGGTGTCATTTTATGAGGTCAGTTGCTGCATATTCGGCTTCGAAAACGCCGATAGAATTTTTTCTACCTCTGTCACTATCAGGAATTACAGACGTGATTTAATTACTAAGACAAGCTGAAACGCAGGTCTCCTCTCAATCACATTATTATCATCTCTAAGCACTCGAAATAAAATACATTGTAACCATCCACAACGCTACAAATTAAAAACCTTTCCACTAAGTCTTCTGAAGCGTCCAATAAAATTGGAGTCCCTCAACACTTATCTAAGTGGCACAGACAATGGCTTTCAATGTATAATGCAAATTATCCCTCTGGGAGGGCCGGAGGACAAGCAAGTGCCTTCGGAATATTTTAGACGAAGTGGATAAGATTCAGTACTTATAGTAGGAGCGGAAGAAAGTGGCATAGGTTTGTTTTGACCGGGTTCTCAGATTATATGAGTGTTGCCAGCGGTTTCACCCGCTACAACTCAAAATTATCCTCGAAAATTGGGATAAAAACTATCCTATGTGTTAATCTAGGTTATAAACTATATGTGTATCAAATTTCATCGAAATCTGTTCAGTAGTTTTTACGTGAAACAGTAAAAAACATCCATCCAAATAAACTTATATATTTACTAGCTTTTCTATGCGGCTTCGCTCGCGTAATTTGTCGAAAACCTGAGAAGATTTATAGAAACTTTCATCCCCTATTTTATCCCCTTAGAATTGATCAAAATCTTTTATTAGCGGATGCCTACGTCATAATATCTACCTGCATGCCAAATTTCAGCCCGATCCGTCCTGTGGTTTGGGCTGTGCGTTGATAGATTACTATGTCAGTCAGTCAGTCACCTTTGAGTTATATATATTTAGAAGATTAGTAGGAAGTAGCATAGGATAGTAGGATTGTAGCCTACGTTTTAAATGATCTTGTGGCTCCATTTGTTGTTAGTCATTGGAAATTTAAATAAAAGGGTTTGCGCTTTGTTTAGACAGCTTTTCAGGCATAAGACCCGGAAGTCTGGAAGCCTGGGCATGCGTCAATCGGGGCGGCAAGACCCATCTTTGAAGAGTGGCTGGAGAGGCGTCCTCGCCTTCCGCCTGACGCAGTTCCTCACCGGACAGTTTACCGGAGGTTCCTGTGTTGGATTAGGCGGGAAGAAACGTACGGATCGCCCGAAGGACACGCTGGAGTATATGATGGTGATCTGCGCCGCTTAGGCAGAGCACGTTCTCACGGTGGTGATAGGCAGCGGCGACCTATCTTGCCCAGCAATACTCAAGGAAAGCCTGCGGAGCGAGGGAATGGGAAACAATCACCTTCTTTAGCGAGGCAGTCATGCTAGCGAAGGAGGAGGCGGGACATGTGAGGGAGAGGACACTCTCCATCTCACGACCCAGCCAGACTGAATACGATTAATAGCGTTTAGTGTTTCTGTGACCTTCTTGCGGCTTATCTAGATAGCTGGAAATGCATATATACGCCATTCCAACCCCACCCCACTGCACAATCTAGAGTCATAGAAACAAAGTGATTGAATTGGAAGAAGCAACTCTGTCTTAACCCATTCACTGCAGCGAGATTGGTAATAAACAGCATTTTAGTCAGATGAACGGTTAAACCCGTTTAGTAGGTATCGACAGCTAGACTACAATGTGATCGTAGTTAAATGTTAGAGGCTATTTATTGGGCTTTATTACTATGCTATGTGGGTATTAGATTGAATGGATTGAATTTATGTTTTTTTTACTTTCAAAAGTTGTTCTTTTACTGGATTCTAGATTCATGGGATATTCGTTTTTAATTGAATCAAATTAGTAACCCATGATGTCGAACTAGTTTTGGTCATGGTTCGAAATTCAAACCAGACATTTTTTTTTTATAAATAATTATGAAAATAATTTACTTTACATTAATATTTATAACTACAATTTTCATTAATTTAGTCTAAACAGGCAGCAGCCATTTTCGGCATTCTTGTAACTAAAATTTAGGATAATCAATCCAGATTAGATCACTTCGAATCTCAGATCTCGTTTCTTTGAGAGCACATTAGAATAAGCTGGACCAGCTTAGGTAAGTAGATGTAAATGTCCTCAAATGTTTGGTTCTAAGTCACAGTTACAATACATTTTCTAAAAGGAAAAATAGCTCCATTTTCTAAAATTGCACCATTAGTTGAATACAAAACTGAAAATCACAGAAATAAAGCAACAAAAACTCTTGGATACTAAACATAATATTAATGTGGGGGAACGCATTAGGGAGCGGAAATGGCGGCGTACACATTCAGTATTGTGCTCGGGGAAAAATGATATAATATCGTAACATCCTTTTATGACCATTACTGGGCTTGCCCGCCCTGACGAAGATGGGGGATGGCAAGAGGTGACAGTAGGACATGGTATGTTTGTGCCCTATTCGTGGAAGCCTCTGTGAGGACGTTGTTCATAAGAAGGGAAGGAAAGAAAAATTTAAGATACTGGAAAACTCATATCGAGTAGTACAGTGTCATTGTCTAACGATTTTAAGAAACAGTTTCGATTTTAATTTTTGAGATCAGTGGCCTTTCTATCTTTAGGTAGTTTGTTGTGTAACTAATTTGCAATAGATCGCTTTGAGTATTTATGACGAATGATATTCAAAATCTTTACTAAAATACGATTAATAATTATTAATTCCAGTCAGTAAAATGACATTAGAAATGTCATTTTTTGTTCAGGTTTGTTCCATTTTGTTTGTATCAGTGACAGTTGCACTTGTCTTGTGTGACTCGAATTAATAATCAAACTATAATGAATGATTGGTGGCATTTAGTTAAAAATGCCTGTTTAGTATGTAAAACCTTGTTAAATAAAAGACAGTAAGGTGAATATCTGCCAAGCAAATTTTTTTAAGTGGTTAATCATCAAATGAATCCATCCGCGCTGGGTTGCGCGAACGGAACTGTCAGACTCGTACATACAGTACTTTCTTTAAAAAACCTTACTTTCGTACCTGCCTATGGGTAACAAAGCCCATTTTTAGTAGTGGCTACAAAATCAAATTAAAAGTCCTATCTGTCATGTTGACTTCTCAACTTATTCTTTGCCATCACCGCCCTACACGAGACAAATCGTCCAGTTGGCCATTTGTCAAAAAACCTGCATCCGCCCAATGAAAGCCGTCTTTGTTGCCACCACAACCTTACTTAAACACTTGACTTTTCCGTATCACAACTACATAAGATTCAGAATATCCTTAATCACCAGTAAATGATGTACAAATCTGCATTTTTTTCCAAGCAGTTGACGTAGATGTTATCGTGTTGTCTTAAAGTTTGTTTTGGCATGATTGATGGTATTGTGGTGGTATTTAATAAGAATGGCGATTGTTAACAAAGGTTTATTTTTGAAGTTTTCTGTTAAAAATGCGCGCGGGTGTGTCTGTTTGTGATAATGATGGCTTTGTGATAAAATTTATTGTGATGGAAATGATTTCATCGTCGTCTTCATGATTCTGATGATTTAGTACTTGTAAGGGTCGCTGTTAAGTGCAGATTTTTACTTAAATTCTGTCCAATATAAAGTAGATAGAGGGAATTTAATTGAAGTTCCGTGAAACATGTTTTTGTCTTTGATTAATTAAAGCTTTTGAACAGACACCTAATTAAATCCCTAAATTAAAGTTAGTTTTGAGTTTTTGAATCATAATAAGAATCTATGGATTGCAGTAAAAATCGTAAAATGGAATATTCTATTAAAGATATCAGATGAAGAATTAATAAACCCACATTAAACGTGTCCTTATTAAAAAAGCATATTACAAAATTAAGGACTACGTTGAAGACAAAGATATTTGGCAATAGTTCCTTCTGCTCATGCGGCTTCCCTGGTTCTTCAACAGTTTTATTATAAATTAGGTATATTGTCTATTAACTGCTCTGAATCACGGTACTACCTTTTATTTTTACTTGTATACATTTTTTTTTCTGTTGTTTATGTGTTTGTTTTGTCTCTTTTTACCTTTTTTTGTTTTATCTTACAATGTTTTAATTTAGTCATTACCTATCTTTGGCTAATATAGCTTCTTTTTTTTATATAGCTTCTTTTTTACTCTAGAATTGTGAATGCGAGAACATTGTTGGTTGTGTAAATTCCCCGATGCCCATTTTATCTTTTTCGTCTAGTTTATTACGTATATATTATTATATACTTTTTTATTTTATTATTATTATTTTTTGTTTAGATTTTGGTAAGAGCCTCTTCTTATCGTGCCTACGATGTTCTCTCGTATTTATGTATACCAATCTGTAACAATAACATTGTAAAAGCAAATATTTTAAAAGAGTAACCATGGAGTTTCTTGCCGGTTCTTCTCCATGGAAGCGACCAACCCGAACCGTGCCAATTTTTTTTTTTTTCCCTCGACGTTTTATAAGTGCCCATTGTGGCCCATGTAAAATAAAATATTTTGATTTTGATTTTGATTTTGAATACCTACGCCAGGTTGCCAAGATTTTCGCGCATTTGTCTTGGAGTCTCTATTATTTTAGTTTAATTTTTTTGTGAAAATCTTTCTCATAATGTATTCTGCCGTTGTGCATATTGCTTTACCAAGGTTCTTAAATCAAAAGTATGTTACAGAAATTGATGAGCAATTTTCTGTTATTCACAAGTACGCAATGTTGCTCTAACTTTTTGACAAGGAGCAAAAAATCCCTTGCATTTCATTTAATTTTATTTTTCGCTAGCACAACCAAACTATTAATAACAAAACAGATTGAAACACATTCATTATCCGTCACTGTGTCTACTATATAATAACACAATGCTGCTCACTCCTGTTCGATCCAGCTTGAATATACTTCGTTCGCAAAAGTTTGGCTTATCTCGGTCGTCACGGCTTGATGTTAATATCGGGATCCATTTCAGCATTCACATCTTTCTGTTTCCGATTTGTGTCCTTTTTGAATGACATTTTGTTTTTTTAATATTATTTTGAATAAATTGTTTTCTGCCAATGGAACACAGCCATAGACAAGCGTTGCAGTGAAGTGAAACTTGTTGGTTCGTTTTAATAGATGAATAGTGCTTTGTGTGTTTAATGTTATTGATTTACAAGACATCAGACATTCTAGTGGTGCTTATGATGTCCTAAATTCGATTCCTTTGATTTGGTGTTGTTGAGCAATATTTAATAGTAGAATTATAACTGATGGCTCAGAGGTAACAGCCCCGACTTACAAGTTGTAGGCCATAGGTTCGAACTCAGCCAAACGCATTACTTTGTGTAATTTATTTCGTCACTAGTGCTCTTAAAAAGGTGATGGATAACACCGTGAGGTAAACAGCATGTCTAAAACTCAAAAATTAGAAGACATGGGACATCTACCAAACCGCACTGAGCCCGCGTGGATTTCTGCTCACACCCTCTCATAGAGAGGAGGCATATTATGCCCTAGTATTAAGGCTCCTGCAGACACACGCGATTAATCGCGCGGGGCGACATGTCGCGGTCCATTCGCAGTATTTTTAGAGTGGAAATTAGCTTGGCTCGTTGTCGCAGCGCGATTAATCGCGTGTGTCTGCAGGAGGCTTTAGGAACATAATAGCCTAGGTTGATTATGCAAAGTGGAACTCATTAGAGAAGAAACAAGAAGAAGAATCTTATCAAGACAACATTAAGGTTGATGCTCAAGGGTAGCCCGCGAAATTCAAAATTTCTTGGGTTTTTTGCAATTTGCAGGCCAGTGCTAGGTTGTATGTTGATTAAAATATTGATCGCGCTTGTAAGACGTATGTAGTTACAGAATTATTATCATCGAAATCACCAATACAACCCTCCAAGTTCATAAAGCTTCAGGAACAAAAAAATAACATAAAAAGTCATTCCTGAAGCTTTATGAACTTAGAGCGTTATATTGATGACTAGCTTCCGCCCGCGACTCCGTCCGCGCGGATGTCGGTCTTCGCGTGGATGGTTTATTTCTCCATTTTGAGTAACTCTGACAATGACATCTTATAAATATCTATTGGACCCAAATACGGCTAAGCCTATAATAATTAAGGAGATCCCTCTATTGAGCTAGGTACTGCTGTTGAGCTCGCGTTCTGTAGTAAGTATTTTTTTCATAGTAATTCCGACCTTGTATTTACAAATAACTGATCGGAACAGTAATCAAAAAGGTCGCGCTGAAAAGCACGGTTTAAAATGACACGCATACAATATTAATTCCACGGACGACCGCTCGCCACACTGGACACGTCCGCTCGCATCAAAATTCAGAATATATATGCATCGCGCGGCGCGGAATGCGGCTCCTTATATAGGACTCGGGGAGGCGTGGCCCGCGTGTGCCGCAAACGGTTCAAGCCAAATGCGACTTTCGGCGCTTCAGGTTACGGCGCTGAATCCACTGCGGGTAATGCAACGTGTGTTCACGGTTCTACAGAACAACGTCTATGAATAAAACTGAAAAATAAGATTTTTTTTCTACGTATTTTTCCAGGATAAAAAGTATCCTATTTTATGCCCAGGATAATAAGGTATAATTATACCAAGTTTCATCGAAATCGAACCGTTAGTTTTCACGTGATGCCTGCACATACAGACAGACAGACAGACAGACAAAAATTTTTTTAATCACATATTTGGGTTTGGTATCGATCCAGCAACACCCCCCGCTATTTATTTTTTTAATATTTTCAATGTACAGAATTGACCCTTCTGCAGATTTATTATATGTATAGATTTTGTTGATTATAATTCTTTCTGTAACTACATATGTCTTACAAGCGCGATCAATATTTTAATCAACATACAACCTAGCACTGGCTTGCAAATTGCAAAAAACCCAAGAAATTTTGAATTTCGCGGGCTGGTTGGAGCATTCCCCTTAAGTACTGTAACCAAGAAAAATTTTTTATTTGTGTTCCAGTTTGTAGGGCCATTGTGAGATTTGAACTAACAAACTGTTTTAATAAATGTCAATCATCAGCACACAATACCAAAATTAAATTCATAACACTCATACACACAACATCTTATAAAAATCATAACCGCAGAGTCCGCAGAGCAAGTCAAAATTCACACAAAGTCGATCATCTTACGGCACCCCTAATTAAATTCGTTAGAGGTTCTCAATATCGTTTGCACTTGAAACGCACTTGAAACTTGTAAGGGAACCGTTTTCACCGATAATATAGTGGCCGAAAACAATGGTAGGAGAACAAAAAATGGCGCGATTGCATCTTTGAGTGGTTTGGTGTTGTGCGCGTTTCTCATGGGGCTATGTTTTGGTACTGACGCTAGAGGGAGCCATTGGCTTGTAGGGTGGTTATGCGGTATGTGGTTTAGGAGACTTTCTTGATACGTAGGGCACTAGATAAGTTTTGAGATATCGTTAAACTATCGAAAGTATATGCGTCAAATTGTCACCGACAATAGTGCATCTAATTAGTAGTCAGTATCAAATAAAAAAATATCTTTAACTACCCGCAATTTTATTTTGTGATTTTTTCTTTGCTTCAAGATGTCAGAGTTAACGCGTCGTGATTTTCGTGCAATTATGCTCTATAATTTCAAGCGGGGTTTAAGTGCTGATGACTGTATCAGTGAATTAAAATTTGTGTTTCGTGAGAAAGCTCCATCCCGTAGCTCAGTGTATCGGTGGTATAAACAGTTCCAGAGAGGAGATTTTAATCTGTCAGACGATTCTCGTTCAGGAAGGCCTGTCGAAACAGTGACTTCAGAAAATGTAGCAGCCGTTAAGGAACTAATTGAGCTAGATCGACACGTAACATACAAGCAGATAGAGGAACTCTTGAAGATTAGTGCACCATCAGTTCACACTATTTTACATGACCATCTTCAAGTTAGAAAAATTTGCACGTTGTGGGTACCTCACCTTTTGACAGCGACCCAAATGGAATGCCGTAAGAAATGGTGTAAAAAAATGCTTGTTATGTTCGATGGTGGAAAATCTCCTAATGTTAATTCTATAGTAACAGGTGACGAATCATGGCTGTATTACTATGACGTTAAATCTAAATCTAAAAATAAGATATGGATTTTTGAAGATGAGGAACAGCCCACTGTCGTTAAACAGTCTCGATCCGTGAAAAAGAAAATGGTCGTTGTGTTTTTTGGCAGAAGGGGTATAATTAAAAGAATATGTCTTGATGAACAGAAGACTGTTACGGCGAAATGGTACACAGACGTTTGTCTACCTCAATTGATCGAGTCTCTCAAAAATCTGCGACCAAACTCACGCCTTGACACTTGGCGGCTCCATCATGACAACGCACCCGCACATCGCGCTCAACTCACTCAAGATTTTTTGAGCCGCACTGGTCTAATTCCACTTGAGCATCCTGCCTACAGTCCTGATCTCGCACCCTGCGATTTCGGACTCTTCCCAATGATAAAGGATAAACTGAAAGGTCAACGGTTTGCCAATGATACCCAACTAATTCAAGCTTGGGACTTGGCGTGTGAGGAAGTCTCTGAAGAAGTGTGGAAGAAAATTTTTGATGATTGGTTTCGACGCATGGAGAAGTGTATTGCAGCCGACGGAAATTATTTTGAAAAACTCTAACATTTAGATATGAAATCTCAAAACTTATCTAGTGCCCTACGTACCTATGGTGATAATGGGGGTGTAACTAAAATGTTTTACCTTTTATCTTTGAAACTTAGCAACGTAATAAATAAATTTTAAGTTTAGAATTATCTGAATAGTATTTGATCGCGGAATCAGCATATTTTTTTAAATTTAGTGCGATAAATGTACTTTATTGTTCAAACACTATTTTTTTATCGTATTGCAAATTAAATGGCGTTATAATTACCAATATCTTCCAGGCAATCTATGGATGAACTGAAGCCAGTTCTTTAAGTTAAAAAAAAAAAGTTATTTCTTTGGGTGTTTTTATGGTCAATTCGTACCTGGCTTATATGATAACGCAAAAACAATGGATAATTATCGCTAAAATAGGTGATAATTATGTAAAACATAATTAAAACACCAATTTACGGGAATTATTCGAAATAAAAAATAATGACGCAACGATTTTCTGTTGGAGGCAATTATTGCGACGATGCAGTTTTAACGAAGGTGGACTTGGGCTAATTGCTAGCACATTCCTACCGTCGTTTATTGGATTATTTTTAATAAAATATAATGTTGTTTCACTTACTACAATGATCTGTTACTTACCTACGTGGCGGCTTGTTAAAATAATGTTCCTTTCATGAAGAATGATTAAATTTAATTAGTGTTATTTCTGTTTATTTGTGCACTTAGGTATGTGTAATGAGAAATAATCTTAGTGTCTCGTTTTGCTACTAGTTTTGTTTTTAAGAAAATTCCTTCAGTTTTCGTTTCTGAGAAGAAAACTGCATGGTTCGAAAATATAAAGTGGATATTGTTTGTTTTTTCTTAAAGGTAGCATAAAATCTGTCTCTCAATTAACGCAGGTCAGTTATTATTTCTTGTTTTTTTTTTATAGGTTGATAATAAAACCCCGGCTTAAAACTAAATATCGAAATATGGACGAAGAATACATACATTGCTTGTGAACTCATATTTTTCCAATCATGTTTTGAAAGATGCAGACTACAACATTTTTTCATGTACCCTAATTGTCCTAAATATCCGCCAATTCCCCCAACCTATGGTCACCCTACACCCCACAGACGTCTCCCAGCGGTGGCTCCCACGGGTGCAGTGCGCAAATTAGCGCTCAATTTACTGCATGATTCGATTTGCCAGCCGACTGGGCAGTCAGCTGACCGACTATCACTGCCATTTAGGCTTTCTGGCTACTGACGACACTTTTGTAAGGAATTGAGAGTATTGTCGATGAGTATGTGGTGATTTTGGTGAGAGAAAGTTGCTCTTAACATTTTTTTTATGTATTAGACGTGGTTGAGTTTAATATAAATTGTAAAGGCTGCTAAAGATGTCGCTTCTGGAACGGCAACTAGCCAGTCAGCCAGCTAGCTAATTAGCTAATCAGCCAGCAAGTACGAACGAATATTAACTTATAGACTGGTGGAAACATCTCTATAGGTCGCATCACTTTTTTTTTATGTGTTAAATCATCAAATGAGTCCTCCCGCCCTGGGTGGGGTGGAAGGGACTGTCAGACTCTTACTGACTAAAATCCACCCGTGTTCCTTCGGATGCCCTTTACGTTCCGGGGCCACGGTATCCTGTGTTAAGAAAGTTTGCTGACAACTCCCCGAAGGCACTCGCGAAACACGACATAACGCGCCACCGACCCGGGCTTGGTCCTTGGTCGGACGGCGAGCTACCCATTATTCACCGTCCGCAAGCCCGCTCCGCCGCTATGCCCTCTGCTAATCAGAGAGACACGCGTTGGAGCGTCCACCCGACAGGCTATTCGCATACGGGCAAAGAGACCCCTTAGGCACACAGTGCCTAAGGAAGAGTTTTTGCCCGCATCCCAGGGTGCACCGGCCCGAAAAACTGATCTTCCCTACGGACGTATCCGAGATCTCCAGTCCACGGGCGCACGTGGAGGTTTCCTGTCTTAGCACCCCATAGGTCGCATCACTTAGGAATTTTGTCAAAAGCTCTGGTATTATGATATTAATGTCTAAGTAAAAGTCTGACAGTCCTGCCTGCTCCGCCCAGGGTTCAGGACGGTCGTTTGATGATCTTTACACCCCGAAACAAAAAAGACTAGTATTGCTCTACGAAACTAAAAATAAAATATTCCATGTGCAATCCTTGCCGGTACCTGAACAATAATTGTATAATTTATCCAACTCGTACCCAACCAAACCAAAGTCTTCAATCAAAATCAAAAGCAATTATAACTAAATACTTATTCACATTACATAAACTATGTATATTTATTTGGAAAAACTCAGATTTTATAAACTCTCAACTGTTCGTAACTCTTACTTAATTTGTTTGATTAAGTAACTGCTTTAAACAAAAACGTTGAGAGTTGAAGAATTATAAGTATGCTTTGCTAAGAAAAATTAACTTACAGCTGGGTTGTTTCCACCGAAATTATTACTCAATGTTTTGTTACAAAGTCAAAATATTACATCAACAATACTTAATAATTTCATAACAGGCAACATTATATTATTTACATAAACAAGTGGCAACACTCAATAAACTTGTTTCTTTTATTTGATTGTAAACAGTCATATTACAAAAAAACATTTAACATTACTTTTAAAATCTTATCACAAGATCTGATAAAACAAATAACAGTATATGACCAAAGAAACCGACTTTACAAAGGTATTTTTATTCTATATCAGCCACTTGAACCAAATATTTTTGTGTCATGGAATAATGTACTTTAACGTAAAGAATTATTGTTCAGTTTTTTATTGCATTTGAAATGATTTTACGACACTTTAATTGTTTTTTTCAATCAAAAATCAATTTAGTACATTGGTGGAAAGGGTTGATTTTTCAATATTCAGTGCAAGTATATTTTTATTCCCATACAAACTTTAGTTTAACTGTTATCTTCCAAATCTCACTACAGTTAAACAAAAGGGGTGAATACAAAACGGTGTATTTCTCGAATAGGGGTGAACCATGAAATACAAGGTACTCGAGATCTCGAGTCGAGAGCTCTCGAGAACTGGCTGTAATCGATATTAGTGATTCGATTCAAGAAACAAAACAACAATCGGTGGCCGAGTGTGGAATATTATTTTTGCGTGTGAGTTTTTTTCTTTAATTGTTTTTTGAAATATGTAGGTACTTCGGAATTCTGCAGTTGCATGTTGGTAAGACAAAGAGTATTAATGTCACTTGTAATGCAGTGGGAAAATAATTATGTAGAGGGTATTATTTTTTTAAACAAGGCATACTGTAATATTTTGAAACGAGAAAAAAAAGAAACTTTGTTAAAAAAAATTTAGACTTTTGCCAAAAAAAACAAAACGGAGATAATTGGGAAATACGGTTTTGATAAAACAATGATAATAATCAAACATTCTTCAATATGCCGCATTTTAGCCAACAGAATGTCTGACAACCAGTCTTACTAAGGGTTATTCGTATTAACCAGTAATGACTGGCTTGTGGAGATCAGTTCTATGTAAAATAATAATATTCAGATACATTCGTTTAGACTGAAAGTTGAGCCAAATATAGTTAGAAAAAGGGTGGACAGATAAAGACAATTTCAGCCTCTCAATGCACTCATTACTCAATACCTGCGGGACCTCCTGGCAAGCTCCTTGGAGGACCGAGTGGTCCTCCTCGTGGACAAGACGGCCACGGTGAGGCGGTACGGCGCAGAGTCCGGTGTTCCGCAGGGATCGGTGCTGGGCCCTCCCCTGTGGAACATCGGGTTCAACTGGCTCCTGCGGGGAGCCCTCCTCCAGGGCACGAGTGTCGTCTGCTACGCGGATGACACTCTTCTCACTGCCCGGGGGAGGAACTTTGGGGAGGCGGCCTGTCTGACCTCGGCCGGCGGATCCTTGATTGCAGACCTATTATACACATATAATAGGTAGTCAGCAACTCCGCACTTCTTAATATCGTTGCTTTGTAGCAGGGTATTTTAACTATCATTGTATTTCTGGCTTCGCTTCGGTTATTACAGGTATGATGATTTATTAAAGCAAACTATTAAACAATTGAATTCTAAGTTTAAGTCTTTCCATGAAAATCATTGCCATTAAAAATGTAACGATGTGAATATTCGTAGCAATGGCTACGCTCGTAGGCGCGTAGCGGTTGTCTGACGCATTGATATTCGTAGCGCGTAGCAGGTGTTGATAAAGGGCCCCATATACGGTACGATTCGTCTACGATCGATCTGATGAAAATCGTGGCGATTGATCGCATCAAAAATGTCGCTGATACACGAAACGACTGGTCGTAACGATCGATCATTTACTTGTTCGAAGCTGAAGGATAAAGACGTGTTCAAATAATTAAATACGTGCCCCATAAATGGAAAATAAAAGCCTAAAAGAGTGCCTAGAAATGGCTATTAAAGTGAAATCAGTATTCGCGTGTAAATTTTATCGTTACGATATTCATGATTGCATGGGTTTTTGTTGCGATTTCCGACATCGTCTTCGATTAAGTAAATCGTTAATGACATTGACATACACCATCGATTCGTCGTTTCGATCGGTTTGACGCGACGGATCGTACAGATAAATCTTACCGTGTAAGGGGCCCTTAAGACTGAGGATAAAATGTTTTAAAACTGGTAAGTGTAGGCAAGTAAATTTGCTCCTTGTTATCCGATTACGTTATTTTATTTAAGGGAAGAGAGTGAACTTTTTGAACAACAATATTATCTTCCATTTCGATGGCATATTCTCCACTGAAATTGACCATAATGGTCGAAATTCTGTCTGAAAAGAATACTGTGCTTTGTTTCAAAACAAAATGTTTTGTGTATACATTTTACTGATTCACATCAATTAAACTTACGTTTCAATATGATTTGTATTCTACAGTTGGACTTAAAGAGCCAATGTATTGGGATTTGCAATTTAAAGTGCCCTAATAAATGTACAATTGTATTTTACACTAAAATGTATAATTTCTACCCAAACAAGGGTCCATTTAACCTTTATTCCCAACAAAAACAAACAATAAAACCGTTTTAAAAACGTAACAAGAAACCTAGAATTAGGCTCGCCACACACCCGCGACACAAAGGCGCGCGACAATGGCCACCGAAACAAACGCGCGAGCTAATTTGAAGCGGCGACGAATCTGATCACACGTCTGTACCGCAAGTAGCTATTTGTTGTTGTTGTACGCCCACCGGGTGTGTGGGTACGTTGTGAAGTGTAATACGGTACGGGATTTCCTGTTCGATATTACTGCTTGTGTCTTTTTTTTATTGCTCTTATGGGAATAAAACATTGTGAAAAACCTTACATGTCTTAGAATAAAAAAAGCCATGTTACATGAACACCGACTGTCATCAAGTCCATCGGGACCATCAAGAGACCAGTATCACAGCTGTAGTAAAATTATAAAGCGCAGTCAATGTTGTCACAAAAATAACGTAGCAATTGTTTTACTTAATTCTAAATGCTAGCTCTTCACTACATATCATTTATCAATATAGTACGCAAAGAAAAAGTGATTGAAAAAATCAAGTAGGTAATTGAAAAAATCAATAAAGACACAAATTCTTAAAATGTAGTAACAACCTTACTTGTATACCAAGATTCCCGTACAACAACGCACACGCGCACTTCAAAACATCGTTTACCAACATGTAATCATTAGCAGACGCGTGTGAAAACAGCCAATTTTGTCGCAATGTCGCGCGACTATTGTGTTGAGCGCGCGGTTTGATTCGTCGCCTATATTAGTCGATACGTTTGCATTTGACTTACGTCTGCGGAATAATTGCTGCGACGTAATTACATAGTGTTGTAGCTTGTTTATATGCTTAGTGTGATTAGGTTTAGAAATATAATTCGGTATGTTTTCATCGATTGAGGTTTAAATGGCAATTTGATTGCAAAATTCGTCAGTTAGATCATTGTAAAGTCGTTATAATTGGGTAAGAACTTTACATTGGATAAACATTATAATAAAATTCATGGTGGGCATTGCCTTGACATCGACATAGACATAGAGAGTGACGTCTTGCCATACATAAAAAAAAACATACATTAAAATCATCAAACAATATTTGACCAGTATTTTTTTTGTTACCTAAGTATTTTACGAGTAAAGCCTCCTGCAGACACACGCGATTAATCGCGCGGGGCGACATGTCGCGGTCCATCCGCAGTACATTTAGAGTGGAAATTAGCTTGGCTCGTTGTCGCAGCGCGATTAATCGCGTGTGTCTGCAGGAGGCTTAAACCAAAATTAACGAAGATGCATCGCTTTTCAAGATGGAAATATGAACGTTGCAACCTAGTCCTCCCGCAATTTGATGAGTTTTATCTTTGTAAATATTCATTGATCTAACAAAGGAAAATATATTATCCCATATTTTTCAAAAGTCTAAATGACAGCCTAATTAGATTTGCAATTTACTGATTTTGCAATATTCTCGAACAATATCTTACTAAATGTAGTTCCTTCGTCAATAAACGTTCCCAATTCCTAAGAAGAGTTTGTTCAAGGTTTTTCAAAAAGAACTCTGTCCTAGTAAGGAGTTAACAAAAACATAATGATGCTCAAACTTCTTTAAAAAGCGTTATCTATTTTTACCACGTTTTTATACACTCACTTTTCTTGTTTGTTTGTTTGTTTGTATGTTTGTTTGTTTGTCGTTCCGGTTGGACTTTTGCAACTCAATTTTGAGGCACTTGCCGATAAGCTAGCAGGCTGAAATTTTGTACACGCTTTGAGTTCTGATGACAATACATGACTAGCTAAGAAACGTCATAACAAATCCAATATGGCGGCCTCCCCAAGATGGCGGACTGGCTGTTTGAAACCCACCCCCATGATATGGGTATCAAATGAAAGGGTTTGCTGTCAGGAATACGAAAAAAATAGTCACGGGACTTAAATCCAATATGGCGGACGTCCAAGATGGCAGACAGGCTATTTGAAATGCACCCCTGTGATATGGATATCAAATGAAAGGGTTTGCTATCAGGAGTACGAAAAAAATAGTCACGTGACTTAAATCCAATATGGCGGACGTCCAAGATGGTAGACTGGCTGTTTGAAATCCACCCCCGTGATTTGGGTATCAAATCAAAGGGTTTGCTGTCAGGAATACGAAAAAAATTGTCATGTGGCTTATGCTAGGCTAGGCTATTAATCCAATATGGCGGACGTCCAAGATGGCGGACAGGCTTTGAGGCACTTCCCGATAAGCTAGCAGGCTGAAATTTTCAGGGTAGCTTCAAACCCGATGAACAATGATAAAAATAATAAAATAATTAATAGATTTAAAAAATCTAAAAACCCACGTTTTTAAATGTCCTAAAAAGAAGAAAATAACCCTACGGGGCTGAGAGAGGGGCCACTCAAAACGTGGGGGCGTATCTTTGCAAGTTACACCTACGATCTCACGTCATGTAAATATATCCCATAAATAATCCCTTATATAATATACGCCCCCACGTTTTGAGTGGCCCCTCTCTCAGCCCCGTAGGGTTATTTTCTTCTTTTTAGGACATTTAAAAACGTGGGTTTTTAGATTTTTTAAATCTATTAATTTTCTTTGATTTGACACTCATAAAAATGCATCTATTTTGTTAATTTAGGCGTATTTTGTGTACAACATTCTAATAGTTGTTTAGATCCAATTATGATGCTCATTAATTACTAAATTTACACTTTACAGTGACTAAACCAATTTGTCCCAGTTCTAGTAACTAGTTTTCACAAACACACGTACGAACATATTACGAGTATATCGACAAAATAGTAACAGCCTGATAATTAGCTGCTAGCGAAATGTTCCCGACACGACTTTAGCAAAATCCAATATATCCAGAACTAAACGGTGACCACATTCACCCGTTCACTTGTTCCTGACAATGCTTCCGCGATGTTGATCCACCGGATCCAGGCCAGTCCGGATTCGCCGGATCCCGCCGGATTTTAGACCGGTTACATACGGATTTCGCTTCAGCAGATATACGCGGTGGTCCGGTGTCCATCTACCGTATATTTAACCACATTTCTAAGCGCGCCGTGTTAGAATTTCAAATTTGTTTGCATATGGATTAGAAATTTCTAGTTTGGACATGATATTTCCGATTTTGCATTAATGTTATGACATGGATTTTGTAATGTATTTACTTTAGTATGGAAATATGTTTGTTATTAGCTTGGTAGTATTGCTGGAATATAATTTTGTATGCTTATGATGCCTCGTCAAAGAATTTTGTTGAAATGATCGTGGACATCGGTGCTTCGAGTAATACAAGAGGAAACAATTTTGGTGGGAGGTCTTAATTATATATAATTTGTTGACAGCTTGTCGGATAGTAACACCTTTCCCACAGTATTTTGATGGCTCTAAGTAAGTAATAACAAAACACGTTTTGGGGAATCAATTTTTGATAAGTCTTTCCCAAACATGCAGACCTTTCGATTTAGCCTTCTCAATAATCTTTACGGTAGTTTAATGGCACAAATACCTAGTAAATATTAAACTCTCATTCGTTTCTGACTCGTCAAAAGTGTAATCAATGCTGTCCCTAATTTAAATCAAATTCAATTCAGTGTCCAGAAGCCCAACTTTTAAGTCCATGCATTTCGCCGCTGTCCACTTCAAACCAAGTTCAAAAGGAACCTCCCTTATTTCAGCCCCTAATGAATAAGTATTATTAACTAACAGTCTTGCACAAGCAAGGCGCTACACCGGAAAGACTCAGGGTTGCCACACTCGCCCCCCGGCGTACACTAATTGTCTAAGTGCATAATGAACTTGTTGGCAACCCTAGAAGCTAACTTTGATATCAGAGCGACACACAGACTTTGACTTTGTTTTAATATCTTAGAGTCAAATTTTGTTTGACTATATTCTCTTGAGCGACAACCCTTAATGATGAACTTGTCATGTGATTTTCAATCTTGTCATGTTTAACATAGAGTTGATTTCAGTTTGTCAGGAAAATTAAATATATTAAGGGTTATACAGCAGCCGTCACCCTCAATCTTTCTGTATGCATGTGTCGCACTTTCTATTGTCTCGTTGAGTTAATTAGAAAGTTGTGTCGCGCAAAAATGGCGGAGTTCCAAAGAGATGTAACTTTGATAGTTATATGTGAGGAATAATCTTTAAGTTTTTTAATTAAGTATTATGTTTTTTGGAACTATTTCACGTCCTTCGTATGGAAATCTATAAGTTTGAGTAGTGGAGAATTAACATAAACTTAATTTTACCTACAAGATATTGTTCTCTTGTAGTTGTCACCTGATTCGGAGTATTTTCATCAACGTCCAATATCTTTAAGATCCTCGTCCAGGTATTTAATTATTTATTAGCTTTCTGACTAGAAGAAAAACCGAATTGATTTATGAAAATTCCCTGTCAGTTTTGTTATTTATCATTTATGTTATAGTAGCGCAGGATGTCGGATTCTCAGTCCTCATCTCAGTTACTTGCGTATTACTCCACATAGTCCATTCCTCGTTTCTTTAGAGCCGTGCATAGGCCCTTAGGCTTCCTGTGTACTCTTATACGCCTTCAAACTCTAAATCTAAACTACTAATCTTCAGTTCATTTTTTTTTTCATTTATAAGCTCTATCTGAATACCAGTGACTGTGACTTTCTTTTTTTAATATAGTCCATTCCTCGTTTCTTTAGGCTTCCTGTAGTCTTGTACCTAGACATTCACATTCAAACTCTAAATCTAAACTACTTATCTTCAGTTCTAATTTCCAAACGGAGTTCATTTATAGGCTCTATCAGAATATAATCTTCTCTTATATATAAAAATCAATTGCTGTTCGTAAGTCTCGCTAAAACTCGAGAACGGCTGGACCGATTTGGCTGAGCTTGGTTCCGATTTATTCGTGGAAGTCCAGGGAAGGTTTAAAAGGTGAGGCGGTACGAAGTTTGCCCGGTCAGCTAGTAATATATAATATAACATTCCACAACTATCACACAACACCATCTAGTCCCAAGCTAAGCAGAGCTTGTGTTATGGGTACTAGACAACTGATAAACATACTATATTTCTAAATACATAAATATTTTAGATAATTTACACCCAGACACAGAATTGTGTGATGAACACGATCATTTGGATCGTGTTCATCACACAAACATTTGTCCTGGGTGGGAATCGAACCCACGACCTCCGGCATAGCAGTCAGGGTCACTAACCACTAGACCAACAGGCCTGTGTCCAAATATATAATAATACCAGTGCTGTGCGAAGCATTTCTTTCTTTCTCTTTCTTTATACCGTAACAACCAATTACCACACTAACTTCTTAGATAATAATATCGTCACAATCAGCTGGGGTTCAATAGATCAGGTTCCTGTTCTCATTAGTTAGTTCGATGACCAGTTTGACGGTCGTTTGTCAATGCAATAGGGTGAAGCTTCGAATCACCCCATCTTGTTTTATGTGAACTATCTGCCAGAACACTTCCGTGGTACGAGAATCCAGTTTTCACCTAACTACTTCTTTTTTAATTTGAAAAGTAAGCGTTGTTTTAACCTGTTTTGTATGAGGAATAGCTGTTTATTTAAAACATTTAGATCTAGAATGTTTTAGTGCCTATTTTGTTAGTGGTAGTGCATAAAATGGAATGATTTGTAAGAAAACCGTGCATAATATCAATGACATTTCTCTACTAGCTGTTGAAGCGGTTTTACAAATATCTTTCCATCCTCTCAAACTTTCATAATTATTTATTAGTAAGGTTTATTAGGATTTCTGAAAAAAAAAGTGAAATATTTGTGATTTCCTTTTTTTATTTAACGTTAGGGTCGCGTTTAGTGAAATTCCACCTCCTAAACAAATTCAGTAAAATGTTCTGAATGTCACCAAATTATAGAAGATGCTTACTTATTAACCTAGTACAGTCATCATCTACTTGTTTTGTAGAAGGACAAGCAATTTTTCCAGTCTTTGTTCCATTTCAATGAATCAATAATAATTATTCCTTTCAAGCTTTAATTTCACAAACGACGCCGCGGGTAAGAGTAATACCCAAAAACAAAACAACATCGGGTTCTTTCCTTTTACAGTTCCATTTTTGACCTCTGGAACGAATCTACTAATATATTTCGAAAACAAAAATTATGCAGTTATTATAAGTAAACTGTTTGACGAAACTCATTCCGGGAATCGAACGGTCTACCTTTTAGTCCACCGCCTTCACAAAAACAAGAAACGGTTGCTCATTGTTTTGACATTTGACAAAATTCATTGTTTTGTCCGTGACAAAATTCATTTTTATGACGAAACTCATCTTTAAACGGGGCGAAATAAATACATTTGATCCGAAATTGTAATTTGGTTTTTACAAACCGTTATTTTGGGAACAAAGATATTTATTGCGGTTATGAAGACATCTTGTTTTGTCGTTTGTTTGTCTGTTTGTCGGCGTTTATTAGTTTTAAAGTTTTTGTTTGTTCGACAATTGTTTGATAATGTGGGTTGCTTGAAAGTTATTGTTCTTCGAAGACGTTGAGTTGTGTTCTTAGTTTATTTTTTATGATGCCTGCGATTATCGTTGTTACACGCGCGACTTTGATGAAAGTCACTGAGAATATTGTTTTTTTATTATTTATTTATGACAGACTTGTGCCCGAATACGTGTAGTTATTTAAGTAACTGACTGACCGTTATTAAAATATTCTCTCGCCAATATTAGTATATTATATACCTGCTACATAATTATGTAAGCTTTTATCTGCCCTTATCTTTACTAGCTGTATCGAGTGCGTTGCATGACAAACTGAAAGCTTTCATTAAAGTAGCGCGGGGTATTTGCCATTTCTCATGATTTACGTATACACAGTGACTTTTTAGTCGTCTTACAATTGCAGTCCAGTACCCTGAGCACGAGTTTTCAGTATTTGAGACGTAAAGTAAACTGGAACTTTGACAACTTCAAATTGACAATTTTCAAGGAAAAAATTAGTTCCTACTTCGCACACTAGAGGCGCTGTTCCATTTTTTCATACAAGAAACGCTGTAAATACTGGAAAAACGCTGTAAAGTAAAAGAGTGAAAACTCGTGCTCAGGGTACAGGTCATGTATAACTATGTTACGGTATATAATTATATCCCTAGGAATTTAACTATATTACGGCTTTATCTATCTTACTGCGACATATACAGTGACTAGAACACGTTTATAATTAAAAAATAGGTATTTAAGAGATTTGAAAATTTTTAAAATAAAATTTTAATTCGTTATTATGACGCAAGGCGTAGTTAGAAACGCCTTTGTCTCATAGAAAATGGAGATGTAATGATCTACCCGACTATTGCGCTGCTATATGTATAATTATGTATACTATACAGCTTGATACGTAAAAAACTTAACAGGGTGTTTCATTTCTAATGTACCTATTTATTATTAATAAAAATTGTTATTAACGATAAAAAAAACTCGCCTAGAGGTATTTTAGGTCGGATACATGAAGTGGACCACTTTTGTAAGACGACTAAAAAGTCACGGTGTATACACCGTGACTTTTTAGTCGTCTTTCAACGGCAGCCCAGTTCATGTATCCAATGACTAGAACACGTTTATAATAAAAAAATAGGTATTTAAGAGATTTGAAAAATTTATAAATAAAATTTTAATTCATTATTATGACGCAAGGAGTAGTTAAAAACACCCTTGTCTCATAGAAAATGGAGATGGAATGATCTGCCCGACTATTGCGCTGGGTAGGTATACTCTACAGCTTGATACGTAAACATTTTCATATTTCTAATGTACCTATTTATTAATAATAAAAATTATTATTAACGATTAAAAAAAAGAAACTCGCCTAGAGGTATTTTAGGTCGGATACATTAAGTGGACCACTTTTGTAAGACGACTAAAAAGTCACGGTGTATATATTCTGCTATAATTCCAAAAGGCCATCTATACTACCATTAAAGAATAACTGATCTATTTCAACATGGCAACTGAAATCAACACTTCTCAATAAATAATAATATAATATAATAATATTCCACAACTATCACACAACGCCATCTAGTCCCAAGCTAAGCAGAGCTTGTGTTATGGGTACTAGACAACTGATAAACATACTTATATATTTCTAAATACATACATATTATAGATAAATTACACCCAGACACAGAACAAATGATCGTGCTCATTACACAACATTTGTCCTGGGTGGGAATCGAACCCACGACCTCCGGCATAGCAGTCAGGGTCACTAACCACTAGACCAACAGGCCAGTCAAAGAAGGTGAGATAGTGGCCAAACTAAAAAAAAAACCTTCGGATCACTGAATATAACACTAACAGCCACAGTTACTAATCTAAATAAAAAAAAAAACACCCTACCATCGTTCATTAGTTTATTAAAAAACCTATCTATAAATGAATTTTGCGTCGTCACAATACGGGCACTATGAAGATTGCCTGCTTCGTGCAGCACAATGGAGTATTATCGCTGGCAGGTCATTAACTGAGTGCATGAAAGATAATAGATTCTGCAAAAGTAACGTATAGGATATAGGATACAGGAAGGCTCGGTGGCACTGCGTTGACGGCAGTTTAGGAAAGGAGGTGTTAACGGTTGATTTATGGAAGTTATTAGCGGTTTAACTAACCTTGGAGTGATTGTTTTTTGTTACAGAAACAGATGTAACGTTGAGCTGAATTAGAAGCTCTATTATGTGTGTTTTATATAACTTGTTGAAGCATTTATTATCCTTGTTTATCCGGACACGATGCCTTCCATTTTTTTTTCTAGAGTCACGATCGGTCAATTACACTCCTTATTTTGGGAAAAAGGGCGATTTGAAAGAAAGTTTAACCGAGACAAACAGATAAGGTCTCATCAGTTTTCTTCAAGATTTAGTTACTTAAGGAGCATTATGTGCAACAAAACAGAAAGATTAAGTTGACATCACTCAGGCAGGTTTTAAAGTACGTAACTCACTCATTAAATTCAAAGGCAATCAGATAAACCTCCAAATTAGTGTTAACCGTTGATTAACCTCAACTAACCGAAACAAAATAAACCCGTCCTTTAAAAAAACCAACCATAATGGTATGTCGGGTGAAGTGTCATGGGAAATTTGCGTAAATTAAAATAGGAAGATGGGGCGAATAGGCTTTAAGCCTATATTGTGCTCACCCCGCTTTTGTCACTATTCGAAGCTCAACGGCATTCGAAGACTAACTAGCTAATATTCCCCTCTCTTTCTTTTTTGAGGAGTTGGAGAGAGATGGAGGTAGCCAGGTCATGTCTGCAGGCGGATTCATTGTGGCGGTGTCGAGAAATAAGTAATTAGGTGCGATGTAGCTTTGTGTGATATTTTTTTTAAACCTCGTTATGTATTTTTCTTGTTGCGGTTTTAATTAATGGTGTCTATGTACTCCGTGTGTTGGGGGAGGTTTGTTTAACGTAGGATGCGTGGATGACATGTTTTTTGAGAAAAATATGTCATGTTTTTAACTTGGCGTGACGTCGTTAACGTAAAGAAAAATTTGAAGAATGATTTTTAAATATAATTTTAAGAGTAAGAATTTATGAATTAACTAAGCCATATTTGCATTAATGAGTTTTATATACTAAGCTATGTTATAAACACCAAACTCAAGTTCAAAGTGTTCATTTTAATTGACAATTAAATACAGACACTTTGGAATTGTCAAAAAAAGTAAATACAGTACCAGGCACGAGGCATAATAACCTGTAAAAGTACTGTTATTTTCTATATTAGAGGTTATTGTACATTCCAAAGTGAGGCTTTACGTAGCAGCAGTGCAATTCTCTAAGGATAGGTACAGCATTTTGGGCAGCGCTGTCCCATCCAGCGTCGAAACTGAGGGTTTAGGCGCAGCCTAATTCGCAAAATGACAACCGTGTCGCAAAAACCTAATTCTCAAAATGCACAATTCTCAATAAGCCTGATTCTTAAAATGGAAAATTCTTGAAAAACCTAATTCGCAAAATGACAAACGAACAAAGTGGAAGATCTTCTGCAATTCGGAGTTTAATTCTTGGAAATGTTTGATTTTTTCGCATGACTAGAAACAATGTAGTTAACCTTCGGCATACAAGGTGAAAAATACTCCTCTCCCGTACAAAGTGGGGTTAAAACGTCCGGGAGCCACTTTATGCACACACAACTGCGGGGTGCAGGGTACCGAAAAAGCCATGGAAATCAACGAGGTCTCAAACTTCTGCTAATGAGAAAATGGGATCATTACATTGTGTTTTTAGTAGTCATTCTCAGCATTTTAAAAGTGTTAGGGTTAAAATAACTGTAGTATAAGAATAGAATATCCTTTCGCCTTCTCGCCATTCTGCGCCAAAACCGTCTACTTTATTGACAGTAGCTCTGTTTCGACAACTATTTTAAAATTACCTGAAATGCGAGACATAATCCTAATTTTAATTTTTATTGCATGCCATTGTTCATTTTATCTAAATTTTTATTATGATAGCATATAGTCAAATAGTATACAATGTAATAAAATATTTCAGTCAGTTGTTTTATTTTATTGTTCTATTTTTTTCACTGTTTGCTTTTTATTATTTTATTTCAGACACAATGAGGTGGTAAAATTAGATTCACTTTTATTTTATTGAGAGATTCAGTACGGGCCCGTGTTAGTTTTCTTTTTGCAAAAATAAGGTACTAGGTCCCTATAAAAATAAACTTCTTTTTAAAACGGCTGGGTGTTTTTGAATATTTATTATACTTATTGCATGAGTTTTTGTTTAATAATCATTATTCGCTTTTAAACATTAGCTCTTTTGAAAGGTTATTTTTTATACAAACTTTAACAGTCGTTAATCACAGTCAAAAGCTCGACAGTCTGACAACCAGACTTACCATGGGGTATAGTTTTACCCAGTTACTGGGTTGTGGAGGTCCGATAGGCAGTCGCTACATCATTCAGCTGCATCTGGTTCGACTGGAAGTCGATCTCAATAGAGTTGAGAAAAGACAAGCAGATGATGATCATCACATCACACACACAGAAAAATTGCTGGAAATTTTAACATAGGCTTAGATTTTATTCTATAAATTTTGTCATAAACTACTCGTTAATTTATTTAAATTTTTACATCTTATTGTACAATCTTGTTTTAATGTTTTATACCCAAAATAGTTATTTTAGTCATTGACACTTATAATTTTTATCTTTTTGTTAATTTGTCGTCTAATGAAAATATTGCTGTTCTATTCATATGTTAATTGTAAAGTGATGACCTGAAACACAGATTTTAATAAACCTAAATAACCTAATAATGTATTTCGCTTGTCATAATTATGTAAACCTTTATTGTGACCGAATTCTTTTTGAATAAATTTTATTTACTTATTTATTTTTATTTATCAACAGTTGTTCTAATCTCTGTTTACTATGGACCCTCTCCTCTTTGTGCAATTCGTCACCTAGAAAAGTGGCTTAAAATTAACGAAAATGCTTTGTAGTCTTTAACAGAAACTACTAATTTAATATTTGAGTTGTTTTATTTTTAAACATTGTGTAGTAGATAAGTATATACAGTGCACGACTGACTACCTCCCCCTTTTTATTTTAAATCCGTAGTAATTAACAGGGAGATATCGCTTTTTGCGATAAGACCGCCATTGTAACCTTAGAATTAGCAACTTTATAATAAAATAGTTGTGTAACAATTATGGTGGACAATAAAGTATATTCTTTTCTACAGCTTGTCTTTAATAGACATTCAACTTAATGGTCTTGATTATAAGTTAGAAACTCTGTTTAAAAAATAATTGATTCGATGCCTCCTTGCTTGCGCGAGACTCACTGAAGCTTCATTTATACCTATTTTTAAATGCATAAAATGTAGACCGGTAAAGTGTTCCCAACTGACTTCTTAAATTTTACATATTTCTTTGTATTTAAAATCAACTATACGAAAAACATAAACAATAAGTAAACGAAACAATTCCGGTTAAAATTTCATTTAACCGGAATTGTTTCGTTTACTTAACTACTAGTCAAAAATTCGGTCATTACTCAGAAAACCACGAATAAGATAATAAGTTATAGAAACTACAAAAAAAAAAACGTAAATAAAAAGAACATTAAAATCGAAACATTACAAAACACGGAATTGGTAAAAACTGAAAGCTCACTTAGTTCGCACTTTACGCATCGCGTCAATAGATGGCGTTAGTAGTATCACAAGGCAACTAATTTCGTTTTAAAACCGATATATTGGTCCATAGTTATTAATTCTGGTAGATGGTATGAAATAACTGGATTGATATTGTTTTTAATTTATATATATATGTATGTATTTATACTCTATTTAGTTAAAATTAGTAGGTAATTGTATTTGAATACCTACTGTAATAAAAACAAAAAAATGGTTTTTGAGAAAGAATAAATGGATATTTTGTTTCTCATAACACAAAAACTACTGAACAATTTTTGATTTAATTTAGCACAAACATAGTTAAACACAGAAAATTTATCATTACTCAACCCCGTATGATAACTACCTACGCAGGTGAAGTAGCAAGTATAAACTAGTGCCTATCTTATATTTTTCGCACATCACTATTTCCTTTAAAATTGAGTAGTCAGATACTTATTTTTACTTGAATGTGTTAAGGGTACGCTAGTCGGTCATTCTTCCATACAAACGTAGTTTGGAGATTATTCCAACATTTGACGGTATACATTCAGAATAAACAATGATTCACATTCATCTCATCGTTATCTAGCTCTGTATGGAAACAAAAAAGTAAAAAAAAACATCTATTATGAGTTATGAGTGTCGAAACTTCCTTATTTTAAGACTAATTTTAACGCATCTTCGGGAGCAAATAAATAACAAAAGAAGACGGTAAATTGTAAAATAATTACCATACAAGCATAGGTAATTTGTTCAAAAACGTAAATTATTTTATTTTGAACAGATACATTCAGTAGTTTTATTATAATATCCAAACTCCCGAAGGTCTCTGGAAAAGTTGCAGTAGTCCATTCTACAAAGAAATTACGCATGTATGAGTCAGTCAAAGGTTGGAGTATGTGTGCGTAGGCACCCTAGCTTCTTACTGCTCATCCATCTCATTGATACGTGATGTTGGATGAAATAACATGCATTTTAATCCCGCCCGCCAACGAGTTCGGCCCGCCGACTAGGGCATCCTTAAGAAATGATTGACGACTCTGCATCATAAAAGTTTAATTAGCTTCAGTATTAATGTTTACAAGTCAATTTTAATTTATGGAGAATAATAGAATATAGAATATTTTTTTATTTAGACACACAGATAGAGGTATACTACATGTGAGACTTATAGAGTATACATAATTTTAGAGACATTGTGTACATATATACAAAATTGTTGGGTGACGCTCCTGCTCTCCTAACTAAATCACTAAGTGATCTCTAATCTTACTAGCTATTGCTCTCTGCTTCACCTTTCACGGACACGTAATAAGGGGACAAAATCTTATGTGCTATATACAGCGTGTAAGAGACATCGACGCACACACGGATACAATGAGGCCAGGACATGATTCTGGACCCCTCTGTGTTGGAATTTTTTGTCGGTTTTTTCCTATTTTTTATTAATAGTGAGCCGCGCTTAAAGTACTACAGGCTGTGGTACTGGACACAGTATTTAAGTATACGATGACCTTTCATTATAAACATCTAAGAAGACACCATTTATCGTTTTATTTACATTGCTACTTTTAGTGAAAGTAGTGAATTAATTACTTTTTTATTAAAAATCTCATTGGGTTAGGTAAGAATAACGATTATGAACAGTCTAAGGTAAAAAAAGGTTTTTTTTTAAATTTTGAAAATTCGGACACAGGGGCGTCCAGAATCATGTCCAAGACCCATGGTATCCGTTTGTGCGTCGATGTCTCTTACACCCTGTATATTATCTGTGTACCAAATTTTATCCAAATCCGTTCAGAGGTTTTTGCACGAAAGAGAATCAAAAATCCATCCATCCATCCTCACCAACTATTGCATTTAAAATAGTTGGTAGTAGCACCTTGTGCGAGATGACAGCGCCTCTTACTGGCCATGAATATTATTTGGTGGCATAAGTTGACAACTAGATATTTTAATAAACATTTTCCCTTTGTTTTATTTTTTATAAAATATAAATAAAACTTAGGAAAGGTTGTGGTATACATATTAAACTTGACACGTACTTACGTCACTCCGCGGGTGTCCCCAGTTAGTTCACATCTCTGATACACACTTCGCGCGCTGGATCGCTCGCTCGATTGGATTTACCTCAATCCTTATAATACAAATAGGGTTTTAATTCCACGTTAATCAACTCTAATATTGTTTATTTTCAACTCAAATGTCTTCACAGCAATTAAATTTATCTAAGTAACTGTTTCTGCCTATAAAAGGAAATTATTAATTTCCATTAGCCATTTCGTTTTACGACTAAGATGAATTGCAAAAACTTTGATTGCTAATAAAGTTTGAACAAAGCGCGAACAAACTAAAGTTTGAGCTATAAAACATAGAAATTACTCACATTCAGCCTTGTTATTATTTTAGTATCAAAGACTTCTTGGAAGTACTTTTAGATCTCCGTAAGACAAAAGATCATCCTGTATTTAAGACAACCGACAACCCGAAACCAATTCTATCGTCGCTGAAATAAAGTTAAAATTTCTCCGTCACAAAAGACACTTAAGTCTTAAAAGTGTATACAGGGTGATAATGAAAAAGTCATTTTATGATTGTAGAATGTGTTTACGAGCATAATCCTAGTTATTTGACACTAGTGTCGCCACAGACGGTTCCTATAAAACAATGGAACAAAAGATGTCCGATTCGATCCGTGAAACGACCATTTTACGACCATCTTATAAAGATTCGATTTAAAGTTAAATCTGTGAAAGATTTTCTTGTGTTACTGTTTTATGAGGTAATGTTTTGTGTGGCTTATAGTGCCTGGTTCTGTCACCATTCAGTATTATGATTGAGTTTGTCACCTTAGCTCTTAAGTATTTATATGATTTACAGTTTGGTTCAGATCTGTTCGAGCTTATTTCCTGATGAGCTTTTGAGAAGAGATTTATTAGAATTGCATAAGAATCTAACTGGGGTATCATTGTGGAGTTTCTTAAAGGTTTATAAGCATTGAATCTTCATCAATAGATGTATTAAATTAACTTGGAATGTTGAGTACATGGTTTTAAATGTTTTTGGAAGATTTGTTAGAGTAGATACTGAAATAATGTTTAAAGGATGAAAAATAACGTGTATTTCGCCAGCATGTGATTGAAATGAAACTAAATTTTAGGCTCGAATATTAGAATATACCTAGATACATTACTTTAATGCACACTAAAATGAAGAAACAGCTTTTCACAATTTTGTTAAATTCATAGAGGTACAATAGAATTTTATACGATATCTTCCAGAATTTGTTACATTTTTTTAACCGTTGCTCTCTCACTAGGCATTGTTCATGTGTTTTGGTTATGCTTACAAACATTTTAATTCTCATACCTACAAAAAGAGCCAGATCCGGAACAACTAGGTATCTGAAGGCGATACAATTGCAATCGATCCTGTGTTACGTAACGCAGAAGTCGATCACTCAATTACTGAGCCTACCGAGCCGATAAACTTCATTAAAACTCCTCTTAGTACAATACATACAACAACTTCACGCAGAGAAATGTCTGGCTACCTATACGAGAACTTCTGGTTGCAACCGTGACAGCAAGACTCACTAGTTGACTTTACAACATTTCTAGTAATAAATACTAAGTCCTTGTTATCTCTACTACTTACTTCGTATTTATTACTAGAAATGTTGTAAAGTCAACTAGTGAGTCTTGCTGTCACGGTTGCAACCAGAAGTGCTCGTATACATTTCTCTGCGTGTTGTATTTCACCCGATCACTTCTTTACAGTATTAAATACCACTGTTGATCATACTCAATGACAAACATACAAACATAACATCGCATAGACAACATTGCCAAATCGTGGTCAAGGTCAAATCTCTACTTGACATCAAGTCAAGCATGTAATCCGCAAATTGTAATGCTTGGATAAGTATGTCTACACGAATTGACCTTAAGTCAACGTTCAGTTATATCATCACCATATGAAATAATCACGTAAAAAGTTGAATGTAGTTATAAAGAAATATTTTTTTTGGTTATAGTTAGCTATTTGAAAGTATCAATAAATTACAAAGTTAATGAGTCCGCCATTTAGAGTTTTGAAAAAAACGGACGCGTATCTTCGTATTGCCAATTTTAAAAAGCGTCGTTTCTCCGTCAATTTCGCGAAAAGGAAAAAAATACGGGTAAATATTTTCGGATAATTTATTTATTTATTTATGTACACAGAACACACAAAAACAAGAAATAACATTTAGATAAAAGAGCACAAAGGTACTGCTTATTTGATTAAGAAATCTCTTCCAGCAGACCAGCGACAGAAGAGAGATAGACAACAAAACGTAGACACACTGTACAGAAAATAAATAAAAAATAAACATACATACTAAAATAAACAAATAAAATACATTTATACAATATATTATAATCTACTAACCTACTAACGGTACGATAATCTACTAACGGAATAATTAGAATTTTGCCTTCTATTATTGATCGAAGAATTTTGCAGTCAAATAGCCAATAGTCCTGTGACAGTCCATCCTGTTCCAGGACACATGTCGTGATTTCCTCTCCTTTTAGAACGAATACAGAAAGAGTTTATACCCACTTCCAACCAAAGCCTTTAACACTTTCAGTTACCTACAATATCTACCATAAGAGACTCATTGAAAATGATTTAATAAGTTGCACCGCACACACATACAATAGGCCATTTGACAGTATCAATAAATTATAAATCTAATTAGTCCGTTATTTAGAGTTTTGAAAAATAACGGACACATATTTTTCTTATGTAAAATCAATGAATATTTACCAAGATATAACACAACATGACTCGAGAGTGGGGTCTCGTGACGTCAGAATTCAGTAAAAAATGTACTAAATTGTGACGTATTGGCAATTTTAAAACCATCATATCTCCGTCAATTTTGGTTTGCGTAAAAAAATTAAAAATACGGGTCAAATATTATTTGATAATCTAACTGACGGACTAATTAGAATTTTTTAGTCAAATAGCCTATTACTTAAAATAAGGTCTTAAAGTCTAAATTGCACATTAAAGGAGCCAAATTTTCAGAATCAGAGCTTTTCAGTTACAATAACATTTGTTATTTTTACTAGGTATGCTGAAGACAATGTTTCTTGTTTTTTACATTTAAAATCCTCATCAATAGGGACGTTTATCTAATGAAGGGGAATTTCAAACAAACCAGACCAAGATTTCATCTGTGCAAAGTATTTGAATAAAGGGTCGTTATATGATCTCGCAGGATTAACTTCTTCAACTTCTAAAAAAGATTCACATTTAACCATGATCAACTAGTATGGCCGCAATTATAACATCTACTATACCTTCCTTCCATTTTATTTGTTCCTTTATAAGGAACACATATTTTTTTGCATTTTACCCATCTTTAAAAGTAAGTTCTTTAACTCCATACTTCGCTTTTCCTGTAATTCTCTTCAAGTTATTTATTATTTTTATCCGTCCCTTTCCCATGTGCGGCTTTATCATTACTACACGATCAAACACAGTTGATTAAGACATTCTTTTCTGACCAAAATCGGTCTAAAATTACCTTTTCTGATCGTAATGATCATAAGTACAATAAAATAAGCTTCAGAGCACTTTAAGTTCTATTACATTCGATTCCAATTGAGGATTACTTCTTACAATGTTATGATACGAGGATTACGCACCAAATAAACATCAATGAAGAACCGCCGTATTCGAATGCACGCTTACCAGCCAATAAAAAATGTTTAATCGTTTATACCTTAAAAGCTCAAACGTTTTATTACTACGAATATGTCGAGTTTTCGCACAAAAAAGGTGACATTCAAACGTTCACTCGTGGTCTATTTATATCAACCATTTATTTGGTACACAACCAAATTCCACAATACAAGTGTGTAAAGTATTCTATTACTACAGTTACATCATGCATTGAGCCGCATTCAGTCGCTGACATGGCTCCGAACAGCTGCACGCCTGTTCCGCGCCACGGCACGCCGCTCTATTGTTGCGACCGAGAGGGACGCACGCAGCCATTGTGTGCGAGAGCGAGATGCAGGTAGAGCGCGAGGAGGGGCGCAGGCTGTACTCGCCGGCCTCTCATTGGCCCGCGCCTCGCCGCCCAAAAACCCCACCCCCCGCACTTCGATACCCACAAGGCCCCGATACCGAGTCGCCAGTCTATCGTCCGTCTCCGACGTGACACAATCACCTCCTCGTCTGTGCTCATTCACCGCTTTGTGCCATACATCACCATAGAGCTAATGCTCTAACAGAACTTACGACTTAGTAATTACAGTTTAATCGCTATGTCGACTTTGAGTCATCACCCGTACGCGTTCTCCATGCACCCGGGCATGTTACCGGAATACCCGAGCGCGCCGCAGCCGCTGCCGGCCTCCTCGCCGCAGTCCGAGGGACACATCAAGAGGCCCATGAATGCGTTCATGGTGTGGTCCAGGCTGCAGAGACGTCAGATCGCTAAGGACAACCCGAAAATGCATAACTCAGAGATCTCGAAGAGGCTCGGCGCGGAGTGGAAGCTACTGTCAGAGATGCAGAAACGGCCATTCATCGATGAAGCTAAGAGGCTGAGGGCTCTGCACATGAAGGAGCACCCGGACTACAAGTACAGGCCGCGCAGGAAGCCCAAGCCCCCCACGCAGGGAGGAGCCCCCGGCGCCGGCGCGTTCCCGAGCTTCCCGCTGCCGTACTTCGCTGGTCCGGCGCACGGAGTGGGTCACCTGGACGCGCTATCGTACTCTGCAGTGCCACCATACTTCCCGCACCAACTGGATCACCTGCAGTTCTCAAAGCTGATGGCTCCGACGGAGAAGCTGCCGACGGTGTCGTCGTCGGCGGCAGCAGTGGTTTCGTCGTTCTATTCGTCGCTGTACACATCGCCGTCGGCTCCTCCGAAGCCGTTCCACTCGTCGCTGTTCCCGCAGTACGGCGCGGCGCCCTCGTCCCCCGTGTCCCCCGTCACCCCCACACAGCACAGCCCGCACGACGACCAGCTCAGGCGGCCCGTCTCCGTCATATATTGAAGACCAACCTGCCTTCCTTGAAGGACCCGGTCCTCCGAGGTTCGGCAACCCCGCACGAGACGGATCCAGCAGTTTAAGTGCAACAGACTGTGAACAAGAATGTAATGAACATTATTTATTTTCTAGAGTAACAATTGATGATGTAAAGTGAGTCTCATATCAAGTGGCTTGTAAATATGTTAAGGTAGACCCGGAAGGGGGCGTATTGAGTTAAACTGTGATTTCTTTTGTTTTTGATGCGTCTATAAATATTTAAGGTAAAGTAGCGTCGGTTCGTTAGTTATGTGAAGTGAGATTGGTACCAAAAAGAGATTATGTTCTATAGGTGTCTCATGTAGCCGAATAGTTAAGTCTTGTCAGCCCTGTATTTTGTTTTAGTGCTAACATACGTCAGTTTGTTGAGTTATTTGTTTCTCCCCGTGTCTTCAGGGTTGCTCCGCTTTACTTTTCCGTGTATAATTTATTTATTGGTTCCAACTGTAGATGTAAAATTTAAGAACTAGTTGTCTTAATCTTAAGTCATTAGTGCATCTCGAAATGTATATAATAGTGTATTAATTGAATTATCGATGTCAGTACCAACGATGTATTATAGTATTTGAGAAAATAACTTTGTTAAATGCCATACAAAATAAACACTAAATTGTTTTTATTTTACTTTTATCGTTTTAATTGACACCCTTTTAATTTTGTTTGACGTGTTGAGAGGTTCGAAGTGAAATAATTGAATTAACATTCACTTAGATGATTAGTTGTGGAGTCATTGACTTCAATTATGGATAGACTGTAGCAGATGAATGGATAGGCACATTACGGATTCCGGCTTAGAACTTTCAAAAGAAAATCCATATCGTTAATTTCTCTCCTTTATAATTTATTCACATTTAAATTATTTATATCAAATTCCACACTCGTTTTAATAACTTTGATTATGTCATCTGTTATTTTGACAGTTTTACTGTTAATTATGGCCGCTCCAACTTCCGGCACAGATTCTTTGAACTTTAATGTCGTTATATAATTATATGACATTCAGGTCCTATTATAGATAATTGGTATCAACATGATTTAATTTTAAATGAATAAAGAGTTTGTTGTTGGCCGTTTCACATTCAATTAGGCTTACAGACTGGTTGTTTTGAAATATTACAAATAAATTTCATAATTTATTATTGAATGAACATAATAAATTGAATTTCAGAAAGCTTTATTGTGATTTCAATAGTTTGTATTTGTAAATTAAACTGTTATGAACAATAACAGTATAACATAAAAATGAAAGGCAAAATGCAGGTGTTCATAATACGAATATTTAATTACTCAGGTAGTTTTATGCTTAATAATTAATAAACATTTATTGTAACTTAATTAAATAAGAAATTAAGTAATACGATACCAAATCTAATTGAGACTGTAGCTATGTTACTGGTATTTGTAACAGTCAAATTTAAATAAACAAATTACAAACAAAATCTGGGTTTTTAACTCCGACGGAAACTTTTAAACAACGTTAGAGTCCGAGATTAAATCTCAGTTTCTTATTTTATTTTCAAAAGAAAACAAAAATATAAACATCATCTTTTAGTCATATTTTAAATACTGTGAAACGCTTAGGATTCTTTTTTCTTGTCAGGGCGAAAGAAATATGATTACAATCAAAGGCTTCCCCCATTCTTTCCACTTCCCTCGATGTGTTACCTAAGTTATTACCTACATTGAAATAAAATTGCAACTAGAAGGTAAGTACCTAGGAATGGACCAAAAAATACTGGAAGAACACGTGTCTCGACAGTCGACACTCAACATCATTTGAGAGAACTTATAGTAACAGAAGAAGCAAACCAAAAAAAAATTACTAATCCATATGGATTAGTATCTATTTTTTTACAAAACTTTAGGGCAACGTTTGATAAATATCAGGATTTTTTCCTTTCATGGGTGCGTTTACAAATATTTAAATTAAAAACAAAAAAGCACCGGGACTTCTAGTACTACAAAAAGTGTGTTACACAATTGTCATGTAGACCATCTTATCATTAAGTTCTTTACATCAACTTTGATTAAACCATTTAAATTTATTATGTACTTTATTTGAATTCCGTCCCTTAAAAGTATTCATGAGAAAAAAAACGGTCATAATTCGATGTATGTCGCTATGACCATGCCATCAAACGTATGGTGGATTACGGCTACACTTTGAAGGCCTGTTTAGCCTGTGTCCCAGAAGTGGGACCATTTTTATTTTTTAAATAGCTCTCTCTGTCCCAATTCTGGGAATATGCCTCCCTAAAATCATTATACATTAAATTGTAGGAAAATTGTAGGCTGATATATTATGCTTATGCTAAATAAACATAACTTTACATATGCGCATAGTCGTATACCTTCATGTTATGTTTTGTTGTACAAACACGGCAGGTGTCATTGCACTGTATAATTAATCATGATTAGGTATATTTATTTTAGCCATTCAATATTATTTTAAAGAAGGTTTTTAACGTGTACGAACCGGCTTTGGGTTTTTTGACAATACCGAAATGATTTTTCGGTAAAGATCAGACAATAAGATTAATAACTACACAAAAGCGAATACTCATGACATATTTTATGTTGTCGCGACTTTTTTTTCGAGAGTTCAGTTTATAATTCGTCGAAATGAAGGAAAAATGTTTCCTTGAGTTTATTGTGAATGAAAAATGTGTCGAATTGGTAAAAAAAATGCAGGGTTTTCGTGAAGACATTCACTAATGGCTTTTTTATTATAAATTAAAAAAGATTTGTAGTGGCCTGAACATTTTATATTCACCTCACGCCACCCGATAGATGGCGTTGCGCGCTTACATTGACATAACCTACAACGAAAAACGCTCCCGAGTCAATTTAGAAATAAGTATTAATTGAAGATTAATTACGAATAAAACAAGTTACTGTTTTAAATCCAAACTGTTCCATTAAATATAAAATATATTTCGCAATAGACAAAATAAGTTCATAAGTACTTACTAGTTTCAAATTCCCAGACTTGATTCCCTATCTAGTCTGTGCTTGATTCAAACAAAGAAATAGTTTGTCAAATAAATCCATAGATACAATGAGCCAGATAGACAATATTCTAGATTAGTTTTTGTTAAACTTGGGGCTGAATTCGGCCCCCAGCCCTAATTGTAAGGATAAAACAGGGTTTTCAATTTAATAATTAGGACCCCTTTTATGTGCGGGGGCGTTTTTCAAATCAATTGTTTTATTTTATACCGTTCTTAGCTTTTACTATGGAGCTGTAAAGTTAGCGGAGGCGCAGACGGAGGGTTAGTGGAAGGATAACTTTGTAGTAGGTAGGTATCATAAAATGAAACTGTTATTAGTCTATGGTATTGGTAGGGACCCACTTACATAATTTAGAACTGGGTGAAGGGATCTTGAACCTTTTTTTTCTGATTTGATTGTTATTTCTTAGTCGAGTAGAATAAATATACCAAATTGAAATAATTCATCATCCTTATCAGCCTATAGATGTTCTCACTGTTGGGACACGGGAATAGAATAGAATAGAATAGAAATAATTAATTTGCTTCCTTTATGTGGGAGCTGGCCATAATCCACCACGCGAGCCCAGTGCGGGTTGGTGTGACATGTCTTCGTATTTTTGGTTCTAGGACATGTCAGTTTCTTACCGATATTTCCCTTAACTGTTTTGAGATTATTGGTGAATAAATAAATTACACAACGTAATGTGTCAGGTTATCGTTAATCGAGGCCTATTGCACTGGGCTACCACTGCTCTTAAATAATTTAGCCTTTAAATATTTTATACGTAACAAAGATAAAGTCTCCAGAAGTTCCAGTTTTACAGTAATTAAAAACAGGAGTTGTTTTATTTAAAAAAGTAGGATTTTGTTTTGTGTCTGTGTGTACATTAATATCAAACGCTGGAATTATTCCAGTTGGATCCCACTTTTGAATCCCACTTGAATATTTTTCCCTTTGGATCCCACGTGCTTTAAAAATTCTGAATGCGAGTATTTTCAACGACAAAAGTGCTCTTGTTTTAGAACTTTTTTTTATTAAAATTCAAAAATTAGTAACAGAGAATAAATATTTAAAATAAAGGTAACAGTTTTCTTCTGAAATGTACAGTCATGTTGTCATAACGTGGGATTCAACGGGAATTAAAAATGGGATTCATCGGGAATACCTAAACAATGGGATCCAAAAGTGGGATTCAACGGGAATAAATCTGCATATGGTGCCAACAAATTTTATTTTTGTTTATCAGGCTTGTTTGCACGTTATGTGCATTTTTATTCAGTCTTTTTCAAGAAAAGTTAGTTTTACTTTGACAAAGTAACTGATTATGCAGAAATGCTATACAGAAGTCTGATTATATTTTCTCCGCTGCTTCTCTAGCCCCAAATTGAAAGGAATCCAACGACTTTTGAATTAATCATTAGTTCGGTAGGTCATTGTTAAGATCTACAGCCCTTAAAGGGTTTCGGCGATTTTGCTGTCGAATTCGTCAAGTGGATTTGTCTGTCGAAAAGTAAATTAATTTGTCAATTAATGAAGATTTTGTGTTAATTTGATATTTAAAGGAGTTTAAAGAAGGTAAACTTTGGAATAATTGAGGTTATTAATATTTATTGTTTTATTAAGAAGGAATATATTTGGCGTTTATAATTAAGTTTTTTTAATACAAACACACATTTGAATGTATATTTAACTAATAATAACCTAATATGTATTAAATTTAATATTTAATTTTGGTTTAGGATTTTGTTTGAAGATTGGTGAATTCCTTTGTTGTAACTGTTTTTGATTTTAGGAAAATACAATAGCTAAATCTGTTTTAACAGTATGTAAATAATCTAAACAAAATAAATTAAATATAAAGTCGTCTAGATATTTCTAAATAATCTCCAAAAAACCAAGCAAAAATATAATTGGTTGAACACCGCCACGAAATTCCCAATATATTCAAATTTTCAAAAATAGAATCACGAATTAAGCCCGAGTGTTGCCAGCATTCGAGCATTTTCTCCCGTTCGAGTGTGCCCTATTTTCCCCGTTCCCAGCGAAGGTATTGTAGTGAAAATATATTTTGTATGGAGACGGCATCACAATGAGAAGTCCGTGTTATTTATTTAGATGTATTTCATTGTGTGGACCGGAGTTCGATTCCGGCGTACTGCCAGACGGGAGGCAATCGAGTCAGGACCACTGTGCCCGAACAGGTAACGGATTGGCAAATAATTGAAATCTAGCCCCCGCTTTTGTTAGAGAAATCTGACGAAAAATGTATTTATGTGCGTTCCTGACTTGTAGTAGTGTGGGAAGACGGAGCACCTTGTGTAATGCGTCTTGTGTAACGTTTTGTTGCTCTTGAAGATACATTTTATCGGATTTCATTTGAACTTAACTAAACATATCACTATCTGGGGCCTTACCACGAGCTCTTAACGCGATCCAGTTTAGGCTGTGGAAAAGAGACAGAGCTATACAAGTCGTCTAGCGCCATCTCTTTCCCACAGCCTGAACTGGATCGCGTTAACAGTTCATGGTAGGCCACCAGGTATTGACATACCTATAAATCAAATCATCATATTCCCATTGCTGGGCACAGCCACAGCATGTGGCGGAATGATCACGTGAGGTCAGTGAAGCTTGGTAAATGACACAAGTCAGAAACGCTTACCTCATCATATTCTCTTCACCATTTGAGAGGAATGACGAAACAAATCATTCGTCATCACTTGTTATTATCAAATACAATTTTATGCAAAAACACAAAACTTGTAACACATCAAAAACTACAACAACAAAACCTACAATATTCAATCAACATCATCAATCAAAAATCACACAACAAAATAATAAAAAAAAACGCAACATAACAGTAACAGTTCAATTTCAAAACGATTCGCAAACATTTCTCTTGTCAATGCCACGCATAAAACGTCGCCAAGACAAAAGCTTTGATGGCCAGTGTTGCCAGTTATAAAATAAACTGCAATAATGGCGGCCGATCGTGATTCGAAAATTTCTCGCGTCGATACCTATTGAAAATGATAAATGATATTTTATTAAGTACAACAGCGTTGTCAAGATTAATTAAAGTTTGTGTTGCTTAAATAGTTAGTTAGGCAAAGAACGGGTGGCTTTTTGTGTTCCTATCAAAAGAGGTTGCATAGTATGGAAGCCTTTGTTGTCCAGCCTTGTGGGTTTGTTTAAAATTGTTCGGTTTGTGGCTAATCGTGTTACGAAATAGTAGCGTTTTGTATAGATTCTATAACATATTGAATGTATTCATATATGTTGGTTTATTGATTAAGCAATTTTTATTGTATGTTTGTCTCTGTGAGACAGTGCTTTAAATTGACATGAAGAAGCTAACGGTTAATAAGAAGGACTTTCCTTTTGTAGGAATATTTGTGTTCATTTGTGCAGACGTTGACTTCAGGGTTATTTATTTCATCATCAGTCCATCATATTTCTTTAATCTAAGTATTACTGTATCTTTTTAGTGTCGTAACATTTAATTTTACTTAAACCAACTAAGGGTAATTAAAAAAAAATAACGCTAAAAAGACTTAGACTAAGATATCTGTTGAATATGAGAGACGTCGGAAAATGAAAAACAAAACAATGCACCAATTAAATTTTCCAAAACAATCATTACGTGAGAGACAACAACAAAAAACAATCCGTCAAACCCTTAAAACTAATACCACAAATAAAAACATGAAAAAGAAAAAAAACACGGAAAACGAGGACGCATTAACATTATTTTCCGAGGAAGCGAGCACACGAGCTTCAGGATTACTCCCCTTCGCAAAGAGAGGAATAAAAATAAAATATACAGTTACATACAAATAAGGCATACGTTATATTGTATACAACCCTTATCTCAAGAATTGTGCCTTGAATTTAATGCCATCGATTTTCTTGTAAGACGTGTTTGATTTTTGTCAAGGGACCGAGTAATGAAATTGAAGTGTTTTGGGAATATTTTAAATGGAATATGGTGATATTTTTTATAAATTTGTGGTAGGGAAAAGATTTTCTTGGTAAGTGTTATTCCTCCTTTTTTCACTGGTTTTATAAGCTTTAATTTTCTTCAAATCTGACTCGTACAGATTCTTATATAGACGACTTATTGTTTAATAAGTTAGATTGAAATCTCCTTAACAGTGTCTTTGGTAAATTTTGTTGCGACTGAGGGGCGTTTGTCGAATCTGTCTTGTTTTACCAAGCCTCTCTTGTAAGCATTTACAATTTAAAGAATATAGGCGATTTTCGTGTCACGTTTGTACGAGTATATCAATAATAAACTAGTAGCCCGTCCCAGCTTCGCACGGGTTTATTGAGAACCGCTCGTCCAATTTTGTGCAAACTTCACATAAAGCATCTACTGAATAGTTCGGACAAAGCCTAAACATTAAAACGAAAAGTGGCATTGATTTTTATATATTAGATTAATTAGTAGGTAATAATTCATAGAATGAAGGGCCAATTTAAATTAAGGGCAAACAATATCCATACAAATCATCAAGGCAATGAAAGTTCAATTAAAATACATTATTCAACCAACATTTAGATAAACCACAATAACAAAATGCATTGAGTACAACAAAAAGCTTTTGTCACCAGTCACCACCAACGATTAAACTGCCGCGAATCGCATTAGTGCCGCAAATGTGTCGCAATGAAAAATCGCAGTCGTATCATTGTGCACTACAATTATATTAATAAAAAGTGTACCAAACGCTTCCCTTATTCCTTTCTGACAAACAAAAATAGTCCTAAAAGCGTTGTTGTAAAACTCACGAACCTTTTACCAAAAATGAATATATCATCCACATAAATTTCAACTCTGGCTTTATTTCAGTTGGGTTCAAATTCGTGTACGTTTCCTTTTTTCGGCTGCTGACCTTTGTGGATGAATAAATTAATTTGTAGTGAGTACCATTGTGCTATAGTTTCTATTATTGGACGATGTTAATTGTTAAAGTTCTCCTCTGACAGTTACGCGTTGGGTTAATGGGTATACGGTGTTTCAATAGTTATTTATCCCATTGTAACAATGTTTTAGGATGAATAGTATTGTCTGAATTTGGGTCTAGAATGTTGCGGAGTTCATTTAGTAGTGAGTGAGTGATTGACCCGAAGTGTTGCTTCTGAAAGGCTCTTACGTGCATTTAACAGTAGTTATTATAACGCTTAATAGAATGGTCGTGTCGTAATCTGCATTGATTTGATCTTCAATTATGTTTCTTAATGTATTTGGTTTTAGGTTTTAATTGATTTCTTTTAGATTTGTATAATAGCTTTTAGTTGAATGATGTTTTGTGTGGTTGTTAATTAAAATGAATTTTAATTTATTTTCATTCTCTATCTTCTATAAGTCTTTATTTAGTCTACTGGTGTTTGGAGAATCCGCGATTATCTGAGATAACACCCAGAGTGATGTCTCATGAGCCTCAGGAGTTTTCCCTGTTTCTGTTCTGTTGTGTTTAGGAGAAACAATGAACTTAGAAAATAGGACTATTTCACGATAGTTTCATTTCAATCGCATGAAATTCTATAAAATTTCCGAACATTTAATTTTAACTCTTCCTTGAATTGACCAATTTTCCTCTACCACCATGAAAAGTATGCTATTGCTATGTGAATAATGTTATGTGTTATTACGTTGTCTCTATCATGCACGAACGAAAATAAAACGTTCAGAAAATCAATTCTAACTCATTTGTGAGAATATTTTATTGACCAGTAGCAATAATAAAATATCGTTTATAATTCTTTCAGGTTGCCACAAAACACATCTTCCTTTGCAAAGAAGAATGGCTAATTTACACCAACAATAGGCAATAGAAGCGTTGGTAACATCAAAATGTACTATTGTTGCTTCAAATAAATATTCATAATTATTGTTAATGATAGCACCAACAATATGTTCTATTCATACATCAGCATCAGGAGCAGGATGTATGACGTCACACGTGTCCACATCGCCATAAACGTCACCACCGTGTCTTGTGTGATTTATCTTTTCAACAATCATTTTTACAACGTTTCCCTCCTTCCCCCCTTCGCTGTGATTAATGATGGATGAATTCCTGAATAATTACCAAGACTTTTAATATTCAAGTGATTCCGTAATCTCGGTTGTGACGGAATTTCTACTCTGTGTTGTTGGGTTAGGCTTGATTTTGGATTGTAATTTGCGAATGACCCTTCAGAAGATGCTTGGTTTTGAAAGGATGTTTGTGAATGTTATTGTAGAGAATGTTTTTAAGTTTTAAAACGAGGCTGATAAAGTTGAATTTTGGCTGTCAAAGTTGAGAGTAACCAACAAAAAACGGTGAATACCATTCAATGCAAATCTCACTCGAGTTTTAAGGGTAGTGTGCGTAATTTGTTATAATTGTCCCCCCATACTCATGTTTGTTCGCATGTGGCATTTTTATTGCGAATTAGTCGCAATCATTAATTTTGTTTTTCTTTTTACAAAAGTTAATATATCGAGTACACTTATTGTGGTAAATATAATTAGAATGATTTTTATGATCGTTCTTTGTGCGGTTCTTGAATGCGAGCTATCGTTTACAATGAGTTTTATTGTTAATTGTTTAGTTGATTTTTGTATGAAATATGAGGTATTTTGCTGTAGTGTGTATTGTATCCGTTGTTGGTACTGAAGTATGTATTTGATTGTGATTTAGTAGTAATAATTTCCTTTGAAAAGTTATGACTATTTATTTTTTTTCTTGGGAAGTTGTGTGGTTGTTTTCATTGAATCCGTTTCGATTACAAACTTTTAACTTGGTATTTCTTTTATTCAACATTGCTTTCTTCAGTTTCATTTAATTAATCTTTGTTAAGATAAAAAATAGTGGCATTGCCCTTTACTTCTTTAACAGTGTTGTGTTTACCGTTTGTTTTAACGGGTCTTCTGAATATGATATTCCTTACTACTGATCCTTCTGCCAAAACTCCAAACGAATCCAGTTCTTTTATCTAATTGCGAACATCCCTAACCTCTTGAGAACAGGATACCACCGCTGCTTTACGCTCGGTTGGACCTCTATACAGACTTCTAATATACGTTGTATATCTTTTTAATAATATAATAATAAATACATGTATGATACCCGATGTGGAACAAAAGGGTAACCATAGCTATGAGTGTCCGCTCAGAAATTCAATGGATTTTCGAGTGGTCTCGTCTGGTTGCCATTGTACTTTGTAAACGATATTGTGAATTAAATTATTATGGATTTTTTTGAAGTGTGTGAGTGTTTTTGTAGTTATTGAGAACTGGTGTGCCGGGAATACTAAGTTGTTCCGTGAATATCAACACAAGATTGTACTGTTTCTAAGGTAATTCACACTAGAAACAGTACAAACTACAAACATGTGTTTTGAAAAAATTTAGTTGTTTTGCATTTATGTTTATTTTTAAGAATCGAGACTTAGAGATCAGCTGCATTGCTATTATTTTAAAGAGTCCAATAGATTTTAAACTATACATCTAAAGCATAAGTTTGAAAATGAAAAAGTATAGCACTGCAGCTGTTTTAGTAGTTGGTAGTATCGTCTTCGCCGCGCGTCAATTATCACTAAACCAACCGGTCTTGAGCTTCTTGTATGACTGATCAGAGATCACTAATAGTGAGCAACTATCACCACGGTAGTTTACGTTCACGGGACTATCTTAAAAGGACATCGTGGCAATGGAACGCAATGGGCAACCGAAAGAACAGCTGGTTTTAGTCAGTAAGTGCCTGGACCATGCCTTAAACCCATTAAGGAGGGACTGATTTGATAGTTTTACCACTTCGACACAGGCCTTCTCTCACAGAGAGTTAGTGGGCCACCCACGCCACACACATCCACCACGCTGGCCCACTTTGTATTGGTAGATATCGCATGTCATCGAATTTTTGGGTCTGTTTCCTTTTGAGAACAGTGATTATGACATTAGGTAAACAAAGTAATGCGCCTGGCTAGGTACGAACCCGTGACTGCATCCATCGCTTGCAAACGACTCACTCGATGTCGTCGGTCCGACAAATGGGAGAAAAAAAAAATTCAAAGGTCTGAAATCTTTTCATTCAATCCACATACTGATCTCCTTTTAAAAACTTACAATAACACATAAAGTCGTATATACACGAGCACATAGGCTCGTTATTCACTGGTACTTATGGGACACTTGGTGACAAGTTGATCGTGAACAATTTGTGGTGTGCCCCCCTTCAAGGGTCGTTAGCATGATGGTTGGAGGTAATGAAGCCACTTCGGTTTGGTATGAAATGATCTGGAATGTGTAGATGAGGTGAGGTTAGGAGTAGTTGATTGAGGAACTGATAATGAATTGACTGGAGGAATTTGGGTGCCTAAAGGTGGCTGGTGGAAACCTAGAAACAAAGAAAAAGGTTTCAAAAACGACCACAAAGAAGTGTAAATTGACTTTTCTTTCGGAAGTCGGTGGTTTTATTTTCAATTTCGTTGAATTTTTTGCCGATAGAGAATACTTACAAATTGAGTAGGTACTTTCTTCTTTTTCATCATCATCATCAGCCTATAAATGTTCCCACTGCTGGGACACAGGCCTCCTCTCTGTGAGAGGGAGTGGGCCGTAATCTACAACGCGGGCCCGGTGCGGATTGGTAGATGTCACATGTCTTCGAATTTTTTTGGTTCTAGGACATGCCGGTTTCCTCACGATGTTTTCCTTCACCGTTTTGAGAGCAGTGGTGTTGAAATAAATTACACAAAGTAATGCGCCTGACGGGGTTCGAACCCACGACCTACAACTCGTAAGTCGAGGCCGATACCACTGGGCCACCACTGCTCTCTCTCTTCTTTTTAATGTCGTTTAAATTAATTCCCGGAAATCGGCGAGCTAAATACTGTATACTAGCAAAATAATTAATTAATTTTTTGGCCTAAGTTTCAGAATTTCTATTCAACGTGGTAATACTACTATAGACTAGCGGTTTTTTCGCGGGTTCGCCCCACCCTTATATAGCTTATGACCGTCTCTATCTCTGTACCGACGTTCATGAAAATAGCCTGTTATTATTATTTAAATTTTGAGAAAACATTTTACTTATGAGACTGGCCTGTGAAGACAAGATTAAAATAAAAAGATTGGAAAGATATGGATGCCTTTATCTAGCAGTGGAACAGATTTTTAAGCTATTGCATAGCTTTTATCGCAGGCTCTGAGCGCGGCGCGGCGCGGCGACCGAATCAAGAAATTCCCAAAAACCTAAGGAAAATACCTGACACCACGCATCGTCTAACGTCGTTTCAGTTCAGGAGACTTCGGCAATCATAAAAATATCATATCATAAAGACAATTTACTTTTTCTTACTGATTCTAAACGGCCTGCTATAGAAAGAGTTTTCACAATGAAACCTAGTTATAAAATTCTACAAAAACAAAGCAATTCTTTATTACAGTAGTGCACCACAAACATTTTAAATAAATGATATTCTCGTTAAATATTCGCGGTAGGCGATAATATTTCTTTAAAATAAAAATATGCAATAGCTTCACCGCGGCAGTATCCGAGTGCCACACGTATTTTTTATATCCTAATTTGTGCCTCACTGCTGAGCAAAGGCCTCGCCCTTTTCCTTCCAAATCTCTCTATTTTTGGAAATTTCTAACCATATCTGACCCGCGAACATGATCAGGTCGTCACACCACCTGCGCCGTGGACCATCACCGACCTCGACGACGATAACAGATGATTAACAAAAGGGTTACTATTCAAGTAAATGTGCCATTTATGAATAAAATTGAACTACATACTTCAACTTTAAACCAGTACTGGAAGCACGAGACAACCTAACCCTTACAAAGAACAGATAAACCACGCTATTTAATCACAAGCTATCGACCAGCATCAATTATATGGTGGCAAATACAATTAAGCAAATAAACAGACATTCGCATATTGCCGGCGACATTCGAGGGGCCCACGATTCTTATGCAAATCGACCCCAACCGGGGGGCCGCTTGTGAGAATAGCAATAAAAATTATTGCACGCCGAATTAATCTCGCAGCGTTGTTTTCGACGTTATTACGTACTGTTAATGATCATTTTTATGGTTATTCTGTGTGTTTTGTTGAAGGGGAAGTGTTAATGCAATTGGTATTAACGTTTTGGCGTCTTTTAATAATTTTATGGTTGTATTTTTATGATCGGTAATTTTGACCAGTGTTCTTTTTTAAAAGAGTAATTTTCTCAAGTAGTTCGGTATGATTCTACTTAGGAGTCAGTTCAATCAAAAGTAGCAGATTTTCTTTGATAAGTTTTAGATGTTAAGTAATCACTTGTATTAATTATACTCCCTATGTCTAATACTAATATAAAAGTTGTAAACTTTAATGAGCGGACATAGAAAATTCGGTGATTTTTCGTTTTACTTTTCTGTCAAAGCCTGTTGTTGCAAAATGCCCCTTAACATTCTGCAATTATAAATCAATTTTAGTATTTACTACTTCACATTTACATAACTCTCCCTACTCAAGCTTCCCACAAGTAATATTCACGGAAGCATAGGTACACTAGCTAATTATGATCCAAATCAAAGCATACAGCTTATTAGGCATAGGGTTTCTTCAACACACGGTTTGCAAACTGCACCACACACACTACACCACGTTTATACTGCTATGTATGCAAGACGTTGATAGGGTTTCTTATGGGAGACTTAGGAAATGTGTGATTGAATGTATAGAACTAGAATTACGTTTAGGTTTATTCTGTAGGTAAGGAGGTACTGTTTGTTGATTGAGATGTTTGTGTTAAAGAAAAAGTATGAAAAACATATTCGGCTTTTAATTTATCGTTTGGTGAGTATTAGCACCGAAAAATGGAACAAAAGGAGTCAGGAGTCCAGAAACGCGGCAGATCTAACAAAAACAAATTCTCAGCTGGGGTACAAGCTTCCTTATTTGAAGAATGAATCCATCAGTCGGGGTCCGGTGAGGGTTTGATACTACTTGTCCAATGTCTTTGGTGAGAGACCACTTCTCCCATTTCTCTTCTTCGAAAAGAGGGCCTTTAATTGATAAGTAACATTACTGGCATGTCGTCCTCAGCAAATACATTCAAAATACTGTTTCCTCATGAGTAAAATGAGAGTAGATAGATACTTAATACAGAGTGACATATGTCACTATGCTGTCATGCTCCATACTTTGTTCACGTGGCATCTGGTCATCATGTCAACACGTGTACTAATATTGCGATTGCGAGTATACGCACCTGACCTATTTCATAGGACATCATAATTCAGATACTCATCAATGATGTCATGTCCATCTTTGTCAGTTTGTTCCAAATAATCTTTATGTTTATCTTTTATTTGCCGACCCCTCCTGAAGTTTCCAACAGCATCTGTGTTGTCACTTCGAAATCGTTTAACAAGGTCAACACTGAAAAATCTTTGTAATATGTTGTTCTTAAAATCGCCGTCTTTATACTCGTACAAGCAACTTGATGAAAAGCGCTGGTCTTTTTTAGTTTATTTGTTAATAAAATGGTGGGAAACCCTAGCTGATATATATAGTGAGCTGATGACATAATTGAAAGATCAGGATAAGACTGGTTGATCCTTGGTTAAGAGAGAGAAATAATAATGAATGTAGATAGAGGATGTTTTCATCTAAAGAGGGTTTTATATCTCAAATTATAGTAATTTCTCTCTATAGATTCAAGCATTTCCTCCCATCTAGCACCAAACTCACTTTGGTCCAGTCACTTGTGCTTCCCATTATTGACTATGCCGATGTTTGTTATTCTGATCTATCCCAAGAACTTCTAAATAAATTAGATCGTCTTCTCAATAACTGTATTCGCTTCGTTTTTGGCCTTCGTAAATACGATCACATTTCTTCTTTTCGTTCCCAGCTTAAATGATTGCCTATCCGACGCAGGAAGTCCCTCAGATCTCTCTGCATGCTCTTCAAGATTATGAACGATCCATGTGCTCCTGATTACTTAAAAACTCTTTTCAAAGTGTTGGGCAGTTCTCATAGTCGTAACCTTCGAGCTTCTAAGAATGTACTTTTCCAAATTCCTTCACACCTTACCGGTTTCATGTCTAATTCTTATACTATCTCAACTATTAAGCTCTGGAATGCGCTACCCTTTAGCATTAAAAAAGCTGAAAGCAATTTCACTTTCAAGAGAAAAGTACGTAACCTCTATACGTCAGAATAAATTATGTCATGTCATGAATTATTAGGATTTTATTTCTATTTATTTTATATGTTATAATATTGTTTAGTTTATTTTATTTGTATATATGTAATAGTATTGAAAAGCATAGTATTATATTTTTTATTTATTTTTAGTTTGTTTAGCTTTTTTTTACTAGTTTTTTTTTTATTGTTCTTATTTTTTTTTGTACCCTACCACAGTGTTGTCTTACACCCAAAGGTTGACTGGTAGAGAATGCCTTGTGGCATTAAGTCCGCCTATGTATCATGGATTTGTACATGAAGTATGAGTAAATAAATAAATAATTTGTAACACCTACTGATAAGCCAATAAGCCAAATATTAACGTAGACATATTATTACATATAAGATGGTTAGAATCGCGGTTCTATCGCTAATAGCGTTAATGTAAAATGAGATTGTGGCAATTAAAGATTTAATTATTATATCATAATCAACTTGATTGTTAAATCCTCGCCAAAAACAGCTGATACTGTATCCACAGAATCCTCTTCAAGTTTCACACTTGTCTATATCAAACAAAAATACACACTCATCGTCAATCAGTAGGAAACATGGCTCATCCAAACAATTCTGAGCTATCACAATGCTGATCCTAATCGGGGCTCACACCCTAACAATCTCCAACTATGCATTAAACGGTTCCGTACCCTAGAGACTGGACCGGCGTGACTGGACCGTTTATCCCTAAAATCTGAGAGCTATGCAAAAAGGGTCTTTCCCATAGAGCACGGAAGATTCTAGAGACGATAATGACAGTACATATTCTATCAGGTGGTATATCAGTGATAATATAGTCATCGTAAGGTTAGTTCCTCTCATTCTACTGATACTCCTTAGTAAGCCCAAGGTATTGTAATTGTTCAGTAATAAAATTCATATCAACGAATTTGCGTCCAGTTTTTATCTTCTGTCATGTGCTGACGTCAAAAGTGTTAGTTTCTATAATTCTAGTATTCAGTTATATAACAGAGCTAGGAAAAGGGGAGACTGATTTGTAATATTGTAACGTAGGGAAAGTAAACGGTGTCTCCTTTAAGTTGTGTCCAATGTCTCTTTAACATGACGTTGCCGCGTCTAGCATCGGCAACTGAATCGGCTTCATGGTCTGTGGTCTGTCTGAAGATTGATTGTTTAGAACAGTTATATCAAGAGCTACTGTTGGGTTTCTTAAAAGCCTGGTCAGTGAGTTCGATTTACATTTTAAGTGGGTGTTGCTTGGGTTTGTAGAGTCATTGTTATTTTGCATGTGTGGAAATCGCGATTGAATTTCTGGAAACTTCTTTTACCCTTTCAAGATTGGTTCTAGTCATACATAAACTAGTACCTTTTTCCAATGGAGTGGGCAGAAACTGTGAACCTGTGTAGCAGATTATCCTTACATATCCATTCCGCCCAGTCTATAATTCTAGCCATTTTTGCGAATATAGTTTTACACACTTTTGCCTTCAAAAGATGTCAAACTTTTGTTTTCTACACCAAAATGAATAGCATTTTACAGTACAAAGAATGTTTGAAAAATCGAAACGTCAACTGAAAGAAATGTATGCAACTTGGCCTCTAACAAACTGAAAAGTTAAAGATTACAAAACTCCGCTCAAAGGTACTATTGCCGTCAAAAAATATTGTGTCCTTTGTACTAACTACAAATGAGGTATACACGAACTGAAAAATCTACAAATATTATTCAGAAAAGCTAAACGCGGATGTCATAAAGCGCTTGACAATGACGCTCGTGTCGGCTGAGTTAGCGCACTAATTACTAACGAAGTAACGCCTTGACAACGTTAAATTTACCAATGATAATTTTGGAAAAGTCAGTATTGCAATTTCATAAGGTTGAAATTGTAATGTTCAGAAGCTAGCTCATTTGTAATTTGGACAATATTTGACGAGCGTGTTCGACAATTTGTGTCAAAAAACACGCTTGTTATTAATGTCGTTATTAGTAAAGTTACGTAAACTTCGGCCTGACGGATCGCCCCGCCATTGTCGATACTCGTAAGTGTAGATAATCGTCTATTCGAAAATATTAGCGCTGGCAACTGATATCTATATTGTTGTTACGATTTTGAAGCAATTAAGCAAATGAGTCTCTGGTCCATTGTGAGAAAATTCGATTATTCACAAGATTCGTAAGTGGAGATAATTTCTAAATATGTTTGGCAGATAATTCGCTTCGAATACTTTGACAACTTTGTTATTGTTCGCCTTGAATATTCATCAGACGTCTTATTATGAGTTAAAACGTTCTAAGATGTCTGTTTGATAAATTGAATGTGAGGATAAATCTAATAAATCAAGCATAGAGATTAAATTATTCTTCTGAAGCAGCTTACATTATAAAATCTTTTGGTGCTTCTAACTGCCTCTTAGGTTTAGTAGTGTTGCCGGTGAGCAAGCAAAGTGGTATTAGGTTTCATCACGAATCTCTCAGAAGCAGCTATGAAGTCTTCGTCTCGCTCCCGGTTGATGGCAATAGGCTCATTCCTAAACGTGTGACTGAAACATAACTAGGAAATTGAGGATGTATTATTAGATACATCTCTCTATAATTCACTGGAGATAACTTTATCTGGGATGACAATGACTGGGGATGAATTGTTTGATGATTACAGCCTTAACAATTACAAAAACTATAAATAAAGATCCTTTATTCAACATAAATAGTTCACGTGTAAGCAAACTCTCCGATTGACAAAGTCTCAAAGGCTCATCACGGTCTTCTAAAGGATAATTGTTACTACCAACATCCTCCAAGTTTGTATGGACATTGTTCCATACACACGACACGCAATACCTATGTGTGTATTATTAGTCAACAATTATTTATTGTCGTCAATAACACATAGTGCCGTGTTGATGTTAAATACTCTAGCATGTGTTAATATGATAGATTTTTTAGCATTCATTGTTAATCACCACGAAAAGTAAATGTGACGAATTTTATTTTGTGGCTTAGAGGTCGTGGATTGAGTTTTGAGATGTAGCGGGTGATGAACGGAAGTTTTCGCAAAAATGAGAAAAATTACCAAGACGAATCATGTCAGGATTAAAAATTCTGGAGATGCAATCGATAGGGAATATTCCAATGTTAGAGTAGTCAAAGTACTTAGATAAGCAGGAGATTGACAGGAGAAAACTGCAAAAAGGAAAAAGTGAAATGTGACTTTTGCCAAGCAGGAGAACAATATATAGGATAAAAAAATGTACTCATCATCTGAAGATCCAATTATAGCTGCGTTTTCAATAAAACCTCTCATGGATTCATTTGATCAAACTGTAGTTTGGCGTTGTTGCCCTCGTACTAGCACCTATGCCTTTTTCTATGCTCTTTAAAACAGATGATTAAAGTCCAGCTACATCACATTTGCCTTCCAAAACTTCATCAACCGCTTCATCTTCTAACATTGCACCACCTCCTCAGTCGTGTCCACCGAAGCCTTTGCTTTTATCCGTCGATTTGCATCGGCCGCGTTATAATGGGGCTGTTTGCGACAAAAGCATACAAGCGACAATGTCATTTAGCGACGCAACACTAACGCGACTGTCATTTTGTCAAAGTTATGCAAGATTCAGATTGTGGACTTGCAAAGGATACAATTGTTGTGAATTAAATGAAGCGAAGTGCTAATTTGTAAATTGGATTGTGTTTTTATTCAATTATGTGGAAGATATTTTGTGATTGTCATCTGCTCGCGTATGAAAAAAAGAATAGGAGAATGGCTGACTGGCTTGTACTCGTATTGTGAAGGAGATAAGGAAGACTTGAAAGGTTTCATACTTATCATTATGTGCAACTCTTTTTTTATGCCTTTTGTGTCATTTTTCTGTCGTTAGTAGTGAAAGGTTTACCTATTTCTAAGTAGGAATGCACAAAAATAGCAGATCACTTTTAGTTGAAATGTTTTCTAAGAACGACTTACATGAGTTTTAAATAATTATTTTTTACTTTTCCGACATCTTTTAGGTACACAGTAAGATTATCATCTTGGAAATCTAATTTAAATGTTAAGATTACTCAATTCTACTATTTGGAAAGTGGACCTAAATTCACACAATCCCAAGCCAGACTACCTCGTGAGGGAGAGTACAGTGTCCTCCCTCCACCCCAGCCGCAGTGGTAGACGCCCACGGCGTCGGACGTCGGCAGACGATCTCCGGCCACCGTAGGCGCGGGCATGCGGGCGGCGAGTAAAGGGCAACTCGCCACCCGACCATGGACCATGCCCGGGTCGACGGCGCGTTGTGTTCCACGCGCGCCTCAAGGAGTGTCAGCATGATGACGGGGCCCCCCTCTAGAGGGCCAAAGCCTGCCGGGGTCGCGGGACTTATCTCATTACCATGACCCCGGGACATAACGGGCTATTGAAGGACACCGTGGATTTTAGTCAGTACAAGTCTGACAGTCCCTCCCGCCCTGCCCGGGGTGGGAGGACTCATTTGATGATTTTACCACGCTAAAAAAAAAAGCCAGACTACCTATTCTAACATACTCTTAAATACATCACTACAAAGCTACTATCTTAATAAGTATTCCGATCCATTTCAATCGATCAATGATTGACGTGGGCACAAAGGGACACTCCTTGCTCCAGCACTCTTATCAGCATCAAGATTACTGCAAGCAACGAATGCTTTAACGACCACATTATTGTTCGATGGAGGTCTTGAGGGTAAAGCTTTTGGGTGAAAGTTGGAGCTTTCCCGTTGCGGTTATGTTGGTTTTAAGGTGTGAGCATTTATGTCGATGCAAGCAGGGTTGGATTGAGAAAGCAATGAAATTGCATAAACAAGTTAGTGAATATAATTGCAGCAGAGGTTTTCGGAAATATGATTCGATTTTTTTTCACCATGCTATTGTCGTGTTTGAATGTATTTGGCAAAAGCTAGATTATTGATAACGTTATTATCGAAGTATTGAATTACTTGAAATAGACGTAAGGCAATACAGGCCCAGGTGAAAACCAGTGTCAGGCACATAGTTGCCTGGCTGTTTGGCCTATGGAGACCTATTGTGTCATTTTTTTTCTTGTAATTGTTGTGAATTTTATGTATGCCTTATATATTTTTTTGTCTTTAATACGTGGACAGTGTTTTACATGCAACCCTCTCACTATACCTCGTTATGACAAAAATATTTGTCATGCCATGTCTTCTGTCATTTTTTTGATCTGCTGTCTATAAGTCTTACTCCTATCCAACTCCCTCCCTGTAAATATGACAAGTGATGGTCATCATCTTAAGACGTGTATCGCTTTAATGGCGCATTCGATCTGATAAGGACATATTTTTTGTTTCCTGCCCTTTACTGAACAATGGCGGCTGATAATCCAGTTATTACGAGCACTGTAAGACAAATGAGAATAACGGCTTGGTCACCATTTGTCTGAGCACTTGATATATCAGCTGTGAGTGTTGTTGAGTAATTTTTATTAATATAAAATGCTACCGTAGATTTTTTATGATAGTTTCATAGGCTGTCGTGGTAAATTCGACCTTGAGCTGGCTTGGAACGTAAAGGGCAATTCAAGAAACGCAGGGCTTGAGGACTATTTGATTATTTAGCCACTTAAAAAAAGCGAAATCGGGAATATCAATAGGAAAAAAGTCAGCTTAAAAGGGTTTTGTAATCACTGACGTGAAGTCTACCGTACATTACTAAGATGCAAGTTAAGGTGTGATGAGATAGGTAGCGTTAAAGTTTCTTTTTCCAGACGGCATAAGATAAACAATAATATATATTATACGCAAAAAGTAAACGCGCAAAACAAGTCAAAAAGAGTGCCTTTTCACCATTATATTGATCACCATGCAGTATTTTTATAATGGGCTGGTAGATTCAAACCACAGATTAATTATGTTTCTTGATACTCTTCATATACTTTATATGATTATTTTTCGTAGCAGGACAGTTGAATACATTCATTTTTGATGGAATCTGTTTGTTTTCTCAAATGACATAGATCATCGTTTTGTTTGTAATCCAAACTTCAATCTAATAGAACCACCTCAACAATATTTACGACTTTGCAATCCACGCAAAACTAATATTAGCACTAATTAATCTAACCCCCCAAACGCGACCCGGGGTCTCTGAGACCACCATTAAATAAAAAATATATTTCACTCAGATCTTAACACTGAAGATATAAGGGTGACATTAGATTGCGTGTAGTCCAGTGTTGGGAATAATGGGCTATACAGTTAATATGAAGTACAAACAAATACTTAAATATTTTTATGCGATATCGCTCGTAAAACTTGATTGAAGGGATATTTAATGGCTCTTCCCACAATGATAGGTCTTATTGGAACCTAAATGTTTGTCCTGTATGACGTTACAGCTATAAAGGTGGTTTTTGGTTCTAGTAATAATGTTTATGGTGATTGTGTTGGGCGGTTATTAATCAACAAGTGGATAAATATGGGATGTGTAATTTGATGGTGATTAATTTTCTTAGAATGTGCTTGAGGTTATGATTTCTAAGGTATAAAACTTTGGAATTTCGTCATAAATCATCGAAAGGCTTATGTCTGTTGTTTGTCATTGCAGGCATATGAAACGCTTTAAAAGCGATTCTCACTTACTTTAGTTAGGTGTTGACTTTACGGCAGTAGGCTATACTCTTAATTATTTACCGTCGTAATTAATTTGTGTTGGTATACATATTTCGGCAGCCACCTAATTAATTATATTAATTTATTTGTTCTTTTTAATATAATTATTTGATTGTAATAACATTCACATTAATATTTATGAGTGGCTTACAAATAAGCGCTTTTATTTATAGGTATAACTGTGAAATGAATATGAAGACTAGATTCTTTATAATTAAGATTATGTTGCATTAAGATTAGGATTACTTTTCTTAATTAATTTTCACTAAATAAATAGCACTTTTTTTCAAGCACTAAATACCAAAGCATTGTAATTCAAAACCGTAACAAAACGACCTGTCAATTCGAATCTATTTAAAATCAAATTCACATAAACGTCAGTCGTGTCATAACTTAAGAAAACACGTCACGAACATTTAGAATCAACATGGTTTACTTTTACCCCTACAAATCGATAGCTTTGTTGTCCGAAATAATGCATGGGAATTTCAATCGGACGTCTCTGAAACAGTTACAACAATGCACACTGCCCTTAAAACTAGTTTTAAATAATACGTATTTAAAATACATGTGTCCGTATGTCTGTGTCCACATTATTGATATTATATGATAGTTTATTTTAGTCTCTTTGTTTGACGGAAACAGTAGTTGAATGGGTCAGCGTTTGAGGGTTGGTAGGATGGATATATTTTTAGGTTTTTCATGGGACATGTTTTTTAAGAGATGTTCGTGTTGTGCTTGATAGGTTCCCAGCATACAAGCAGCAAAACTAAACCTGGAGAAGGTTTTGAACGAATTCTAAATAATGGACGATTAAAACAATGCGGAATAAATTTATGCGTGCTGGAACGGTAGGTGTAGTTTTTCAATTTGATCAGACTCGAGTTTAGGAAGTGAGAAAACAATTTAGTCAGTCAAGATCAATCCTCATCATTAGCAGGATAATCAGCCTAAATTTTAGTAGCACCGACCTCCTCTCTGTGAGAGCGAATTGGCAGTAATCCACCACGGGTTGGTATAGTATTGGTCTTACGTGAAGAATACTTTTAACTCTTTCGAAATCCCTGGTCACCCTACCTCCCTATTCCTAAGGGTTGTTTCTTACAGGACTCTAACGCATTGTGACGGACGTCGTGACGTACAAAACAAAGCCAGGGATTTTGGTCTACATAGTTAGTTTTGGGTCATCGCGCCCCGATGCGATTTTGGACAACTTTTGACGGGTACACGTCACTTATTATTATTATTGGAACTTGATTGACAAGTGTACTGACGAGTATGTAAGGATAATAAGAAAGAAAGACTTTTTTATTCCTAATCCTCATGACCGATTTCGGTTATGGTGACTAATGGCAACGGTGAGTCAGTAATAAGGTGCGCAGGAGATAGTACACAAAAGTGAGCTGGTCGCATAGTTGCATTCACTTTTCCCATATTATTACGGGGTTGCAGTTCAACGCAACTATAGAAATGTAAATATATAAATATACTCCCGTCCTGCCCTGGGTCATCATCATCATCTCAGCCATAGGACGTCCACTGCTGAACATAGGCCTCCCCTTTAGATCTCCACATATACCGGTTGGAAGCGACCTGCATCCAGCGTCTTCCGGCGACCTTTACAAGGTCGTCTGTCCACCTCGTTGGTGGACGTCCTACGCTGCGCTTGCTAGTCCGCGGTTTCCACTCTAGCACTTTTCGACCCCATCGGCCATCTGCTCTGCGAGCAATATGGCCTGCCCATTGCCACTTCAGCTTGCTAATCCGGTGGGCTATATCGGTGACTTTAGTTCGTCTACGGATCTCCTCATTTCGGATTCGATCACGTAGAGAAACTGCCCTGGGTAGGAGGTCTCGTTTGATTATCTCTAATTTTATCAGGGAACTGTCTAAAGTACAGTGTCACTGGAACGTAAAGGGCTACCGAAGGAATAGAGTTGATTTTTATTCGGTAAGTGTTTGACAGTTCCTTCCGCTTTTTCCGGGGTCAGAGGACTTATTTGATAATAATATTACCACCAGAAAAACGGTCCGGACACTGCGTATCGACTCAACTCATCACCACGCTGCAATAATGGTATTACGTATGGCCATTTTTTTAACAATTGTTTTAACAATTGAATGCCGACCAATTGGTCGCCTCCACATTACACCGGATAAGAAAAAAAAACACATGTAGCACTCGGAGACTGCCGCGGTGAAGCTATTGCATAATTTTTATTTTATTTTAAAAGAATAAAATCGCCTACCGCGTATATTTAACGAGAATATAATTTATTTAAAATGTTTGTGGTGCACTATTGTAATAAAGAACTGCTTTGTTGTAGGAGATTTTCATAAGTAGGTTTCATTGTGAAAACTCCTTTGGTAGCAGGCCGTTTAGAATCAGTAAGAAAAAGTAAATTGTTTTTAAGACGGATATTTTTATGATTGCCGAAGTCTCCCGAACTGAAACGATGTTAGACGATGCGTGGTGTCAGGTTTTTTCCTTAGGTTTTTGGATTTTTTTTGATTCGGTCGCCGCGCTGCGCCGCGCTCAGAGCCCGCGATAAAAGCTATGCAATAGCTTAAAAAAATGAAATAAAAACAGCGACATGTTTAGGGTTAAGCTCTGATTTTAACGGATGAAGCTCGCACTGACATTTATTTGCTAACAAATTCCACAAACATCCTCACGCTATGATGTCACGGAGTGTAAGCAGAAAAAATTAGCACCGACGCTCTATGACTCTTTGTAATTGAAGGCGTCTTATAAAAGGAGTTTTTTTTTAAGTCCGGTGCATCATCAAGATTTTGTTTATGGTAATTTAGATAAGGTTATAAAAGACTACCTATTCTAGAAGACTTAACCATTTTCTTGTGCTGAATTGCCGCCATTATGTGTGAGTCCTTTGTCGTAGATGGCATTAAGTCTACGAATCGAGGATAAATCCAGAAAATCTTGTACTTAACCCAATACCTTTACTCAGCAGTAAAAATTTGCTAATAAATTCAAATCTAACCTGTATAACCAACAAACCTCGATAGTCAAACATTACACTCCTTCGACTTCAATTTAATTAATCGTTGTATTTAACGTCACGTTTCGTTAGCGTCCCGTTCTTTTGTTGCATTTCAATAAACGATTTGTGTAGCTTTCTGTTGCGTTGAGACGCTTTATGTTGCGTTGTGACGCATTGTTGTGCGTTATATCTTGCGTTTTTAGACGTGGCTCGATTTAGTGGCTGTGATATATCATGGTGGAATGTGATGCTAATTCTTTATATGGATTCTCTTGAGACGGATCTAGGTTTGTTTTGTGATTCCAAATAATATATTACATGTCATTGTTAAATTATAATACCACAAGATGTGCAATGGCAACAATTGTGCCAAAAGTATTTGGGGTTTTAAAACATTTATTTAGGCAGTAGTTATAAAATTGGTGCTACAATCTGAATTCCTCTTTTAAGGTATGTTCTTTCATTGACGTCTTTGGTGTAGTAACTACTGAAGTATGAGATCCCGGGTTCATTTCTCTGGGCAAAGGGTTATATCTTTGGATAAAAAAGAACGATATTTCTTTAGATAAGAGATTTTTTGTTTTACCTATAAGAAAAAAATAATAAGACCTACCAAATATCCCATATTTAATGTATAGCCACTAATCGCTATTTTCAAACCATCATTCCAAACAGCAAGATTACTTCGAAAATGTTCACTCTACATTGCTTATAAAGTACCACCACTTCAATTTATTCCCAGTGAAATTCCAGCAATGGACAACCACCAATCAAATGTAATCAGAACACAATACAAAGTATTTCTCAACACGTTACATACAAAGCCGCATTTGTTTGGCACTATTGACATTTCGATGACATCTGTCAGTCGGCCATTTTAGAAAATAGTCGTGGGAATGTGTGGGTGATCCGTTATTGTGATCCTTTGTTGAGATTTAATTTGATTGTTTGTGTTGCTTGACAGATAATATCGTTAAAGGTGATTATTATAATTTGATAGATTGCAAGTGATTGCATATTTATTGATATTTCTGTATTTATATTACAAAACAGGAGATTTTAGTTTCATTAGGAAAACGAAATAAACAATTTGATCGATTGCTTGATGCACTGAAAAAAAAACAACCAACCGATTTTTCGGTAATATTCACCGTTTTGGACAGTAAAAATAGAGCCTATTGTCCAAAGCAGTAAAACTAACTGAAAAAAACAGTTGAGTTATAACAGTAGATTCTACTGTCGGTTTCTTACAAGGAACTGTTTGTTTCAGTAGACTTTAATGTTCATACAGTTGAAATGATCATGATCACAGAATCACAGATTGCATACACTTGTCAACTTTTTTTTTTTTCTGGCGTGGCCTCTGGGCCATTGTGCTTTTGTTATTTTATTTACTTTTAGTTGGTTTGGATACGTTCCCTAAAAAGTATTTGTTCCTATTTAATAATTATGTCTTCATTATTTTTCTAGTTTTTTGTGTTAACTTTATTTTTCTATTTTATGATGATGTTAGCTGGCGGGTGGTGCAGAGATGCAAACGTTGTATCGGCATTTGTTGTGTAGTTCTCTGTCCAATATTTATAATATTTTTGTTGTTTTATATATTTATTCTTGTATATATTCTTAATTTATGGGAACTTTTTCTGATAATGAATCTTATTTCTCTGCCAACGAGTCTCCTGTCTCTTCTAGAGATGACAGTTTTTGTTCTGTCACTGACACCCTTGGTGACCTTTTACGCCAAAAGCTAGACCCTAAGTGTAACAGACTCTTCCACGTTTGCCATATAAATGCTCAAAGCATCCCCAGTCATTACAATGAGCTTTATGATACTTTTATTAACAACAACGTCCATGCCGCCCTGATTTCGGAAACTTGGTTCAAACCCGAACTACTCTCCACCACCTACTCTCTTCCAGGGTTCATCCTTGTAAGGAATGATCGTATTGGCAGGAGAGGGGGTGGTGTAGCGATTTATCTCCGTGCTGATTTGCCTTTCAAAATCCTTTCTACTTCTAACAATATTTCGGCTGAATTTCTTTTTCTCGAGGTTTGTGTCAAGGGAGCTAAGACCGTTCTTGGTGTTGTGTATTGTCCCCCTTCTCTTGATTACTTCACCGAATTCGAATCGGTCCTTGAATCATTGGGTTCTGAGTATGCACATTACATCATCATGGGAGATTTCAACACAAACATCCTTGCCCACAACTCCCCTCGAACCCGTAAACTCCTAAATCTGGTTGAGTCAGCTAGTCTCCATGTGTTGCCTCTACAACCAACTCATCATAATACTGCTGGTGATGATACTTGGCTCGACCTAATCCTCACCTCAAATCCTTCCTTAGTGTCCTCTCATGGTCAACTTATCGCTCCTGGTTTTTCCCATCATGATCTTGTTTTCCTGTCCTACGTCCTTAAACCTCCTAAACCCAAACCTTTGTTCCAGAAAAGGCGTGCCTTTGCGCGGATGGATGTTGAAAAGCTTACGTCTGACGCTGGTGATATTGACTGGGCTCCTCTGGAAGAAGCCACTTCAATTGACGACAAAGTTACTTATTTTAATAAAGTTGTAATTAAGTTGTACGATACCCACGCACCTTTTAAGAGAGTGAAGCTGAAGCGCTCGCCGGCGCCTTGGATGAATGATGGTGTCCGGTTGGCGATGCGACGTAGGGACCGCGCGTTTCGGAGGTTCAAAAAGGATCGGACAGACGATCTTTGGACCCAGTTTAAAACTGCTCGAAATCGTTGTAACCAGATGATACGCAATGCTAAACGCCGCCATATTCTTGATAACATCAGTTCTTCTTCTCCTGCCGATATTTGGAAGTTCCTTGGAACTCTAGGTATCGGCAGATCGCGACATTCAGATCTTCCCAATACATTTGGTTTAGATGATCTAAATCGTCATTTCTCCACTGTTCCCACCCTAGATAGTCTAACCAAATGTCAAACCCTCGGCTACCTTGCTGGTCTGACGCGACCTAATATTGCTCCCTTTGTCTTCACCCCAGTTGACCCGGGAGAGATCAAGAAGATTATCCTATCCATTAAGTCCAAAGCTGTTGGTTGTGATAATGTCAGTCGACACATGATTGTGACGGTTCTTGACCAGCTCCTTCCTGCTATTTCCCACATCATTAACTTCTCTCTTTACTCCGGAGCTTTTCCTTCTATATGGAGGAAAGCCCTTGTTCGCCCATTGCCTAAAATTCCTAATCCCACACTCCCTAGTCACTTTCGCCCAATTTCCATTCTCCCCTTTTTATCCAAAGTACTTGAAGCTTGTGTTCATAAACAATTCTCCTACTTCATCTATCAAAACTCTCTCATTAGTCCACTCCAATCTGGATTCAGGCCTGGGCATAGTACCGTTACTGCTCTCCTTAAAGTGACTGACGATATAAGGCGCGGTATGGAAGATACTAAAGTTACAGTCTTAGTATTGATTGACTTTACCAATGCTTTTAATACCGTCAGTCATGAAGTCCTTTTATCCATCCTTTCCTATCGCATGGTCTCTCACGAGGTTCTGGAATGGTTCTCATCCTACCTTCAGGGGCGTCGGCAGTCAGTTCTTGCTGGTGATTCATCATCAAGCTGGCGTGATCTTGCAGCGGGTGTCCCTCAAGGCGGTATTTTATCTCCTCTTCTGTTCTCTATTTTATAGATCTCATTACCACCGAACTTCAGTGTGCGTATCATCTGTATGCCGATGACCTGCAACTCTACTGTCAGGCAGATGTTGATAGCTTATCTGATGCTATCGAGGACCTAAACCGGAATCTAGGTATAATCAACGATTGGTCACATCGTTTTGGGGTGGCGGTTAATCCTAGTAAATGTCAGGCTATCATTATAGGGAGCCCTTATAGCTTGCGAAGGCTGACCAGTTTAACGGTACCGCCTGTTACCTTTGACGGGAAAATCATTCCGTTTGGGTCCGACGTCATGGATCTGGGTTTGCACGTTGACACCTGCCTTGACTGGCGTAAGCAGGTTGCAGCCGTCAGTCAGCGGGTCACCGGAACGTTGCGGTCGCTCTATCGTTTGAAAAATATTCTTCCATCTCGCATAAAGGCAATGCTTGTACAATCCCTTATCTTTCCCATTTTTGACTATGGTGATGTGTGTTACTATGACCTGAATGCAGATCTCCTCAATAAACTTGACCGACTTCTAAATAACTGTATTCGATTCGTTTTCAATCTCCGTAAGTATGATCATGTCTCTGCACATCGTTCACTTTTAAAATGGCTGCCTATCAGACAGCGCAGAGCATTGAGGGCTTTGACAACTCTGCATTCTCTTTTGGAGAAACCTACCTCTCCTACTTACTTGACTCGTCATATCCAATACTTATGTTCTGCGCATTGCAAAAATCTTCGTTCCTCCCATAATCGTCTTCTACGATGTCCCTCCCACCGCTCTGGTTTTCTTAAATCTTTATTCTCAGTACAGGCGGTCTGCCTCTGGAATGCGCTCCCTCCGAACATCAGAACGGTTACCAACAGGTTCACTTTTAAGGTTAAAGTGCGTGAACACCTACTCAAGGAGCTGGCAGACTCGACTTAAATTACTTTGTTGGTGAAATTTTCCCATCTATGCTTTTTTATCTCTATTTAATTTATAATATATTTTGTTGTATGTATGTATTTATGTATTTATAATAATATATTTTATATATTTTCATAAATAATTTTCTTGCTGCACCTACTGCTCTTTTCTCTGCATCACCCGAAGGTAGACTGGCAGAAAATGCCTCAGGCATTAAGTCCGCCTATGTACTCTGTGCATGAAGTTTAATAAATAAATAAAATAAATAAATAACTGTTTAGCTCTTTACGTTTCAGTAGACTTTAATGTTCATACAGTTGAAATAACTGTTTAGCTCTTTACTGTTTTTGCCCATTTCAGTGCACTGTCCGTAATCAATTATTTTAACGTATAAATAAGTTCCCGGAACCGTTTTTTTACTGTTCAAGAACAGTAGAAAGTCTCGTTTTATTTTTTTCAGTGTGGATTTTCACTCGAGCGTTACATTTATTATCATATATTGAGGTTAAGTTTAGACCTACAATAGACTGATATTCCTGACAATATAAGGACACATTGTTGTTCCTTGTTGGTACAAACAATAACTTTTTACTTCATAAATCCACTCTCCATTTCAATCCCAACCTTCCGAGAAGACAACAGCTTGCTACCAATATTACCCACCGGTCCAATTCCCTGTTTGTCCATCACATTAACACTGGTTGTTAAGGTATTACAACACAAACAGACTGCCACGCTAGTCTTGTTCTTACTGTGATAATTGAAGAGATAAAGAAGGGAATTAGATCTGGTGAAGTTAACGCTTGTTATTTGTGTGTTATATGATCGTTGGAATGCCATCGTTCTTTGAGAGGTTTTGTTGGTGAATTTTGTGGACTGTGGCTGTGTTTTGGTAGTCAACGACTTCAATCTATTCGTCATTGTTTGTCATGGAGCTTGTTTTTATAAGATTATTTTGATAGAAAACAATATATTGGAACCTAGCTGACTCGGTTACAAACTTCGTACCGCTTCTCATAACATTTATATTTAATTATATTTACTCACCTTTTAAACTTTCCAAAATTATTCAAAACTAAAATTAGAGTTACAGCAATTGATTTTTGAATTATAGATAGATACATTAGCATTATAAATCTTATGTTTATCATGTTGGAAGTTGTCTTAGCCGTGCTTTACCTAGTTTTTCCACCTGAGTGAAACACGGAGACTGCAGCTGTTGATAAGCTTCTTCTATAAAATTCCTCGGTCTTTGCTTTTTAATAACTTCTTCTAGGATTGGCTATTAGGTATATCTTTGTCTTTTTCTCACATCTATCCGAAACCTTCATTCGTTTCGTCGACGACGATACGATTATAAAATTTAATAAACCCGAGTGTGAAGATCTATCGTCCAGCAACCTTTGGACTCTATTCACCGTATAAGGCAAAAATAGCGTGAAAATTAGTACAACAGAACTAGAACAAATAACTCCTAAAATACAGGAAACTAGGGTGGACGAGGCTATGGTTAAAAGTGTTAATTTGGTCAAATAATGATGATAACCCTACTTAGAGGCTGGGTGACGCTTCTGGGAAGGACACACGTTTACAAAATAAACGACGACTTCTGTAGTACGCGCCACCGAAGGATTGGATAGTGGGGTGGAGTAGACTTTGAAAATTAAAGATTTTGATTCAGTAACAGGCTTTCTTCTGTCCAGATAACAGTGTCGTAATATTGTTGTATTATACCACAAGGGATTTTTTCTATGTCTGGTAAAATAATTTAACATTTCAATCATCATCAATAGCGCCATTTTGGAACCATTTGATAATTTTGCACAAGTTGTCCTATTTCATATAAAAAGTTTATAGACTCACGTCATATAATGATAGAGAAGTAGCAGATATCTATTAATAGGTTGGTTGATGATTTCGAAACATTTTAATTCCATGTTTCTATCTTCAAAGAAAGTCAGTGAGAAAACATCCTTTCGTTTGGCAGTCGCATAAAAATACTCATTTGCTATTACAGTACCTTTATTATCAACACCAAAGCTTATCACCAAATTTTTTAACAACGTAATGCCGTCTCCACACCAGCCTCTATCTCGTCAATGCTCCTGGCATAGTCCATTACTTAAACAAACCGGGGATTGTGTGTAGTGGCCACTTTACACCCACGTGGGCCAGTTTGTCTGTCTGTCTACCCTCACGTCCGAAACTGATATGAAATGAGTGTAACTGAAGATTGTCTTCATTATCGTTTGAAATGAAAGTGAGATCTTGGTTTGACTTTGGTTTTGCAAATTAAGAAAAGAACGAAAATAAAGAACAATACATTTTACTGGTTTGGTAAAATTCAGATTTTATTCATAAAAAAAAAACACTATTCACTGCTCTTATGGGAGCTAGACTTTAAACATAGGTATTACCTATTTCTCTTTATCCTTGAAAACAATATTTTGACTTTTTTATTTTTACCCGGCTACGGCAAAGCCAAAAGGAGGGTTATGATTTTGACCGGTATATATGTATGTATGTTTGTCTGTTCCCTCATAACTTCTAAACTACTTATCACTACATGACAAATGAGGTGTCGTTAGAAGCGTTTCAGTTGTCCGCTAGTTATAGGTTAGGTGACGTGTCACCAAATCCAATATGGCGCCCCCTAGGGGATGTAAAGTCGTAACCGGAAAAAAATATATTTTCGCACAGTATCGACATGGGTATCAAATTAAAGGGCTTGATGAGCACATTTGAAATATGTATACATTATATAGCTTTTACTAGCTACGTAGCATGTTTCTAACAGTGTCAACATGGGTATCAACGTATCAACAATGAAAAGGCTTAATGAGTACATTATTGAAATTCACTCGCTACTTTGCTTTTTATTATTATATCAAATAATATTAATAATATAACCCCAAAATGGTGTAAATAAAAAAAAAGTTAAAAATAACTAAAACCCGACTACGAAAATAACGCGCACTGAAAAGTATAAAACAAGAACAATATTCATTTGACCGATATTAGTCGGGTTTTAGTTATTTTTAACTTATTTTTTTCAGTCTATGAGAGGCTCGCGTCATACCGCTATCTTGAATAATGGTAAGCAATGTAAAAAAAAAAACTGTAAACGGTATTACAGCTATACACGCTTGCTTAGAAGGAACATGTTCATTCTCAGCTATCAGGAAACAAAGGGAATTCCAGTCCTTAGATGTGCGCACAATGAAAGTAATTTCAAAACGCTTTGTACTCATGGGTTTAATGTCAACCATTATCGATGGCGCATTGATGTAAGTACCATCGAACAATGTAATCTCTGCTCACTTTTAAAACAAAATCGCGTGCGCAGTATCCCAGATCTGTGAACTGGCCACCTTTTTTATGAAATGGATGACCCTTTTTTATGAATAGGATGAATGGTCAAAACAAAGGGCCTAGGAAGTGAAAGTTAAAACTCTGCAAGCAGAAATAGTCTTTACGGGGGTCAGTATATACCTACATTGGGCGATAGTACCTACGTCTTTTATTCCAATGACGGAAAGGGCCAGATGGAATCAAATTGTGCAGTTCCATCGCACTCTCCCGAAAATTTAACCCATAAAATACAGACTTTTTTTTAGTTGGTAAAATTATCAAATGAGTCCTCCCGCCCTGGTTGGGGCGGGAGTACTCCTTCGGACCGACTCATTTGGGACTATCAGACTCTTACTAACTAAAATCCACCCGTGTTCCTTCGGATGCCCTTTACGTTTCGGGGCTGCGGTATCCTGTGTTAAGAAAAACCCGCGACCCCAGCAGGCATTTAGCTCCATAAGGGGCCCCGTCAGTTTGCTAACAACTCCCCGAAGACATGCGCGAAACACGACGCGACGCGCCACCGACCCGGGCTTGGTCCTTCCTTGGTCAGACGGCGAGCTACCCATTACTCACCGTCCGCAAGCTCGCTCCGCCGCTGTGCCCTCTGCTAATCAGAGGGACACGCGTTGGAGCGTCAACACGACAGGCTATTCGCATACGGGCAAAGAGACCCCTTAGGCACATAGTGCCTAAGGTAGAGTTTTTGCCCGCATCCCAGGGTGCACCGGCCCGAAAAACTGGTCTTCCCCACGGACGTATCCGAGAGGGAACTCCAGTCCACGGGCGCACGTGGAGGTTTCCTGTCTTAGCACTCCATAAAATACAGACTGGTGACTGTTTGAGTCAAAACATTTTTTTTAGAAAAAAAAAATGTTAATAAGTTCACATATTTCAACATTATTGTATCATACATCATTCTAGCACATAACACCTCCCGTCAAGCTTTCCATCTCATATCAAACCCAACAAATAAAATCTCAACTTTCACAAAACCACAAAGAAATTGTTGTCCATAGAAAGCTAAAGCGAGTATTTCCAGCAATCTATATTATCCGACTATTATGTATTCTCGTTTATGGATAACGATATGTACCGGCGCTTCGTGTATACAAGGTTATTTAATCAGTATTTTTGACAGGAAATGCTTTGTTGACACGGCTGCTGTGACCAGAGGTGGCTGACTGGACCTGTGGCGGTGTTTAGGTCTCCTTCAAATATTATGACATTAGTTCTGTCATTTTGGGCGTAATGTGTGAGACTGTGTTGTAGAGGAAGCGAAGCGATAGATACGTGATGGAAGTTGTAATGAATTGGGCAAGACTAAAGTAAAATATTTAGCAAAAAGAGTTGAATTTAGATTTTTCAAAGATATTATTACCATACTGGTATATAATGGTGGACATTGGTTACTAAATAGTCTATTTTTTATTTATTTGTAAACAAACGAAACATGAACCGAGAAGAGATAAAACAATAAATAACTTACGTTTTCTATTCACTTAAACAACAATAATTATAATACATATTGTACTTTGTGTTTCTTCCTCATACTGTTCTAGTCCATCGTTTTAGATCTATAAAATGATCGATCGATCTATAAAATGGTCCAGAAAATGACCACGTTAAAAGCACTGTCATTTTTGGCCTCTACTATAATTACACAGGTGTAATTTTCGTGAAAACATAAACTACTAAGTTCACTAATAACAAGATAATGTGTAACCGAAACACAGTGCACAAACTAAAATCATAAAATATCTTTAAAATCTCTTCTGCCTCGCTTCCACTATACCCAACCATAACTCTACTCATTGTGCAGTAATAATGAAGTCTATAAGACCTCAATGCAAGTATGAGGAGTACACCACAACAAGTCCCGAAAAAGGAAATCACGATATTTTCCAAAATGGCCGCCATGTACATGACATGTCGCGCCCTGTTCAATGCTCGATGTTTGTTGAACATGTCGCCACTTACATCTATTTATCCGTGTATTAGTTATTTGGAATAATATTTAGTGGGAGTTTTGAGTAGGTTTAGAAAGTAGATTGTGTGGTAGGTAAGATAATAGGAAATAACTTGGGATATGGAGAGATAGAGATCTTCGGTTTTTTTTTAAATATTAAAAACCTTTTGACATAATGTAAAAAAATATGTTTTGTAATTTTAATTATTGTCTAAATGAGGCTTACTCGCACTAGAAAAGCATGACAAAGGCAGACATAGGCGACACTTGCAGACGATGATCAGGCCTGAGTTGAAAACTCGTCGTGTTCTATGCGTGTTTCAAGAAGCTGTCAGAAAATTGCCAGGGGGCATAGAGCCAAATGCTTACCAGGGTCACAGAAATGTCTTTAGAAGATACCGTTGCCCTGGAACGCAACTGAAAGTACAGGGTAGCTTTTGGTATTACAAATCTGGCAGTCCCTTTCGCTCCCTCCAGAAGGCGACAACTCACTTGAAAAATTCAAGCACACAATTTACTGCATTTTTACACTTATGAAACACATCTCATAGACACTCACTTAAGTAGCAAAGCACTTGGACAGTAGGTTCAATGCATAAGTCACTTCACACGCGACAATAATATAAAAAGGCAACCTCCAACCTAAAAGCGCTTAAACCCAGACAGCGTTTCAGCACTAAAAACTTAATTCTCTCCGAAACCCTAAAGAGTTTATGGCCTCTAAAGAGTTGTTAGGAAACTGACTCTTCGGCCATAAAGCACTGTGTTTATGTGGACCAAACAATGGTAGATAAATAATGAAACTTATCGAATGTGTTGGTTAGCAAACATGGTGTTTGTTGCGGTTACCAACGTTTGTGCCAATGTTGGTGGTGGGATGAAGAAATTGATGGTGTTGATGTAAGTGTCAATATCTTGTTTTACTTCTAGACAATGTGTAGTAAAAGAGACGGCCTTTTTATGAGGCCATGGTATGCTTATGGCATGTATTTGGAACATAGACAGTTTGTGTGAAAGGCGAAGCGTCTTGAAAAAGGTTTATTGGTAACTTATCTACGTGTTGTATTTGTGCTTACTTTTTGCATACAAACATAAATACTGTTTGCATTTTAGTTTTACCAAACCGCAATGGCCTTTCGCGTGGGATTACTGCCCAATCCATCTCACAAAGAGGAGGCCTGTGTCTCAGCAGTGAGAACATTATGTTCTGATTATACTTCTGGTTATACTTCTGGTTATATTAATTGAATTTGAGACACAATATAAAACACGGAATAGATTCACCAGCACCACTTCAAATGGCTTAGATCAATGCTTTTATTGACCAGAAAAGTCAATCATTGCTATGAGGCTTGTCTATTCACCGACCCATACGTTTATCTACTCCAAATGCTGCTCCGATCATCAATAGACCAAGCACAGCTATGCGCATCGGCAACCAAAACGCCCAACAATTTCAGCTCGCCGAATCAAAACCCATTACCGCACAAATTAATGACACCGATCGCTTGGTTCTATTAACGGCAACCGAGGATAAATAGCTTATCCACGTTTAAAGCTATTTAAAGCCATTTACGGCCGTTTATCGGTATTTACGGCCACCTGACGTGGCTTGCCAGCTTTGGCCGTGTTTATAAGCCTGTTGTCCGAGGACAGGCAACAATGCGCGTATAGATTTATGCCCGTATTGAGTGTTTTTCTTGGTACGGTCCAGTGGGTTGCACCGTGGTCACCGTGGTTCATGTTTGACGTTTAAAGTGACGGTTAGCGTTTAATTTTTGTGTTTATCGCCGAGGTAGGGATGTCATAGCGCAGGTGGCGCTGTTATCGTTGGCATGCAGCGTGACGGATTTGGCTGATAGATCTCCGTACATAGAGACTTTTATTTGGTTGTTAAAGTTGTTGAATTAGTCGGCTTTGGCTTTATAAGAGTGATGCGTGACATTGCTATCTAAATTCACTCAGTAGCCGCAACCGGAGTACATATTTGTATGACCAGATGTATGTATGAACATGAACAAGGTACTACTACCTTCTATAAATAGTGAGGTTTTGAAAATACGTTATTGACTCAAAACTCTTTTTTACTACTTAGCTATAATCTTATTAAAATATGTCATAATCTATGTCAACTCAAATTCTGCCAACCTCAAAACTAACAACCGTTAACCAAACCACAGATTAACATCCAAATCGATGTAACCTTTCGTTAAAGTATTTTTGTTTAACGCTCGTCATCCTTTGTGAAAGAATAAAGACGAGAGAGGGGCGGGGTATGTCAAGCTCGGATTAGCACTGATTTAGTGCCCATTCGCACAGGACGGACCTTTGACGGTCTGCTTTAGAGTTTTGGACCCTTGACGTTGACGGTTCACGGTAGACCCTTGACCGACCACGGCTTTAAACCTTTCTCTGTTTATAGTTCAGCCGAGATTGAATACGGTTTTTGGATTTTCGGCAATTGGTTGGCCCTGGTCTTGTGAATTTAGATTCTAGTTTGGATTAAGTTCGGCGGTACATACAGGAATTTGATGGTGGTATTTAGAGTTAAAAAAGAGGTTTTGCATTACCTTGTTGGTGACTTGTACAGTACAATGATATTATATCATCATTCTATATGTTATAGTTTCTTAGTAGTAGTAGTTTTGAAGATTTTTGCTGCATCTGATGGTGAAATCGATTCATTGGTTTTCTAGTTGTCTTACTGCCGGGCACTTTTTAAGCTTTGTCTTCAGTACCTGCTAAAATTGCCGTAATCTCTTACTCATCATTCTGTAACCACACTATCATCTCTATGGCACTGTCTAAGTGGGATACCGTAGTCCTGAAACGCTAAGGACATCGATCGAAGAATCAGGGCGAATTTTCGTCAGTAGAATTCTGACTGTCCTTTCTGCAGTCTTTCTGCCTTGAGGCAGAAAGACTCATTTGATGATGATTTTCTAAACCCGTAAATAATAACCATCATTTTTTTATCACAAACTAGAAACAAATATTAATTTATCATCTCAAATGTAGTATAGTTTTCGATTTCAAAACCTAATTACACCAACACAAACCGACACCACATTGGATTACAGGAACGGACAACGAGATAACCCCTCGTAAGCATATTGAAATATTGTGTCGTAAAAGTCGCATCCCCGCATCGTTCAGGTTAACCGACCGACTCGGGATTGACGGCTTTGACGTATGACTTCATTTGTCTGACTTCGATAAAATTGTACCAACTGGATTTTGCAGCATTACAAACCGCTGTAACTCCTTGATTCTTAGCTATAAGGTTGATTATTGTTTGGCATTTTGTTGTAAGGTGTGGGAGATATTGCAAAAGGATGTTTTCAAAAGCATCTTTTTCGACCACAGGGTTATGAGATCTCTCTAAGAGGTTGAAAACAAAGATGCATTCTGATGGGTGCCTGTGATTTAGTGATTTGCGTTTCGCTGTATATTCTCAGGAGGATTGCAAAACAAAGGGTTTTAAGGTGTAATATTTTGGGCAATGGCTCTGTTGTGCTTTTTTGGTGGTATTGGTATGGCCTTTTTTTAAAGTTGATGAATTTGTTCGGTGTTAATTTTGCGGAGAATGTTGGTAGAGTATTGGTTATTGAAACGAAAAGGTCAAAAGGTGTGTCTTCTATGATTTACGATTCAAAATCACTTATAACTTACTGATGAGCATAGACCATGGGCCTTTAAATCTAAAGCTAAATTGTTATTTCTATTAATAGGTTGTTTTCCTTAACCATTTCCTTAACTTCACACAGACACAATCTTTAAGCCTCCTGCAGACACACGCGATTAATCGCGCGGGGCGACATGTCGCGGTCCATTCAAAGTATTTTTAGAGTGGAAATTAGCTTGGCTCGTTGTCGCAGCGCGATTAATCGCGTGTGTCTGCAGGAGGCTTTACAACCCAAATTAGAATTATCGATGGCATACTTGGATGGCCACAAAAGCTTCTTAGCACGAACTTAGACTACGCGTTAGGTACTGCTTTTTCCATTATAAGTATGTAACTACAACTGTAAGATAAATGTAAGAACATGTCTAATTACGCACTCTAAATTATGTTTTCAGATATCTGTGTAAGTTAATATAGTAATGGTTACCTTAGTTAATATTTCAATTATCATAATTGTGCTACGAAGCGATGCCAAAATACGTTTAAGCAGCATTTTCTTTATTGCCTTACAGACAAACCCATTTTGGGGTTGTTACCACATTTAAGTGATTAATTATGCATATATTAAAAGTTTTCTCGTAAAACTGACAACAATTTCCTGCCAATCCATTCCCCACCTTACTTTTTTCAAAAATAAGGTTGATATTTCTTTGCATGTTTATACAGAAGTTAGGACCTTTCAAAATTGATTTGTGCAAGTAATAAAGGGCAAAGTTAGTATTTTTCTCTTAGATTTATACTGACATGGCATGGGATTGCATTTTTGTTTGTCCATTGTTGTGGAACAAGTGTACTTTAGGGTTCTAGGTCTTCAATTAAGTAACTTATTGTTTTTTCGTAGTATTTAGAAGTTGGTCGCGGGACTTATCTCATTACCGTGACCCCGGAACGCAAAGGGCTATTGAAGGACACCGTGGATTTTAGTCAGTACAAGTCTGACAGTCCCTCCCGCCCTGCCCGGGGTGGGAGGACTCATTTGATGATTTTACCACGCTAAAAAAAAAAAAAAAAAAAAGTATTTAGAAGTTACGAGAAAATGGCTGTGAAATTCACCAGTTCTTGGAGACTCACACCAAATCCACCAAGTCTTTGTTTGAAAATGTTACTTTGAATGATGTCAGTTTCATGGAAGGTTCACACTGCCATTAGGCATGTTAATTAATTTTCGAATGATTTAACCTATTACTTAACTTTCATGAGACGTCATTGGGTCTAGATTGGAAAGTAATTGCCCAGTATTGTTACATATTGTTTATAAAGTTTTTGGTTACCTTGTAGTGTATCATGTCAAAATCATCTGGCAAATCTTTACACTAATGTAGGTATAATGTATACGTGTACCTAGTTTGTTGAACTTCCATTTCAAGAACGTCTACTTAATTTATACTTACAATTCTATTACTACCACAATCCTCATTATCAGCTTACTGCAAATCCACATAATCATCTATCACTTGATTCTATAGCCATTCTTCATCTAAATCACTATTATAAATCTATTTATCTACAATAATTTTTTTTGCAGCAATCTCTTCGAATATCTGCGTGCCTGGTATCACTATTGCATGTTAATTCCTGCCGGGGGCCATCACGGGAAGTTCTCGTAAATTCTCACAATTTCCTTATCGGGACGGTAGCCTGCTGGGAGCTTCGGGTCAGGTAGGAATGTTTGTAGAAAAGTAGCAAAAATTGTTAGTGAAGGTCTGGATGAGGAAGTTTATTAACCTGTAGTGGTATTATATCGTTCACAAGCACATTTCACCCAAGTGGGTGCACAATGGGGTGTTAAGACAGGAAACCTCCACGTGCGCCCGTGGACTGGAGTTCCCTCTCGGATACGTCCGGGGGGAAGACCAGTTTTTCGGGCCGGTGCACCCTGGGATGCGGGCAAAAAGTCTCCTTAGGCACTGTGTGCCTAAGGGGTTTCTTTGCCCGTATGCAAATAGCCTGTCGGGTGGACGCTCCAACGCGTGTCCCTCTGAACAGCAGAGGGCACAGCGGAGGAGCGGGCTTGCGGACGGTGAGTAATGGGTATACTCGCCGTCCGACCAAGGACCAAGCCCGGGTCGGTGGCGCATCGTGTTTCACGCGTCACCGACGGGGCCCCTTATGGGGCCAAATGCCTGCCGGGGTCGCGGATTTTTCTTAATCCAGGATACCGTGGCCCCGGAACGTAAAGGGCATCCGACGGAACACGGGTGGATTTTAGTCAGTAAGAGTCTGACAGTCCCTCCCGCCCCACCCACGGCGGGAGGACTCATTTGATGATTTTGCTACCCTAAAAAAAAAAAAAAAAAAAAGTGGGTGCACAATCGAACAAATTTTTCTTTAAGTTACTTAATCATCGCAGATTCTGAACGGGACACTGTAAGAAAATCTTTAAACATTTTTCTACATTCACACGACTCATTGCATTGTGAATCCGCAACGGTTTACTTTAAAAAATAAGTTCGATTGTATGTTCACTTGGGTCAAATACTAGGTACTACAGTTTCGTGGGATTTGATGGTCCAAATTGAGTTTTGACAGCCTTCGTCTTTTTGTCTAGGAGTGGATGTAATCTTAAATTAGGTGTTAGTAGATGCTAAGCTATATTTACAGCAATAAACTTCTTTTTTGTATCCCTCTAGCAAGTTTTAGTTAATGTTCCTGTTTTTCATCGGAATGTTTCATAATTATCAATAATTTCAATGTGCATACGACTGTAGTTATTCCTACTAATTTAAGGTAAATCTTAACCAGATACTTGTTTTGATATGTCCCCAAAATATTTGTTATGAGTAAATCAGCTGAAAACACCTGAGAGAAATAACCAGTCAAATAAAAACAGATAATGCAGGAATTGTTGTCTTCATTTTTCTATTCATTTGCAAATCACCATGAAATTCACAAACAACTGCAACCAGTTTGATTTACATTAGAACTGATTTGATGAGATGATAAAGAATTTATTCATACAAATCCCATTCACCCTAGAACACAGTTGAACAAAGGAAACAAACAGATATTTTGCTAAAATGCGGCTTATTTGTACTTTCACATTAGGGTAGATATCCAGTATAACTTGGTCTGTAGTATCCTTTTCAGTGTTAGAAATTAGGGATCTTGTTAATGTTAGACTATCACCAGTATGAGTTGACCTGCCCTGCCCCTCAATTTGCTCTGTAAATGGAGAGGATAGGTTTTTGCTTAGAGGTCTTGATGTCATGGTGATGTGGTGCCCCCAATTTATGATTGCTTACTTATAATTCACACAATCATTTTGTGTTGCCAGTGCACATTTGTATGATTCTTCATTTAATTTGTTGAGTTTAGTTGTCTGTAGTTAAATTAAATTATCTGAATAATTTACCATTACTTAGTTCACTTACGTAGATATTTCTAAACAATAGCTATGTAAACTAGCCACCACGATTTGTAATCGTCTATTTATACCTTAATTTATTATTTCATCCCATTTGTTTGTTTCTTCCCCAAACTTTTTTGATCTCTTTATCTCCGCATTTCGTCTTTATACCCTCCAAACATTGTAATTGTACTAATATGTTCCTCCCAATGATCGGGTTTGTCACTCGTGTCATGTCTCACAGTATTACTTTTATGTACTGTGATTCAAGTTACTCTTCGGTATACCCGAAGAGTAACTTGACTTCAAGCGCCTTCAAGTTTCTTGTCTAAATTCTAGGTCCTCTAACTTCAACGTGTTTCCCGTTGTTATTTCCTTTTGTTGTATGTTTATCTTCCTCACTTCTTTTAGCTTCATTCTCTACACATTTCATCTCTATCTAGTAATTAACATTAATATTCTTGGCTTTTCTATCTTCCATCTCGTTATTATTTTTACCTTTGGTTATTTATATTCTCTTTTGATTTATTTCTCTTTACCTTTCGTGTCTATTCTCTACATACACTGTACTCGTACTAATTCTTTCCCAGCGATTGCGTCTGTCGGCTCGCGTCATGTCTCGCGGTATTAATTCTACACTCATGACGTCACAGACACGAGATACTGTAATCCTCTTCCCATGGCCGGCATGTAGGGACAGCAGAATCATCTGATGGAAAAATATGTTGAATAAAATTGCTGATAAGTGGACTTTTTATTGAATACAACCTGTGAATTAAAATTAGTGTGAAGATGGACTTCGAAAAATATGCCCTGTGAAATAAATATGTAAAATAGTTTAAGAATTTAATTAACCTTAATTGATTAAAGTTCATAGAGTTTATTGTTAAGTAGATGATGCAGAATCAAGAGTAACGATAAACAAATATAAAATTCGACAATTAGAAACGATTTTCAAGGGGACTGGTCAAAAATAATCACTATCGATTGCAATCTCCGTATCAGTTTCTCCACAACAGCTTCCCCATAATTAATATTCTGCTGACGCTCCTTGCAATCACCCTTATCTGCGGACCTTTGCATAAACAACACTATTCGTCCATTGTTGCAAAACGGATACTTTAAGCGCATCCCTATTGTGTTCAGCGTGAGTGACAGCTAAACACAGCGCTTTTGTGCGCTTGATCTAGCGATCACGTTTGCACACAAATTAAACGGTGAATTATTTAAGAAACGTAGGAATTGTTGCATAGAAGCAGGAAAAGATGTTGTATAGCAGCTGCTTGTAAGAAACAATGAGTGTATTGTTATATTGGCGATTAGTTATTTACTGATTTAGAGTTATTAATCAACATCAAATACACGATGACTCCTACTAGATCTTAAAAGAAACAGAGAATATTGAAATATAACAACAACCAAAAATATTATTAAGTAATGTTTTTGATGGATAAAAGATCTCATTTGGTTGCGGTTAAAAATAAAGTTTAGATGGACAAATCACTGAACCTGTACCAACCGCAAAAAGTGGAGATTTCATTTTAATAGAGAAACAGAAGTGACCTACGAATTTGGTGTCTTCAGTAACGTCCATCAATTCCTGTTAATAAGACAAGCAGGACAAAATACTAGGTGTCTCATCGTTCGTGGATTATGACAATATTCTACCATCAGCCAACAATTATCAGTACAACAAAATGAAAACTGCTAACACAAACAAGACAACACACGGACAGACATGAAAACAAAACACTCAATAGAAGTACAAGCTAGAACACGTAGTTTTACAGACAATGCCACCTATATTCATAACAAACAATGAGATGAGAATTGAGACGTCCATGGACAAAGTCACTCATTAATTTTCAAAGTCTGTAACGAGGATGGCGACGCTAACTCGGGTAGCTGGTAGAACAAAGCGACAAGATTCCGGAGGTTACAGTAGCGAAGATGCAGTAAATCAAGTGGAGTGTGTCAGTGAGAAGAGACTTCTTTATATTCCTCAATTAGTAACATTAGATGATCGTGATTAACATGAGGGTGATTGAGGATTACTTCCTGTTTCCTACAAAGCAAGGGGAAGTGAAAGTGGGCTGGCCAGGTCTGCAGACGGGCAGACAGTCGTTGGAGCAGACATGTGTTAGAATGAAAATCGCGTATGGGAAAATGTAATGTGGGATGGCCTACAGCATAATGATTTGAAATCGTGGCCGGCAGCGAATGAGTGCGGACTGCCCAATGGTTGACGCTCTATGGGGTAGGCTTATGTCTAGGGATGGACGGCAATTGGCTGATATGATACTTATAATAAGTTATGATCTTATTGTGTCATCGGAACTTGCTGTGAGCTTATAGATATTGTTCTATGGTTAGAGGAGTCGAAAGCTGCTCGAAAATGAGATTAAGCTTCAATTGATCTTGCCTTCAAAATAACATAGAAGCAGATGTATGTAATAACCTTCAACTTAAACTCTTTATCGAAACATTTAAAAATTACTTCATTGGTGTAAGCTCCAATTCAATTTCTACAATCGTTCCAGACTGTGATCCATATCATTTAATTAACGTAATTGTACTTTAACTGTGATGTGCCAAACGCTTGACTGTATCAATATCAGATAAATCTGTAATTTATTTACGTATTTTATAACAATACGACGGTAGCCTTTTTTTTATTTTTTTTTATCGTGGTAAAATCATCAAATGAGTCCTCCCACCCCGGGCAGGGCGGGAGGGACTGTCAGACTTGTACTGACTAAAATCCACGGTGTCCTTCAATAGCCCTTTATGTCCCGGGGTCACGGTAATGAGATAAGTCCCGCGACCCCGGCTGGCTTTGGCCCTCTAGAGAGGGGGCCCCGTCATTATGCTGACGCTCTTTGAGGCGCACGTGGAACACAACGCGCCGTCGACCCGGGCATGGTCCACGGTCGAGTGGCGAGTTGCCCTTTACTTGCCGCCCGCATGCCCGCGCCTACGGTGGCCGGAGATCGTCTTGCGACGTCCGTCGCCGTGGGCGTCCACCACCGCGGGACGACGGTAGAGGTAACGGTAGTTACTTCAAAATTGAAGTCTTGCTCGTTCAAACTATTTTCTACCTCCTTGTCGTAAGCGCCATGTAATGGTACTACGCCATTGTCTTTTTCGTCTTCGCGTTCGTTTCCCTAATTTCACCTTGTCCCACTTCTAGCAGCTGTGAAACAAATGGAAATCAGTTTCATATCAGCTTCACCTACTGATTCTTCCCCAACAGTGCCAAGTGATTGTAATGACAAAAGATAGCCTGGCTCAGCCGCGTTACACGCTCGCATAGCCTTTGTCATTCAGATACTATCGCCACAAATGCTAATGCCTCACGTACGACGCTGTGAAAGCCTTTTCTTGGTTCAATCACTGCTGACCACTATTGTTGCTTGAGGTTCTGATGAAAATGAATTTTAGTGAGTCATGTGGGGTGGACATGATTTTGCTCGCTTGGATATTTAGATAGTTTTGTCTATCTATACTATAATGGACCTGACCAGCAAGGTCGTATAGTTTTCATCTACTAAATATTCTAATTATTGAGAGCTCTTACACACGAACGGCATGTTCCCAACGGCAGAGGTAACTGTAGCCGTCGACGCGCGTCGGCGGCAACCGTCGACGTGTCTCGACGCGCGTCGGCGGAAACCGTCGACTCGTCGACGGCAGCAGTCGACCTGTAGCGGCACTTGCAGTTGTAGTGTGCCGCGCATTTGAAATGTCGACGGCTGCCGTCGACGCGTCAACGGAAGCCGTCGGCGCCGTTGAGACGCGTCGACGGTTGCCGCCAACGCGCGTTGACGGCTGCAGTTCTCTACCGTTTGGGAACATGCCGCTCGTGTGTAAGAGCTCTGACGTTCGATCCATAATACAGAAAATAGTCATTCGCCAAAATCAGAGATGTGTAATGTCTCAATCATCGACAATTATGTTAGTCATCGTTATGAGTAAGTTCTTAATTTATTTAGTCATATCTTTCTTGAACTCGAGCCAGTTAGCCTTAAGACAATTGTGCAACCCACAGTCATCAACTCTTCTTTGTCAACCTAAGTAATCTATACTACCTTTCCAGCTACTAGCTCCCATTACTAAGAACAAAATCTTCAAAAACATTATCTCTTAATACGTTCTCATTATGTTTTTAAAGTAACCTCAAATTACTGGTCGAAGTGGAACGAAGGGTCTTAAAAAAGTCGTTAAGACACAAAAGGATGGAGACAATGTGTGACAAACTTCTGTTTCGGTAGTAAGTGTACCATAGAGTAGTCATAGAGTAGCCAGGTACTACACTGCGTGCACGTGAAAGAGGCACATTTGTCATACGCTTTGTTTTTTGAGTGTACGAGTATTTTCATGACAGGTGCGTGCTACGTTTTTAAGCAAACAATTTGTTGCAGAGTTGGCGGATGGGATTTACAAATGATATTTTTGGATATCTGGATCTGGAATTATGATTTTTGTAGATTGGGACACTTATAGGCTGTGATTACTTAGTGCTATCAGCCCTGACTTACAAGTAATTGTAGCTTGAACGTCACGGGTTCGAACCCAGACTGCCCAGACAGGCACGTCACCTGGTGTATTTAATTTACTCTGGCTTTGGCGTTGAACTTATGAGAGATTATCGAAAATAATTTCGTAGAGGAAATCATAACATGTACAGAGAGAGGGCATTGCGCCTTTTGCATAAACAATATTTAAAACGAGCTGCAACAAAACAATTTAGTAAAAGAAAAAACATAGCCACCAACAACCTTGACCTTTAAAGTCCCTCTTTCCTCACTAAACCTCCAAATCGATATCGTCCTCTCGATACCATAATCGATTGCCAACAAACACAAGGGGCGTATCACACAAAACACAAAAATCTGTGGAGCACCATCCACATCAGTTCCAATTGAATCTTCACCCCTTGAAACGGATTAATGCAACTCCCTCATGGAACTTATTGTGGGAGCGACTCATCAATGATAATGTTGTGTTGTTTGTATTACATTGCTGGTTTTGTAGACTTTTACGATGCAAAAGTTTTATATAATTTATACGCAGTAAGGCCTGCGTCGTGTTTTCGTAAAGATTTTTGAGCTGCGAGTGGAACTCGAACCCGCGTCTACTGGATAAGTCCACATTACGTACTTCTACTACAATGTTTCCGTAAAACGTTTAATCAAGGAAATGAAAGATTTAGCTTCAAACGAGTGTGTTGCAATGGTGAATTTTTCTTTCCTCAAAAATCTTTTACGGCACAATTGTATAATTTTGTGCATAGCATCAATAGATGTAACTTTAAACATATTTTATACAGCATAAAATATTTCTTATTTGGATATAAAATCATAGAAAAACCTAAACGAGAATGACTAAAATCTTTTGAGACAAATATTTCGTGTGCTACTTACTTCTTTAAAAATAATTTTTTTACAGTGTTGTTGGTTTAGGTATTCGTACTTTACTAAAGAATAATAAATAATTCTTCTGTTGAAAGTGGAAATGTAATAGTTAGGTATTTGTTTATTAGATATAATTATTTCCTTTTTGCCAGCCATCAATGTACTACAAATTAATTAAAAATATCACTTCACATTTACAGACTACCCTCAACAAAGGGGGACATCCATTATTGATGGTAACTTAAACTATGGTCCAAACAATATGCTTCTAGCTTCGTTTAGTCCACAAGTGGGACCAGTGGGGTGTAAGCAGAGAGCGTGGTGATAACTGGCTCGTAAACGATTTGTACGGAGCTTTTTAATTAATTGGTTTGATCTGTTTTTGGTGCTGTGATGGGTGTTAAAATTAAAAAGAATTTTTGTTTTGCCTTTTGCAATGTAGTATTTTGATTTGGTAAATTATGTGATAAATTCATAAAATAAACATAATATTATCTTGTTAACTCTATCGAGGAAATACAGCCAGAGTTTCAACAAATAACCTATATTCATTTGTTTATGTGATTTGCTTGTTGTTCTATTATTTACGAAAATAATTAATTAATGGTGATTGGTGATTGTGCCAGAGCTGATACATAACGGCTTTAATACCGAGTTAAGAATTTTGTATTTTAACATCAACTTTAGTTAAAATGATTACTCAAATCGATTGAATATTACTTATGTTAACCATTATAATCATTATTGAAAATCATTGTAAGTTATTGCGTATTCCCATGCCATAAAATAATAATACACCGATTAGTATTACACTTCCCACCAAACAAAATCACCCACTAATAGAAGTACACTAAGAATAATAATAATAAAACCAGCACCAAAATCCCCACTTCACACTCCGTTTTGTAAAACTGCAACGGAAAACCACCCCCGATAATACGCGATAATCCATCGCACTGTGTTTAATTTTATTTGCGATTTAATTGTCCGCCAGTGTACAGTGCGTGCCAAATAAACTGGCTCGTTGAGTCGAGAGCGGGCGGTGAATGTTCAAGTGTTTGTTGTTCCTAATGAGATTAGATTTTAGGTTATATTTTTTTCTACAACTATGTGCAATTGTAGTGTAGTGCAAATATATTGGCGAATGGTAGTATTTAAACAGTAGATAGTATGTGTAAATCAGTATTCTTATATTTTATTGGGAGAAAGATAGCTTTTAATTTAAGACTGTTACAAAAAAAGAATTGTGTTGCGCTAAGAAATTTTTGGCGATATTTACACAATATAAATGAGTATTGTTACAATTGGTAGTAGAGATATACCTTCTAAATTTAAAGGTACATTTTTCTGCAACTATGTGTAACGTAGTTATAGTGTAGTCGTGCAAATAAAAATACTTAAATGAATATTTATGCATTTCTAAAAATACAGCTTTTATTTTAAGTTTTTTCTTTTTATTACTTATGTGTAATTTTGATGTAGTATAGTGCAAATATTTTGTTGAGTGGTGATGTTCAAACAGTAAGTGTAAATGGAAATGAGTTTTAATTTATTATTCGAAGTGAAAGAGATTTTATTTATTTTTCGGCCTATAAAATTTTGGAGTAGGTACTAAATGTCAAAGTTGTATGAAGTGTCAGTTCAATTCTTTCTGTGTTTTTGGATTTTAGTTGTGTGGGTGCCAAATATGAAAAAAAAACATTTGGCACTCATACAACTGTTTTTTTTTTATTTTACGGTAATGGTATACTACATTATTCACAAATTGAGCTAATAATTTAGTAATTATTTATAATGGATTGGATGAAAGATTCTGGGTATCTTCTGTCTTTTTCTGTCTTTTGACTTTCCCATCACAGTTTGCCTGTGCGGGCAGTTTCTTTATCTAAGCGAGTATATTTTCTCACTTTGCGGGTTGCATAATTATGACTACGGCCGTTATCCACAGTCATTTTATTCTTACAATTTATTAACAAAATAACAAAGTCTATTCAACTATTCCAATCTCTAGGACTGGATCTAAGAATAAGCAACCGACCACAAGAAGTGAACTTAATTAAAAATATTAAATAGTTCACAATCCATTTTAATTTACCGTACAATCGCGAACAAAAGTGAAAAATACGCGTCATCATTCAGACTAGATTACGTGCAAATAGCGCGACATCAACAGCTAGAAAAAATTGAAAAAAAATCACACCAACTCAGGGCAACAATACTTCGTTAGTTTACCCTTTATAAGCAAATGAATAGTTGAGCACAATGAGATAGAACGCATCCTTCCACTTACTGTCTCACGTTCGTGTTTACATATATAAATCTTAGAGAAGTACAATTGTAACAAAATGCATGTGTCACCTTCGTAATAATATGTTAATTTATATGTAATATAATAAGTTCTGTGTGAATGGGCCCGGGCGAGCGTAAGGCCCAAACTGGAAGGGCCTGGTACAACGTAAGGGCAATTCAATTGCGTTAATCCATTTTATTGCGTGTCACGAGCAGTTGGTTTTTTAAGTTATATGTATGTACAGTCGTAAAGTTTGGTGTGGTTGGAAAGGTGCGTTAAAATCGGACACGGCGGTGAAAGGGTTGGTTGGATAACGCTTTCATTGTTTGTCCAGCAAAAAGAGAAGTAAAATGTGGAACAACAATTTGTTTTGGACACTTAGTTCACAGTATAAAACTTGGTTCTCCTCTGAATTAATTTTACTCAGCGTATTTATTTAATTGTATTTCTTATAGAAACTGAATAAGTTGTGTTCTTATTTCAGACCAATTCATTGATGCGGCAGATGAGTCTTAATTTTTATATCATATAATAAAGATTTTCTCACAACACTTTCGTGCGTACCTGTCCAAACTAGACACTTCTTCCTATCCACGGTCCACGCACAGAATTCCGGCCACCCTAAATCACTCTCAATTGTCCCCAAAAAAACCCCATGCAAATGCCATAAAGGCCTAGTTGAGATTAGTTCACTATGAATCAAATAATTAGGGGATTTATATGCAAAGTCTCTTCTGTGGTGCACATTATTAGTCCATAAAAGGATATGGTAACACGGCTTAATGTAATTTTGAGTACGCCATATTGTGGGACGAGGTGGTCACTCCCGTTGTCCTAGATTTATGATCCGTACTGATTTAATAACTGTATGATAACGGATAATATTTATGGCCCGAAGTGTACTATTCCCAGGATAGTCCGTTGGTTCAGCATCTCATTAAGGAGTGAATTTTTTGGAAGTTTAAAATCGGATTTGCTTGCGTTTTTTTACGTTGTCCTACACAAGGAATTTTTCCTGAACCAAACTATATATTAATTATATACTCAGACAGCCAGAACAGCTACTTGAAGGACATACAAATATTTGTTTCGTGAGGGAATTGAACCCGCGACACGAAGCGCAGCTGTCAATCACTTAACCACTGAGCCTACACCGTTGCCAATAATAATAATTTGTATTTGTTTAATTTAATTTGAAAAACTCTTCCTGACTCTTTTTGGTTTCGACTTTTAGTAAGTGCTTATGACAGAGTTCAAAAACAGAGGCCTTATCATGAGTTTTTACTTATTCTGCTGTAAAGTAAACTGGAACTTTGACATTGTCAATTGACAAATTTCAAGGAACAAATTAGTTCCCTCTTCGTACACCAGAGGCGCTGTTCCATTTTTCCATACAAGAAACGCTGTAAATACTGGGAAGACGCTGTAAAGTAAACTAGTGAAAACTGGTGATAAGGGCTTTTTCGCTGTCGCTCACCGATCACGATGGCCTAAGTTTTAAATCAAAATAAAACGAAGAAGCAAACCAAGTTTTGAATACATATAAAAAAAAGAATATTAATGTAGTAATAGCCTTTAAAAGTGCTTTTAAATAGAAACCCAGTTACCCGATCAAATCCAAATCCGAATTGAAATTGCTCCGGTTTTTAATCAAGCAAACAATTTCTTGATCTGATTTCTTCACAAAAACGTCTGTATTATCCCTTTACAGTTTTTTAGCTATTTGACCTCATTTAGCCACCCTTCGACCACTAAACAAATGATCAGATTAAAATTAGTTCTATTCATATTTTCTTACAAGTACTTTCATTCATATCATATTGTTCTCCGATTAAAACAGCAAAAGCAATGCATCATAATCGTCACATTCAAAATGTC